>JAVVNS010000099.1:0-600000 GCA_036320875.1 Cotoneaster glaucophyllus
TAAACCCTAAACCCTAAACCCTAAACCCTAAACCCTAAACCCTAAACCCTAAACCCTAAACCCTAAACCCTAAACCCTAAACCCTAAACCCTAAACCCTAAACCCTAAACCCTAAACCCTAAACCCTAAACCCTAAACCCTAAACCCTAAACCCTAAACCCTAAACCCTAAACCCTAAACCCTAAACCCTAAACCCTAAACCCTAAACCCTAAACCCTAAACCCTAAACCCTAAACCCTAAACCCTAAACCCTAAACCCTAAACCCTAAACCCTAAACCCTAAACCCTAAACCCTAAACCCTAAACCCTAAACCCTAAACCCTAAACCCTAAACCCTAAACCCTAAACCCTAAACCCTAAACCCTAAACCCTAAACCCTAAACCCTAAACCCTAAACCCTAAACCCTAAACCCTAAACCCTAAACCCTAAACCCTAAACCCTAAACCCTAAACCCTAAACCCTAAACCCTAAACCCTAAACCCTAAACCCTAAACCCTAAACCCTAAACCCTAAACCCTAAACCCTAAACCCTAAACCCTAAACCCTAAACCCTAAACCCTAAACCCTAAACCCTAAACCCTAAACCCTAAACCCTAAACCCTAAACCCTAAACCCTAAACCCTAAACCCTAAACCCTAAACCCTAAACCCTAAACCCTAAACCCTAAACCCTAAACCCTAAACCCTAAACCCTAAACCCTAAACCCTAAACCCTAAACCCTAAACCCTAAACCCTAAACCCTAAACCCTAAACCCTAAACCCTAAACCCTAAACCCTAAACCCTAAACCCTAAACCCTAAACCCTAAACCCTAAACCCTAAACCCTAAACCCTAAACCCTAAACCCTAAACCCTAAACCCTAAACCCTAAACCCTAAACCCTAAACCCTAAACCCTAAACCCTAAACCCTAAACCCTAAACCCTAAACCCTAAACCCTAAACCCTAAACCCTAAACCCTAAACCCTAAACCCTAAACCCTAAACCCTAAACCCTAAACCCTAAACCCTAAACCCTAAACCCTAAACCCTAAACCCTAAACCCTAAACCCTAAACCCTAAACCCTAAACCCTAAACCCTAAACCCTAAACCCTAAACCCTAAACCCTAAACCCTAAACCCTAAACCCTAAACCCTAAACCCTAAACCCTAAACCCTAAACCCTAAACCCTAAACCCTAAACCCTAAACCCTAAACCCTAAACCCTAAACCCTAAACCCTAAACCCTAAACCCTAAACCCTAAACCCTAAACCCTAAACCCTAAACCCTAAACCCTAAACCCTAAACCCTAAACCCTAAACCCTAAACCCTAAACCCTAAACCCTAAACCCTAAACCCTAAACCCTAAACCCTAAACCCTAAACCCTAAACCCTAAACCCTAAACCCTAAACCCTAAACCCTAAACCCTAAACCCTAAACCCTAAACCCTAAACCCTAAACCCTAAACCCTAAACCCTAAACCCTAAACCCTAAACCCTAAACCCTAAACCCTAAACCCTAAACCCTAAACCCTAAACCCTAAACCCTAAACCCTAAACCCTAAACCCTAAACCCTAAACCCTAAACCCTAAACCCTAAACCCTAAACCCTAAACCCTAAACCCTAAACCCTAAACCCTAAACCCTAAACCCTAAACCCTAAACCCTAAACCCTAAACCCTAAACCCTAAACCCTAAACCCTAAACCCTAAACCCTAAACCCTAAACCCTAAACCCTAAACCCTAAACCCTAAACCCTAAACCCTAAACCCTAAACCCTAAACCCTAAACCCTAAACCCTAAACCCTAAACCCTAAACCCTAAACCCTAAACCCTAAACCCTAAACCCTAAACCCTAAACCCTAAACCCTAAACCCTAAACCCTAAACCCTAAACCCTAAACCCTAAACCCTAAACCCTAAACCCTAAACCCTAAACCCTAAACCCTAAACCCTAAACCCTAAACCCTAAACCCTAAACCCTAAACCCTAAACCCTAAACCCTAAACCCTAAACCCTAAACCCTAAACCCTAAACCCTAAACCCTAAACCCTAAACCCTAAACCCTAAACCCTAAACCCTAAACCCTAAACCCTAAACCCTAAACCCTAAACCCTAAACCCTAAACCCTAAACCCTAAACCCTAAACCCTAAACCCTAAACCCTAAACCCTAAACCCTAAACCCTAAACCCTAAACCCTAAACCCTAAACCCTAAACCCTAAACCCTAAACCCTAAACCCTAAACCCTAAACCCTAAACCCTAAACCCTAAACCCTAAACCCTAAACCCTAAACCCTAAACCCTAAACCCTAAACCCTAAACCCTAAACCCTAAACCCTAAACCCTAAACCCTAAACCCTAAACCCTAAACCCTAAACCCTAAACCCTAAACCCTAAACCCTAAACCCTAAACCCTAAACCCTAAACCCTAAACCCTAAACCCTAAACCCTAAACCCTAAACCCTAAACCCTAAACCCTAAACCCTAAACCCTAAACCCTAAACCCTAAACCCTAAACCCTAAACCCTAAACCCTAAACCCTAAACCCTAAACCCTAAACCCTAAACCCTAAACCCTAAACCCTAAACCCTAAACCCTAAACCCTAAACCCTAAACCCTAAACCCTAAACCCTAAACCCTAAACCCTAAACCCTAAACCCTAAACCCTAAACCCTAAACCCTAAACCCTAAACCCTAAACCCTAAACCCTAAACCCTAAACCCTAAACCCTAAACCCTAAACCCTAAACCCTAAACCCTAAACCCTAAACCCTAAACCCTAAACCCTAAACCCTAAACCCTAAACCCTAAACCCTAAACCCTAAACCCTAAACCCTAAACCCTAAACCCTAAACCCTAAACCCTAAACCCTAAACCCTAAACCCTAAACCCTAAACCCTAAACCCTAAACCCTAAACCCTAAACCCTAAACCCTAAACCCTAAACCCTAAACCCTAAACCCTAAACCCTAAACCCTAAACCCTAAACCCTAAACCCTAAACCCTAAACCCTAAACCCTAAACCCTAAACCCTAAACCCTAAACCCTAAACCCTAAACCCTAAACCCTAAACCCTAAACCCTAAACCCTAAACCCTAAACCCTAAACCCTAAACCCTAAACCCTAAACCCTAAACCCTAAACCCTAAACCCTAAACCCTAAACCCTAAACCCTAAACCCTAAACCCTAAACCCTAAACCCTAAACCCTAAACCCTAAACCCTAAACCCTAAACCCTAAACCCTAAACCCTAAACCCTAAACCCTAAACCCTAAACCCTAAACCCTAAACCCTAAACCCTAAACCCTAAACCCTAAACCCTAAACCCTAAACCCTAAACCCTAAACCCTAAACCCTAAACCCTAAACCCTAAACCCTAAACCCTAAACCCTAAACCCTAAACCCTAAACCCTAAACCCTAAACCCTAAACCCTAAACCCTAAACCCTAAACCCTAAACCCTAAACCCTAAACCCTAAACCCTAAACCCTAAACCCTAAACCCTAAACCCTAAACCCTAAACCCTAAACCCTAAACCCTAAACCCTAAACCCTAAACCCTAAACCCTAAACCCTAAACCCTAAACCCTAAACCCTAAACCCTAAACCCTAAACCCTAAAACCCTAAACCCTAAACCCTAAACCCTAAACCCTAAACCCTAAACCCTAAACCCTAAACCCTAAACCCTAAACCCTAAACCCTAAACCCTAAACCCTAAACCCTAAACCCTAAACCCTAAACCCCTAAACCCCTAAACCCTAAACCCTAAACCCCTAAACCCCTAAACCCCTAAACCCTAAACCCTAAACCCTAAACCCTAAACCCTAAACCCTAACCCCTAACCCCTAAACCCTAAACCCTAACCCCTAACCCCTAACCCCTAAACCCTAAACCCTAAACCCTAAACCCTAACCCCTAACCCCTAACCCCTAAACCCTAAACCCTAAACCCTAAACCCTAAACCCTCAACCCTCAACCCTCAACCCTAAACCCTAAACCCTAAAACCCTAAAACCCTCAACCCTCAACCCTCAACCCTAAACCCTAAACCCTAAAACCCTAAAACCCTAAACCTGTGGCGAGGCATCCTTAGGAAAGGCAACCCGAACCAAGGCACCCTCAGGCAATCCACTCGAAGGCAAGGTACCTTTAGGGAAGGCAACCCGAGGCAAGGCAACTTATGTCAAGGCAGCCTAACGCAAGGCACCTTGAAGCAAGGCAACCCAATGGCTGATCGTTACAAAACAAATATCACGAAAATGGTCACAGAATAACGAGTACCATAATCTTAAATACACAACAGATTGCGGCAGATAAAAAACAAGGACAATGTTACATGATCTCAAATTGAATACAAAAAAATGAATGAAAATAAACAACAATAAACAACATACACTTGGGCAAACAAAACATTTATAGGCGCCTCAACTATTATACGGTGTAACAGCTAACTGTCAAACATATAATCTTGTATATTCCATAAGTGAATAGGAAAGATGCCCTTGACTTCGTTATAGAAGTCCAAAAGAAGATAACACGGTATTCAGACGTGAGGGTTAACAGGAAGGGAGCGACCAATAAGTCTGCACTGTTCTGGAAGCAAAGAAGAAATGACTTGCCCGTTCAGTGGAAAAAGCTCTCCATCAATACCACAACCATTGTGGGTGTGCTTTCCCGATACCTTAATCTTCACAGACTTTACCTGCAATGAAAGATAAAATGAGAATCCCCCTATACAACTTACTGTAAATTATTATTTATCAACAACCTGCCCAAGAAACAGGAATTAAAAATCCCAATCCGTCCCACCCCCTAAACTCCAACACAAGGGAAAAGTTACAATACAAAATCCAACCAACGATGAAGCCACTTACTGTTTGCTTGAACTAGAAATGCACCAAAAATTGTGAAGGTTTGTGGTTCAATAAATGCAGTTTGTCAAAATAAGTGCAAAGACATTACTAAAGTACCTTGACATTTTCCACGTATGGCAGTGAAAGGTGTTTACCCATCTGCAGTAGCATGAAAAATCTCAAAAGCCTTAACCGCCCACTTCCATGAACTAGGAGCAAATCCAAGGTGTTGTCATCATGCTCAGCTTTTGGCGCCACCACTTGAGAACTCTGAACAGTTCTGCAAGCATGATTGCAAACCAGAATACCGAGGAATTGACCCTTAGTAACAACCCATTTATCTTCATACCTAGGAACAACTTCCTTTTGTCCTGCTTCCTCATCATCTGATGGCCCTGGTAATTCAATAGGATTTTCCACATCCCAATTAGGTTCACTGTCCCACTTGGGTTCCGCATCCCAAATTGGACCTGGATCAGACAGCGTTGATGATATATCCTCTTTATCATTTGTTCCTGCATTGCACCAAGAAGATCTGGAGGCATCATGTGTGGCTGTCAATCCAGTCCATCCTTTATCTGCTCTCGACTTAGAGCGGGTCCTTGGCCAATTTGGAGTTGTTGACAGAGGAAGCTGAGGATGAATAACTTCTGGCTCTGCAGTAACATTGCTCCTTCCCGTTGAAAGTCGTTTTGATTTCGGATCTAGGCCACGTACGTACTCAGATGGTTCAATGCTAGCATGACTGCTACTGCAGGTTGTATCCAAGTCTCCACCAGACATTCGAGTAGGAGTCATGATGGAGTCGATACTTGACAAACTAGAGGCTCTTGGAATCCCATCCGTGTTTGATCTCCTCATGATGTCTGTGTATAGTTCTGACATGTCAACTACTTCCCTTTCTGAGAGTTTTCCTTCTACGTCCTCTTTTAATGCTGGAAGATACTCAACTTCATAGCTGTACTTTGGTAGGCACAAGAATTTGAGAAATCCAGCAACAAAATAACGAAGAGGACCAAAGCGCTTTTGGTATTTCTCAGAAAGCTCCAATACTGCAACCAGTCCAAGACGAATTAACATTCTAACAAAGATAATTTCCCCATACAGACTTATTTTGATTACTACAAGTAGACCAAATTAAGAAATGTTGTTCTCAGAGATCCAACTCATCTATCAATGCACCAATTGATCAAAATGCTAGGAAATAATCTAAACATTATCGAACAACCAGGCTGTGGGAAAACTGAAAATTTTTACACATACACAACAGAAAGAGACAGCTCGACAATTTTTATATCAGATGGATCTAAAGTGACCATCGACATACAAGACAAACAATATATACTTAGAAAAACCCAAAACATTCAATCCAATTAAAGTAGTTTTCCTAAATCCCAACAGTGACTAATTAATCATGAGAATCAGAGTTAGACAAAGTATCACACTAACAGACTTTAGCCACCAAGTTTGCTAATAAATATGCATTACAAAATACCATCACTCAATATCTAGATGGAACTTAATCATATGCATTAGGAATTACCATCACTCACAAAACCATAATATGAGACTGTCATCCCAAAGTGAATAACGCCAGTCTGAATCCACTCAACAGCAAAAACATCTGTAGCTGTAAGACCCCCCTGAAACCAAGAAAACGGCACATAATTTCTACTTCAATGAATACTTTTTAGTTTTCAAATGTATCAACAACCTTACAGATAAATGTAGCTGATAGGTACTTTCATAACTCAAAAAATGGAGATAATAAATAATGGGATCTTAAATGTTTATGCAATGCAGCTGATAAAAAGTTAGCTGGAATATTGTTGGGTATTCACGAGTGTTGAATTTGATTGTCTTCCCTTCGATGCATTTGGGGTGTCGAATAGCCATCCCTTATCCATTTCATGCTAATGGCAAAGGCATAGAAGGGTGAAGAGTCTATTTAACTAGTGTTTTACAATATTTTAAACTGTTACAAAGTAAGTTGCATTGGTCACACACTCACCTAGTTGATAGGAAACTGACTGCAGCGAATTTAGAGAGCTTCCCATGCACACATAAGAAAGTGAGGTTAAGACCCAATTGGTAAGAGGTTGATTACCACATAAGAATGCTGTACGGACACTTTCTCCCTTTCTCTCAGATCTGGAAAGCAAAAGTGCCTCCAAAAATCAAAATCCATGTGGCTAGTGGTGCTCGGGAAGGTTAATACTTGTGATCAAGTCCAAAGACAAATGCCTTTTGCATGCTTCTCCCCCCATTGGTGCGCTTTGTGCAAGTCCGGGGAGGAGAGCGCCAACCATGTTTTCCTCCATTGTCCGTACAGCATTCAACTTTGGTGGAAATTGCTCAAGGTAGCTGGAGCAAGTTGGGTCACTCCAAGGGGCTGTTTTGAGCTCCTAAGCATTAAGTTCAAAGCCCTAGGAAAAGGGAGGAAAGCCAAAACCTTGTGGGGATCTCTGTTGATGGCCCTCTTCTGGAACATTTGGTTGGAGCGTAATAAAAGAGTCTTTGAGGATTACAAGGGAGTGGGGGTAGAGGAGCTTTGGGATAGAGTAAAACCTGAGCAGCCCTTTGGGCTTCAGTTTCAGTTGAGTTTAGAGATTACAATCTCTCTTCTATATTTAGGGATTTGTTAGCAGCCGTTAATTGATACGGTTTAGCTTTACCTCGGTTCATTTAGTTTTCAGTAGGGGTCTTTGCTAGTTTTCTTCTAGATCCAGGTGGATATCTTTTCCACATGTTTTTCTTGTCCTCTTTGGTAAATTCTGCCCCTTTTTATAAAATTCTTTCATTTCCTTTCAAAAAATAAAAAATAAAAAATAAAAAATACCAAGTAAGGTTTGGGTCATGGCAACATGAAAAAGAAAAGTGAGACACACGGATCTATGACTTACGATGTGGTTGTAATTTTGCCTTGCATGTAGGGTAGTTTTTCAGTTCATGCGAGCATCTATTATGTGTTGGTCTAAAATGGGAAGTCAGCCTCATTGATGGAAAATTCTACTTTGTAGTATATACACTACAACTGAATGTAATCTAATTTCTTTTATTAACATGATGAACCCTAAATACATTACCTTGACAATGGCCATTGCAGCAGAAACAGGATCTCTAACTCCAAGGACTGTCCAAACTAATGAATTATCAGAACCAGCAGGTATAATCCCAATTGGTATAGAAATTCCTTCTTTTTGGTTGTCTCTACTTAGTAAACCATTTAGAACCTGTACAGAAGTAAAGTTAATGAAAATGTATAAATAAAGAAAAGGCCAAAGTTTAATCCATCGAAGTCAACCAAGCCAAAATAGAAGAAGAAAATAGAACATGGGAATTTTTTTATTTTTCAAATTTCTTAGCCGTCAAACTCCAAAAAAAATAAATGCGAAGTTGTTTTTTCATTTTTGTTATTAAAAGATGCAAGATATTCATTAAAAAGAAAAAATAAACTGCAGCACAGGGGACAAGATGTTCCCTAAAACTACACCTAACTAGAGAACAACAAAACAGAAAATCAATGAAAACAGAACAAAAGAACTCATATGCAACAGTGCTCCAATAGCACGAAAGAACCAAACCTCAAATTCTGAGAAAACTGAAGCCAATAAGGACGTTAACAAACAAAATGTGTTCCACAAATGATTCACAATCCTTCCCCCAGCACCATTAAAAATACTTGTATTTCTACATCCAAGCAACCCCAAAGTATTGCCTGCACAGCACCAAGCCCATTTTCCTATCTCCCAACAATCCCAAGACAAAGGAAAAGACAGAGGGCTCAAACACAAACTAACAATATAAGCATTTAAAGATCTTGATAATCTATATGAAAGAGAAAAAAGAGAAGAGAAATATTTTTCCCCCTTCCTTCCCAACACCTCACCCTTTCGCCATTCCCCTAATCCAAATATTCAAAATAAAAAAAAGACTTCAATCTCCAATTTTTTTTTCTGGTCAAATTGAACCTCTATAAATGACGTTAGAATCCGAGCCATCCTCATGTGGCCCCCATTTACTCTTAATGACATCGTACCAAAAAATCATCCTCCACTGGAAATCGCCATAACTATTTCCCAAGTAAAGCTTTATTTCTCTTCAGCAAGTTCTCTCCATCGCACCTAGACTCTTCCCTTTTCTTTCACTTTCGTCACCACATCCCATTTAGCCAGCTTAAACCCTAAATCCTCATTACTGATGTTACCATACCCCTTCTCTCCATGCACAACTCAAGTTACTCAACTCCAACTTTAAACTTTTAGCTCGGTTCCCTTTTTATTAACCTCCCAGCTTCAACTCAATTCTCTGAATGCTTCTTTTTCCCTAAGTGGAAACGACAAAATGTCCAACTTGCCCGTCAAATCTCCCAACTTCTCCAAAACATTATGATCTTTTGCAATTATCTTCACCGTCCAGCTTGATCCACTCCAGATCCTCCCGCAGCTTCTCTTCTTTTATACAAACTAGCTCCCCACCGCACGCCAATTGCCCAACATCTCTTCATGCTTCTAAATATCTGATTTCCCTGCATTTTGTGTGTCAATTTGTTGCAGTCCACGGTCCCAACCACACTGACTTTCACCTAAGATCTCTGTCAAATCATCCTCTCCCACGTCTGGTATTTCAGCTTCATCCAAAGAGCCATCTTCCTCTGTCAATGCACCACACTGGGAAGGATTCTTTCATCATCCTTGGTTTCAGCTACAAGATCTATAGCCCCCCATGATAGAAAATGACGGTTTATGGAAAATATTTTCACATATATGGCAGTCCTATAATTTTTTTTTTTTTTGAGAAGAATATGGCAGTCCTATAATCAATGCATGCTTTTTTAACGCGCTAAATCATTTTAATGGTCAAAATATATGTAGTTAAAGTATCTGTTTGTTTGTTTTTTTTTTTTTTTTTGGGGGGGGGGGGGGGGGGGGGGTGTTGTGGTGGAGTGAAGGAGAGAGAAAATAATAAGAATCATGGATATGTATCGGGAACATCGAAGTAGCAAAGGATTTACCTCATTAATAATTCCATCACCCCCAACACAAATGATTCCTGAAAATAAAAAATTATAAATGCGCAAAAGCTATAAAGATGACAAAGAAAATCAGAATGCATAAGGAAAACCAAAAATAAGCAATGTATTAGATATTGGATTATGTAGTAGTACCATCAGGACAAGTGCTAATGTCAACAGTAGAGGCAAGTTTCCTAGCATGACCTGCAGACGTTGTTTTAAATAGCTCCACTTTGAAACCTGCAAGCTGTCACAGTTCACAGCTCCAATATGAATATAAATATGACCACAAGCTCTGGAAGAGTGCATTAACACCATCAAGATTAGAGAAGCAGGCCAACTCTACCACTGCGTTCAAATATACAAAGAGGAATTATAAATACTTATTTCCTATTAGATAGCTACATCAATGGGTGACATACAACAACTCAGTTTAAGAGTCGTATCCATCAAATAAAGATAATACGTCTCCTGAATACCAACAGGCACTATAATCAATATATAGGGAAAGGTAACAGAATATACATCATACCTTAAATATAGGTTCAACGACGTTGTGAAAAACCTTACTTGAACGGCCACGTCCAGATCGTGGATTTAATATAACAAGCATTTTTGGCGGACTCTTACATTTGAAAATTAATTCAGGAGGAGTATCAATTGGAATTAATTCTGAAGAAGCCTGCTTTTTAGAAGATAGCAATGGATGAGGCAAGCAATTCACATAACACTGCTGATCAGCAAACTCCCCAACCCACTGAACTGCCTCTTCTATGCTAGAAGCCGAGAATCGAAAGTCCTTCCGGCTTCTGCGAGGCTTTATAAAACATGAAAGGCCACAAGAACCCTTTTTCAAGGGATAAGAATGCACGGTGAAATGTCTGAGACCAACGTTGTACGAAACCTGTGCAAGAAAACAAAAACATTACTGTTTCCTACTTCATTCCAAAGAGGGAAAGGCAGCCTTGTGATTTGTAGCTGTTGTAACATTCAGCTATAGGAGGAGAAAGTTCTTACTGAGATGACATCATCAAGATGCAGCATGTGAGAACCCCATATTAAAGCCTTACTGGTAAGCTTGCCAGCAACAGCTTCCTGGTTGGGAATATCAGCTGAGGAGGAGGAGGTTTGTTGTGCATCAGTAGAAGAAGTAGTGTTTATACTGCTGGTTTTTCTTTTGTCCAACACTAAATTTCCGGTGAAGACGACATAACCCAACAGATCAGACTTCTCATCTCCAGCAGCAGAAGCAGGAATGTCAATCCTGTGCTCGAAGGTCTTTAGTGTGTTGGGATCCTCAGTGGAGGCAGGGGTTGGAGTCTTGGAAGCCTTGATCTTCTGTCGCTTCTGTTTCTCAGGGAAGACAATTGGGGAGGAGTGTTGGCCCCCAGTTGCAGTAGCTATCTGGGAGCACAATCCCAGTCGCCTGAGAGACTGCTGGGGCGTCGTTACTCTCAAGCTGTTCTTGGAAACATTCCCACTATTCTGCATATTATTTATATCTTTCTTTTCTTCTTACTTTTCCTTGTAAAACCAGAATTATTATTCTGCTTATGAATTGCAAAAGGGGGGATCGAGAAAACAGACGAAAGATGTGTTGTTAGTAGGGATAGATGAGCGGCAGCAGCTGGAGAGGAGGTTTCAATCCCAATTCTAATAGTGAAACGTTGATTACGCAGTAACTGCGGCATAAAAATGACTAGATCAACCACCGTGCATATTTATTGTTTCGAATTAGAGGTTAATTCTTCGTCAAAAATGGATTCATTGAGCACAAATCGCCATTTCTACAACTGGAACCGGAATCCTCAACAAGTCGAAAAATAATTACAATCCTATTACAATTACAACAATATAAGATATAAAAAATAATCGAGACTCAATCCGCTGGAATTGAGGAAGAGGAAGAAGGGGGCGACTTACGAGCTGAGCTGAGCTGAGCCGCAGGTCCGTCGTGTTGCTCAGCCGAGGTGGAGATGGCGATCCTTCGGAATACAAAGTCGCACACTCAATCAGACCTGAAAGGGAAAATCAGCCCGCTTTCCTCTTCTTCAGCCGGTCCGCGTCGGGGTCGGCCCTCAATTATCAGTTTTTCCTCTCTTTTTCTATTCACCGGGTAAAGGACAGGAACTGAAACGGAGCTAGCTCCCCTATTATCTTAGGGAGTCGTTCTATTTGGACCAGTTGGTCGTGCAAGTTTTTCTATTTTGTACTTTTTCTTTTGATAACGGCACCATTTTTTATCATAAATAATTTTGAAATTTGTCTAATTCATCCTTTGGTCATTTAACTGAAAAATCGATCAAAATTATTTTTGTTGTAGGCATAATTTACTGAACAATTATGGAGACCATAGAGAGAAAGGTGCGGCAATAGTAGAGAAAAGAGAGAGATATGTAATTGTGAGATTGTGCCTTTATTTATAATTCTTAAGGATTACAACATTTAATAGGTAACTCCTAATAGGAATATGAGAGATATTCCAAAATATATTAGGATTTACACAATTACATTTCTAATCTAATAGAATTGCAACAATTTTTAGATTTTTTTGAAAACTAATCATTTTTAGATTTAACTACCTTATATATCAATGTAGTCTCTCGTCAAATTCATTAAATTTTCTAGAAGAATGCTGACCTACCATACAAGAACTACACATAACTAATAATTTTGTGCCACATAGAGAGTATAAAAAACACTCTTGAAAAAAAAAATTAAATAAACAAAAAAACTAGAAACCAAATAAGAAATTAACAACCTTCCCTCCAAATACTAGTTTTCTCTTTTACATTTAGCATGCAATGACTGGTCGGGTGAAATGGCAGACCAATTGCAGGAGATATTTTTCAGTGTTTCCGTCACACGAGGCGGTACATCACGTGTCTTTATGTAAATGGTTGGATATGTGTGTTAAAAGATTAATAACTTAAAAATTAAAATTTTCCACCACTTACATAAAAACACGTGATGTACCATCCGTGTTCCCGTCACAATTAAAAAAAATTCCAATTGCAGAGAGGCAAACAATCGTTTCACTGTTTGATTTCTCTTCTAAAAAAGTGTCTTCGTCTATTTGTTTGATTAGTTCAATGACCAAATGTTGTTTAATTTGCTTAATATTTTTACAAGGGTGATCATTTAGACATTGCAGAGTGGGTCCAACTGAACGGTTAAAGTCTCATTAACCTACTAGTCAGTTAGTTTTTAATTTAGATAAAAATTCATAAATATAAAGTGCGAGTTAATTAATAATTAAAAGGAAACTAAAAGGTTTATTATATTAATATCTCACAAATTGTTGAATAAACTTCACATACTTAATACCCTTCACATTTGCTTTTTCAATGAAAATTTATCTTAATACACTCCACATACTTTCCCATAATGCCCTCACACCTCACATTCTCAATATACATCTTACATTTTCTACATGCACCCCATATTTTCTATACACCTGACATTTCTCAAATCTTATAAAGCTTTTAATGTGGACAAAAAATGCCAATTGGAATTTTGACAAAAGATGCCGCCTAGGATTTAAAGCATATGTGGTTTGTTTTTAATTCCACCATTAAAACCCATGTCGTATGTTTTTAATATTTGGTGGTAATTTTAGGTGTTTAACTCTTCATGTAATTCTTGTGATCCCTAAAAGATGAATACGAAAATAGAAGCTTGAATAACGCAGCACAAGCAAGATTAAATAATTATCGATGTCGTCAAAATCACTAAAACAATACAAAAATACGAAGTCTTACCTCATGTGAAACTTCTGAAACATCGATTTCGTGTTTCATTCATCAAAAATATTTTTTCTCAATCAATATGTTTGTAGTTTCATTGGTTAAGGTTTTGTTCAACAATGGAGGGTCGGAGGGATTTTGATAGTTGAAGAAGATAAATAATACGTTAAAAGCGGTTTGGGTGTATTTAGATTTTTTTTTTACCCTAATAAGGTCAAAATTGTCATTGCATAGTAGAGTAAATAAGTCATTTAATATTATATTTTAATGTGGGGTGCATTCAACATTTTGTGGGGTGCTAATAATACGTTAAAGTGATTTGGGGTGTATTTAGATTTTTTTTTAAACCTAATAAGGTCAAAATTGTCATTGCATAGTAGAGTAAATAAGTCATTTAATATTATATTTTAATGTGGGGTGCATTTAGTATGGGGTGCTAATATAAAAAGCCAACTAAAATAGGGTCAAATTAATTTCTCTTATAAAAAGAACTTTTTAAAATATATATATATTATTATAAGAGGAGAGGAGAGAGTTCAAACTATTACAATAATTTGGAGAAATGGCACTTTCAAACCCAAGAACGTATGGATAAAAACTCAACACTCTATCAACTAAGCTAAATAAATAATTTGATCTCATCCCGCCTATCATTTTGATTGTCTAGTTCATAAACCTGTAAAAATATGGAGTGGTCAACTTTAACAACTCAATATGCACATATCTTATAAAAAAAAAAAAAACTCAATACATACATGAACATTAATTGACAAAACTAAATTAAATGTCATGTAACACGTAATTCAATTATAACATGTTATCAATAATCAACTATATGGGTTATATTTCATAATGCAACTAATTAACTTCAATCACTCAACCCGTTAATCTATATAATAGAACAAGTAGACATGCATTTTCTATACCATGCATTTGACCACTGCAGTGATGATGTGAAAGCTCTGTTCTATAAACCAACACTTGTAAGTCAATCATTCCAATTTTTTTCTTTTGTTAGTCATCTTTCTTTAACTCCTTGTACCCAACTCCAAAATACCCGATAAAAATCATGTGCACTTTAGGCTAACTTGAGACCTGGTACCTAACAAAAGTTAAACTCAACTACGCAAAAGATTCTTTCAAATTATCTCAATTCCATAATTTCGAACTATTATCTCAACTCCATAATTCCGAACAACTATCTCAAATGAGTGCAGGGCCGGTTCTGAGATTTTGGAGGCCCTGTGCGAGACTCAAACGGAGGCCCTTCTAAATTTTGGTTGCTATATTTTTTTTTCTTGTGTATGAATTGATATAAACGCATGGTGTGGTGGCTATGTACATATCATATCACCGTACATATATCATAATCATAACAACTCATGCTCTTTATTATGAACTTTAAAAAAAATCACTGGTTATGATATCTTATAATGAACCGTTAGTTTTTTTATTGCATTTTTTCTCACTCGCTAAAGTGAGGATAATTTTAACCTCCGCTCAGTTGATTGTCGTTACATTAGTTAGAATTCGAGATTCGTGTCTTAAATCAATTAAACCAAATTAATTTAATGGTAATCAATAGGGATGAGTATCACCTGGTCACCTCCACTTTAGTGTTGTGAGCAAAGTTGTATTATATATGGATGACTAAATGGTCTTCAAATATGATGAAAATTAAATGATCCTTAAAAGCTGACCAAAAGAATAAACGAACGATATGTATTCGATTAAATGATGTCATATATGAAAAGGGGTTTTAAAGATTATATCTTCAAACTTTTAAGGATTTTAATTAATTATGATATTCCTAATCATAGATTTATCATCAAAAGTTCTCTTTTATAATGACAGAAATTAAACTATAAATATTAAAGATAAAAGAAAAAAATAATGTAGTTCAAAAAAGCCAGAAATTAAACTACAAATATTAAAGATAAAAGAAAAAAATAATGTAGTTCAAAAAAGGCCCAAAATGGTTCTATTGGGAGTCGAACCCGTGCAAACACAAAGGTAAGTACCAGCGCTTGACAATTCCCCTAAGGCAACAATGTGAAATATGCTCACACTTTTTTTTATATGTAGTATATTATAAAGGTTGTTAAAATTCATGGGTCCCTAGAACTCGGGGGCCCTGTGCGGTCGCACACCTGGCACCCCCTCAGGGCCGGCCCTGAATGAGTGATTCACAAATCTGTCTCATTTTTATCTTTAACATATATCACAATATATTCTTAACGAATAGCATTCTAGCATGAGCGTCAAGGGTGGGCAGCTAACCACTCAGCCCTGGAAAATTCTCATACAAAGAGCAGTTTTTCTCACCCATGGATTCAAGGAGGAAGAAGAAATTATAAATAAATAAATAAATAACCCTTGTACCAAAACAACCTCGTTTGGTCCTTATAACTTATGTTTTACAAAAAAACGACATGTGTTGCTTAAAAAACAAAGCAACAACATCGTTCCTTCAAGATTTCAGATCCCTCCTTTGACTTGATGGCAACAACCATTTTTTTTCATATTTCTCCCATTCAAACCCTATTGTGATTCATCAAAGCTCAAAATTATCCATTTTCACTTTCTTTCTTAATCACTTTGACGCCTCTAATGCTAAGATCCACCCACCAATAAAGAAATATAGATAAGAATAAGTAAATATTTTTAACTTAAATCCTTAATTTCATAGTTTCAATATGTATTTCTATTTTTTTTTTTATAATTCCCATTGTTACTTGTTAGTTTCTAAAGTTTTTTGGATGGTGAATTGGTGGTTATTTTGATTTGTGATTTAGTAGAATATGATTAGAGATTTGGATATATGGTTATTGTGATTTTGTGATGTTAAAGATATATTATTAACTTGAATTTTTTCATGAATTGATAGTGAATTTGAATTTTGTAAGCTTCCGTATTTTGGCCATTCAATACTAAATTTCTAGATTTGCCCCTAATGAGCGTGGAAGTGCTACATCGGTTGAATAAGAGGGGCGACGAAATACTTGCAGCGGTTAAGAGCATTGGGCGTGGAGGTGGAGAATGACTGGGTGGTAAGAGATGTAGGCTATGATGTAGCTATGAGAGGAGCCGCTAAAAAGAAATTGTGAATAATGCAGCAAGTAAAAGAAGATGTTGTCAACATTACGTTTAAAAATGAGAAAAATAGAACACACTCGGGTAATTGAAAAGAAATAACCAAGATAAATCAGCACACAAAAAAGTAACGTGGTTCAATTATATGTGCCTACGTCCACGGGGCAACAACAACAATCTTTCACTATATCAATAATGAGTACAATAAATAATCTTGTCAAACCTTTAGTAGGGATGGCGACGGTTCAGTTTGGGGACGGAAATGTTATATTCATCCTCATAACCACGAAAATTAACCATATCCATAACCGTAAATTAACCATTGGGTATTATCCATAACCATGCCCACCGGGTAACAGATTCCACATCGGTTAACGGGTATATCCATCTTTGTCATTACAGAAAATATATTCGTTCAGTTAAGACATTATAAGTTAGTAGATATTAATTTCGTCATTAAACATTTGATGTATAAAGTGATTCAATGAATGGATCTTGTTAAGTATAAAAATTAAAACACTAATGATGTTGGCTTGTCTTTGATATCTCACATATGCATTATTGAGTTCACATTGATTTTGATTCAAAACTTTACCTTCCTACAAAATGCAACTTTTGTATTCTCAAGGTAATGGTTCGGTGAATAATGGACATACAAATATATATATATATATATATACACACACACACACACACATATATATAATTTATATACTATTATATTATATATAAATTATATTATTTACTAATCGGGTCGGATTCGGTTATGGATACGGTTTGGGGACCTCTATAACTATATCCAAAACCATAACCGAATAATATAAACGGTTTTTCCCTATTTCCAGAATATACCCAAACTTTCATACCCAAATCTGTTCCATTCGGACGGTTATCTGCGGTTATCGGGTTTAACGGTTAGAGTTGTCATCCCTAGCCTTTAGGATTAAGACTTGACGAAAAACCTGAAAGAACAAGAAGAAGAAATACAATCTTATCTCTTTTCTTTTCCCTCGCACACATTTTGCCTTTCTCTCGCTCTGACTCCTTGAGTGGTATCCAACTTATTGTTTTGCTTCAATTCGAAACTACTACAATAGCCTATTTATATAGACATAATAACGATCTTCTTCAATAAGGATTACTAATCCTAAGTGGAATTTAGTTATGAATCCTTCTCCAATTGAGGAACCAAATCCAATTGGAAAACAACTTCAGGTAAACAACTTCAATTGGAAAACAACTTCAGGTAAACAACTTCAATTGGGAAATAGCTCCAATTGGGAAAACAACTTCAATTAGGAAAACAACTCCAATTCGGAGAACAACTTCAATTAAAGAAACTACTCCAATTGGGAAAACAACTAAATCCTCTAAGACTATAATTCCTAATAAACTTATGACAACTCATATCAAAGCCACTCCTCGACCGGAAGTGTGCCGACAAGGGCGTCGGCACCTAAGGGGGTGGATTGTGAGATCCCACATCGCCGGGGGGAGAGGAGGTGATGTGCATTATATGTACATGCCCACCTCCCTATAGTAATAATCGTTTTGGGTGGAAACCCAAGAACAAATATGTGAGGGCATGGCCCAAAGCGGACAATATCTTACTATGCGGACTAGGATGTGACAATTTGACAATTCAGACCTTAGATGACATGTTGAGAGTGTATGTCCTCCAATGGAGGGGTAGCTAGGATAGTTATTTACCGTTTGTGGAGTTTGCATACAACAACAGCTACCACTCTAGTATTGGCATGGCACCTTTTGATGCAGTAATAAAAGCTCTCATGCATGTATTGAAATTTACTAAGAGTCTCATAGGTATTGGAACCATCAAATACATTTAATCAAGTTTTATTTGGGGAGTCTAAAAGTCCAATTCGGAAATGGGTTTATTCATGTACTCTTTATAAATATCATGTATTAGAAGCCCTTGAGACATATTTGAATGAATTAAAATTATATTTGCCTTGTGCATTTGAAGTGAGTGATTTCTCCTTCCCCAATCAAGCATTTGGCTTGGTCGTGTGATCGAATCCACGATTAGCAACGTCGAGTGAGCTCCGTTGCCCCTGGTTGAGCGAATCCCAGGTTATCTATTCCCTCTTCTCCTCAAAACCCTTGGTAAGTCTTGCATTATTTGGTTATCAGAGCTTTGCTACGCTCTTTGGGTAGCTTCCGCATCATTTATCTAAATGGCAGCAAGGAGCTGTAGAGGAAGGTGTGGTTACCATGTGCAGGAAAATCACAGGAATGAGAGCGACGACGAAATTCAAGAGCTACGACGACAAGTCGAACTCCTAACCATGCAACTTGATCAACAATATGTTAGCAACAAATATGGAGAGTTGAAGCCAGGTTACTCAAGTGATAAGGCTGACTTCTTGAGTTCAAGTTGTGGAGGTTATGTTGGTGTGTCAGATTCGTTGAATGTAAATCTACCACCACTATTTGATTGTTGCCTCGAAGATGATTGTGAATTGTGTTCTAGTAAGCAAACTGAGCAATTTGGGATCGATGAATTTTGTGAAGTTGAAGAAAAGAATTCGCCAACTGTTCATGTGGATGCGAAGGAGTTTTTCGAATTGTTTGATGAGGTTGACGAAGGTTTTGTCAACTTTGTTGATATGAATGGTAGAGTTCTTGAACGTGCAATTGAATATGAGAGAGCCATTTGCCAGTTCCACACCAAGGTAAATTCCATTAGTGAACGAGTTGATTTTATTGGAGCTTATGCCTTTAGTGTGAAGTTGCCCGAAAAACTAGTTGATCTTATTAATGAGATAAAATATGGTGAAAGGAATCATTGGGTGGCAAAGCCAAAAAAGATAGAGGATTTTTGCAATCCAATAACAAGCAAATATTCTAAATATCTTTTTTATTGGAGTGGACATCGCCAATTTCAAACAAAGAGGATCAAGAAACAAATTATGCGTAATCGAAGACTGCTTGGGATTCTCTTCAACCCACGACTTGAATTCGAGGACGAATTCTTTCCAAGCAGAGGAGTCTGATGCAGTAATAAAAGCTCTCATGCATGTATTGAAATTTACTAAGAGTCTCATAGGTATTGGAACCATCAAATACATTTAATCAAGTTTTATTTGGGGAGTCTAAAAGTCCAATTCGGAAATGGGTTTATTCATGTACTCTTTATAAATATCATGTATTAGAAGCCCTTGAGACATATTTGAATGAATTAAAATTATATTTGCCTTGTGCATTTGAAGTGAGTGATTTCTCCTTCCCCAATCAAGCATTTGGCTTGGTCGTGTGATCGAATCCACGATTAGCAACGTCGAGTGAGCTCCGTTGCCCCTGGTTGAGCGAATCCCAGGTTATCTATTCCCTCTTCTCCTCAAAACCCTTGGTAAGTCTTGCATTACCTTTCGAGGCACATTATAGGAAGGCGTGCTAGACGCCGCTATGTTGGACAGAAGTCGGCGAACGGGTGTTAGTGGGACCAGAAATCGTTGACACAACCAATGCTAACATCCAGTTAATTAAGAGAAGCCTGAAGGCAGCACACGACCGACATAAAAGCATTACGGACAAACATTCCAAGGACCGTGAGTATAAGGTTGGTGACTTTGTTTTCCTGAAGTTGTCTCCCTGGAAGGGTGTAGTTCGTTTCGATAAACGTGGAAAGTTGAGTTCTCGATACGTCGGTCCCTACCAGATTATAGAGAGGATTAATGCAATTGCCTATAGGTTGGAACTACCACCAGAGCTGTCACAGATTTACAACATTTTTCACGTTTCTATGCTCCGAAAATACGTGTCAGATCTCTCTCATGTCATTTAGCCAGAACCACTGGAAGTGAATCAGGATGCAAGTTATGTCGAAGAACCAGTGACTATCATTGACCGACAGGATAAAGAACTGAGGAACAAAGTTATCCCATTAGTGAAAGTCGTGTGGAGAAACCATGCCGTCGAGGAAACGACATGGGAAACAGAGGATTCGATAAGGAACCAGTATCTGTTTTTATTTGGTTGAGTTGTAATTTCTGGGACGAAATTTCTTTAAGGGGGGGGTAAATTGTAAAACCCTTCCCCAAAAATTTCTATGTAATTATACAATGTCCCTCAAAGTTAATGAAATTTGCATTTTGACCCCTTGGACACTTACCCTATCTGGATCCCTTTTGGGATTTCCTAACCCTTCTCCTCCTCTCACGACTTACCACGTGGCAAGTCCCCATCTCTTTCTCTCATCTTTCCATTTCCCCGAGTCAACACTATTTTCTCTCTCACAGAACCTTTCTCTCTTTCCCCGAGTTCTCTTAGCATTCACTATCACTCTATCTCTTGGATCTCCTTTCCCTCGATCGAACCCTCATGTCATTCACCCAACCTAGCACTAAGGCGACCACGTAACACTACCACCGTTCTCGCAGACCTCTCATCTTTCTCCCTTAACCCCCTAAACCCAACCCACCTAAAATCGTAAGCCCAACCCGGTTAACCCCTAGGGGGCCCAACCCAAACCAAAAACCCTAGACCTGATCTAACCCTAAACCGATTTGACCCGATCCGTTGACTGACTCAAACTCGTTGACTTTGACCCGATCAACGCTGACCATTGACCGTTGACTTTGATCGGTCAACGTTGACCGTTGACTTTTCGGGCCCGAATTAAATCGTTTGAGTATAGTTTTATTAATTGTACTCTTTATATGCTTAGGTGCAATTAATAGCAACGATTCCATCATTCCTATTTCGTACGGCTCATCTACGACGGAGTATCTGTGAGTGGACCCTTCTAAAATGCATGTTTTAATAGTAGAAATGCATACATGAAAAATATGATTTAATGATCACGTTTTAGATACCATTTTATGAGTAAATTGATTTACCTTATAAGATTATCATGCTTATTTAGCATATTTTGGAATATCATATTTTCTATCAAACCCATGTTCTTTGTAGGATATCTGATGGATGATGATATACTATTTAAAACATGTTTTCACAAACTTCTTTATAGTATAGATGATGGATGATTTTATACTCTGAAGATGTTTTTGAGATATATGTACCTATGTTTGGAAAGACTATATTCAATGTTTTGTGCGTATCTAGTGGTCATTGTTCTGCCTCCGGGCAATAATACATATATTGGCTTCAGCCGGGTGTAGGTTGGTGCCTGAGGACGATAATACATATATTGGCTTCGGCCGGGTGTAGGTTGGTGCTTGAGGACGATGATACTCATATATTGGCTTCGGTTGGGTGTAGGTTGGTGCCTGAGGGAATTGATACTCATATATTGGCTTAGGCCGGGTGTAGGTTGGTGCCTAAGGGCGATGATACTCTTATATTGGCTTTGGCCATGCGTAGGTTGGTGGCTTCGACCGTATGATACCGATACTGATACCACTAGTAGCACACTATATATATACGAGATATGTTTTATGAAAAGTTTTATGGCATGCTAGGGTTTCGAAAAACCTATCACTTATTATGCTATTATTTTTCATAAAACGTTTGGGGTTAGTATGTCGATAACTGTTTTATTATATATATCAACTTGGTCCCCTTATGCATGATCATAACAATTCATTGTTGGCAATTGAATATTGTATTGTGATAGTACTTTACTACTGCATGAATAGTCACATTATATTATCTTGCTACAATTTAAGGGCATGTTTCACATGTTCTCAGCATTTGCATTCATAAATGGCTTACGTCACCTTTGAGTGTCGACTAGGGGTGGGCATAAAAACCGCCAAACCGTAAAACCGCATCGAACCGTATGAAAAAAAACCGAAAAAAACCGTGTTGATCGAAAAAGTCAACTGTGAGTTAAAAACCGAACCGAACCGTTTAAACCGGTTCCGGTTTCGAATGACCAAGAACCGGCCGGAACCGAACCGAATCGTTTTATTAATAATAAATAATTTAATTTTATATATACACATGTCATACTATAATAATTATATATATTAATTTAACAATTTTATACCCCTAAAAACTATAATAATTATATATATATATATATTAAATTAAATTTTGAAAATTGGTGACCATTGGATCGGCTTAAATATACATACCATTCAATTTCTTAAGTGTTATACGTACAAAATAAATAAATTTAAATCTACTTAATAAATATATATATATATATATATATATATATATACCATTGAACTTGATGGGGTACGAATTCTACGAAACTAATTTCAACAATCCAACCGTCAAACTTGTTTGTATATGCTTCGAGATCGCATCAGCAAAAAATCGTAAAAAACAAACATTCAGAGATCAAGTAACGGGACAAAACTTTTCAACGGTTATAAAACAAAAAATCACGATTTAACGGTTAGTTTAACTCCGATTTTGATTATTTTTTATAGCTACACTCCTTGATCCTATATGATTACAATGAATGAATTCGATCTTCAATTTAAAACATTTACACTAGTGGATACCACAAATCTTATGTTATACTTAATGAAAGTATAAATAAACTAAGTATTAGTGAATATATCGTTTTGATGGGATACGCATCCTACGAAACTAATTTCAACGATCCAACCGTCAAACTTGTTTGTATATGCTTCGAGATCGCATCAGCAAAAAATCGCAAAAAACAAACATTCAGAGATCAAGTAACGGGACAAAACTTTTCAACGGTTATAAAACGAAAAATCATGATTTAACGGTTATTTTAACTCCGATTTTGATTATTTTTAATAGATACCCTCATTGATCGTATACGAATACAATGAATGAATTCGATCTTCAATTTAAAACATTTACGCTAGTGGATACCACAAAATCTTATGTTATACTTAATGAAAGTATAAATAAACTCTTAGTATTAGTGAATCTATCGTTTTGAAGGGATGTGCATCCTACAAAACTAATTTCAACGATCAAACCGTCAAACTTGTTTGTATATATTTCGAGATCGCATACGCCAAAAATTGCTAAAAACAAACATTCAGAGATCAAGTAACGAGACAAAACTTTTCAACGGTTATAAAATGAAAAATCACGATTTAACGGTTATTTTAACTTCGATTTTGATTATTTTTTGCAGCTACACTCCTTGAGCCTATATGAATACAATGAATGAATTTGATCTTCAATTTAAAATATTTACACTAGTGGATACTACAAAATCTTATGTTATACTTAATGAAAGTATGAATAAGCTATAATGATTATATATATTAATTTAACAATTTTATTATTATACCCCTAAAAAGTAAAAACTATAATAATTATATATATATATATATATAATTATATATATTAAATTAAATTTAAAACATTAGTGACCATTGGATCGGCTGAGATTTAATCTCAACCGTCCATTGTAGGCATACTTCTCTTCTCTCTCATTAGGTCAGAGTCTCAGTCTCTTAGAGACTCAAACGGCGCCTCACCCTCATTCTCTCTGTCTCTCTCGACCTCACGCGGCGCCTCACCTTCACCTCAGTTCAGTGACCTCACCGGCTCACCCTTCTCGTCGTCCTCGACCTCACCCAGACTGTCACCCTCACTCAGTCACCGTCACTATGTCACCCTCATTCTCTTCGTCATTCTCTCTCTCTCTCGACCTCACGCAGCGCCTCACCCTCTCCTCAGTGACCTCACCGGTTCACCCTTCTCGTCGTCCTCGACCTCACCCAGACTGTCACCCTTACTCTGTCACCCTCATTCTCTCTCGACCTCACGCGGCGCCTCACCCTCACCTCAGTCTCAGTCTGCACTCATCCTCACTGCACAAGGTAAGAAATTCCTGCAATAAACTCAACCAAAGTTCATACAGATTGTTTGATTCCAAATTCGATTAGAGATTTTTAATTTGGGTTTCTGAATTAGGAATTTCTAAAATTAGGGTTTCTGAATTAGGAATTTCTGAAATTAAAGTCCATTTTTAACTCGTTTTCAACGACTCTCTTTCTCTTGGAACCATCCCATAAACTGTCATAATTTTTTTCCATTTTTTCTGTCTGTAAAATATATAATTTTTTAGCTGATGATTGTGTGCAGGAGCTGCCTGCTGCTTGCTCTATGAGATTTGTGGGAATTGAAGGACGTTGCTCTCTGAGATTTGTGGGAATTGAAGGACATACCTCATATGTAGTGTGTATACTTATCATGCACTTGGAAATGAACACTAATCTAATCTATATGAGGAGATAAACCTTCAGTTTGCTGCTTCATTTTTTTGTTTGTTGACTCACTGACTGATCAATGCATATGTCTTGTAGTTCTCTGAATACAACTAGGCTAGCATGACATTTGTTGACCGGGGTTAATTACGCATGGCATTCTTTAGATGCAACCAACTTTAGAAATCTGTTGGAGAACAAGTTGTTTGCCTTTTTGTTTCTATTTCTACTTGTCTTACGAGATGTATATACTTGTGCTGCTGTGCATACCATATGGATCTCTCTTATAGAAACTATTACATATGGAGAAAGATAGTTTAAGTAATGTAACTAAAAATGTTTGTTTAATATAGGGGTGGGCAAACGGGCCCTAGGCCCGCGGGGCGAGCCCATGCGGTTCGGGCCGGGTACGGGGCGGGTCTTAGATTTGTAAAGACAAAACGGGGCGGGCCGGGGCGGGTTCTCAAATTTATCGGGGCGGGGCGGGTGCAAAGGCCTGAGAAAACGTGGCCCCGCTGGGCCCGTTTCTCCCTATTCTATATCTGTTGTGGTTAAGTCAAGTGTAATGCATTTGTTTTCTCGAGTGGTAGTACATTTGTACTACATTGCTTTAGTTCTTTATTTAATTTTTTTTTATTCAATTTGGGGCCCCGTGTACATCACTCTCCAGTCCGGTCTCCATCACAACTATCTCTCTCACTTCTTCCTCACCTCCTCACCAGAAAGAAATCCTCTCACCGGTCACTCCTCTCACCAGTCATTCCTCTCACCGTTTGGCGCCGTCGTTTCGAGACTATCGTTATCACTGTCACCAACCATGTCGTCGTCGTCGAAGAAGATCACCCTCAAGAGCTTGGACGGCGAGTCTTTCGAGGTCGAGGAGGCGGTGTCGCTGGAGTCGCAGAGTCGTCCGAGGTCGAGGAGGCGATGGCGCTGGAGTCGCAGACCATCAAGCACGTGATCGAGGATGATTGCGCCGACAACGGCATGTCGACGCTGCCAAGCTCGATGAGAAGATCTTCGAGAACAATCTCAAGGCCTGGGATCGAAATTTAGTTTGATTCTAGGGTTTCAGAATTTGGGGATTCGGTTAGGTTAGGGTTTTTTTGATTTGGGGATTGGGGTCTATTGTGTTGTTTTAGGGCTTAGGGACTGGGATCTCACTTAATTGGTCTCTGCCGGTTCAAAACTCAGCGTCGTCCCCATCACTGCCGTCCGATCATCCATCATCATCGTCACCGCGGCGTCGTCGTCATCTTACTCAAAAGTCGACAAGCAAGGGAAATCTGACGGCGGCGCTGCCAACAAACGGTTTGGGTGGGGAAAAAAAAAAAAAAAAACTAGAGGACCCGTGTACCAGGCCCGAACTGATCCGTTTCAAACGGGCCGGGTTAGGTCCGGTTCCAATTATCAGATTTGCAGTACCCGGCCCGGCCCGTCCCGTTTCCTTTTTAAACGGGTCCGGTCCGGTCCCTTCAAATTTGGGCCCGGCCCGGCCCGTGCCCACCCCTAGTTTAATATATAAATGAAAGGAAAGGTGAAGGAATTAAGTATGCAACTTTATATAATTAGTTTTAGAAGATGTATTTGAATGTATGATGATTTGGTGTTCAAATAATTTAGTATTCGGAACCGTAAATCGGCAAGAACCGAATCGGACCCGGTGTAGACCGAACCGTAAGGTTCTAGTAATAAATTTAAGCGGAACTACACCGAATCGAACCGTTGATATTTTCCGGTTTCGGTTCCCGTTTAGGGGTGGAACCGCACCGAACCGCACCTTGCCCGCCCCTAGTGTCAGCCAGCACGGGGCCATCCCAATGTCCCCGGACATTTGGATCGGGACGTGTTAACTCATCATGGGTTGGAAAAACCTACGAGTTTCCCCTTCCAGACCATTAGAAAGGTATACCAAAATAGGATTGCTCATCTTGATCAAATTCTCATTGATAGAATTTCTCATAACCAGACTCCCTCTGATTGAACTACTCGTGATCAAACTTTCACCGATCGAACTACTTGTAACCCGGCTCCCCCTGATTGAACTACTCATAGCAGATTCCCCATGATCAAACTACTCATAACCAAGCACCTCCTGATCAAACTACTCATAACTAGGCTCCCCCTAGTCGAACTACCCATGACCAGACTCCCTTTAATCAAACTTCTCTTTGACCAAGTTCCTACTTCTCTTGACCAAGCTCCCTTGATCGAAGTACCCATGACTCGATCTTCCCTGATCGAACATCTCTTGACCAAACCTCTATTGACTAGACTCTCCTTGATCAAAGTACCCATGACCAAACTCCTGTGATTAAACATCTCATCTTCATTGGCAAAGGAAATTATAGACTTCTTTGCCATAAAACATCGCTCATCTTCATTTTGGTCCAATCAGCATTAGATATATTTGTTGTTGTCTCTTAACACTTCAATAAAGCATGTTCGTCATTCTTGATTTTTGTGTAACCCTATTTGAGCTATGTGGTGTCTCTCATTATCTCATGGTAGAAAAGGTTGATATGCACAGTTGCAAAAAGAAGCGTTATTCGTAAATTGCAGATTGACCTTTAAATGAAGAGCTTTTAGCAATTACTCAATAGTTATGGTTATATTAGATTGGCCTAGACAGAAGAGTCTACTTTAGGAGAAATTTTTTATTGTGACGGAAATATGAGTGGTACACGTGTTTTTATATAAATGGTGGAAAATTTTATATTTTAAGTTATTAACTTTTTAACACACATATCTCACTATTTGTATAGTGATATGTAATGTACCATCCCATGTGCCCGTGAAAATCTCTCCTACTTCAGCCAAATTCGAAGAATTTTTGTGTGGGGCATGGGGTTTGGAGAGCGAGTTGAGAAAAAAAATAAAGCAAAAGAAAGACTGGGTGTGCGTTCACGGAGAGGGATTTACTAGATAAGTGGAAGATAGACGGACACAGGAGCAATGAGTATCGCAACAGTGGCAGCCGCCGCCTCTTCATCCCTGAATTCATCCCTAAGCGCAGCAGCAGATGTGGGACAGATGAAATCGTTCTCATTTTCTTTCCCTTCTTGTTGGGCAGTTTCATTTTCACATCACAAACTCACTCCCACCCCTCCTGCCCACTGCCCGCGGAGGAGGAAATTAAGTAGAAGGGTAATTTGCGAGGTCGCTGCCGCCGATGTATCCCCATTAACATCATCAGATGAAGACGCCGCCGCCTCCTCCAAAATCGGAGCTAGGGTTACAGTGAAGGTGCCTCTGAAGGTGTATCACGTGCCCAGAGTTCCGGAGGTAGACATTACCGGCGTAGAAGGTGAGCTGAAGCAGTACGTTGGGCTGTGGAAAGGCAAGCGGATTTCAGCCAATCTCCCTTATAAGGTGCAGTTCGTCGTCGACGTTCAAGGCCGTGGCGCAGTTAAGTTCTTCGCCCATCTCAAGGAGGACGAGTTCGAATATCTTTAATCAATTTCGGTGTCAGTCTCTCTCTCACCTCACACATTATATATCAAATAAATTATAGTTATATTTATAATTATAATTGTAATAGCTGTTAGTTCTGTCTCGTTTCAAAGAAACTGCAACTGCACTTGATTGTCCGTATGTAATCACATTCACAATCACATGGATCAGTCTGATCTATTATTGTTTCTCGAGCATTGAGCAATATGCAGTTGAGTTTTCTTGTTGGTTAGCCTGCCTAACCTCCTAGGCTCCTAAGCTCCTCACCTCCTCCTGCTAGATAAAAGTTGCATTCGCATTGATGCAGCTTCTGACAAAAATTTGTTGCGAATGAAATAATAGCAACAAGAAGTCGAAACAGATTGTTTTGCCTCCTTGTTTCATTTCACAGGCAGAGAGACTATTGTTGTTCATCAATCGATTGCCTTAGTTTTTCTTAATAGATTGAACTAATGATTGTTAAGATGGAGAACACTCCAGTTTGGTTCAAGCATAGGCAATGTTTGAGCATTAATCTTTGAGCTTAAACTCCGGGCAACTTATACAAAGTCCAATCTGGAGAAAGGCCAGATCTGGAGTGGTGACTACTGACGAGCTTATAGCTTATCAGTGTCTAAAGCCAGCTATGAGAACCCCAGACCAAATAATTTAATAAACGGTTACTTTTTCTTTTTTTTTTTTGCCATTACTGTTCATACAAAAGTAATGCTGTCTCACGGGACTTGGAATGCTAATGGAAACTGCTTTCTAATCCATAGGAGCCTCCGACCAATTTTTGTCCAAAAAAAAAAAAAAAAATCCATAGGAGCCTCCACCCAAATTATACATTGTTCAGTGTTTTCTGCGTATGCATTTCAACTACCTCGCTTAAGAGTTAAGTGCCGGCCTTTATTGGTTCACTGTTCTACATACGCATTTCACCTTTCAATCGCTTACGTTTTGAAAACAAGAGATCATATTTGCAACTAAATGCAGCACTCTTTTATAATCTTAGTACACTCTTATAATTTTTCAATTTTTTCTAATCTTAAATGTACTCATCTTAAATATACCAATTTATTATATGTAAAATGTACAATTTTTTAATATAAAATGTACCCATTTTTTATATAAAATCCATTCAATTTTTTTCTAATCCATTTTTTTTAACTTATATTAGTACTTTCTATTTCGTTAATTTGAGAATGTATACATGACAAGTTTAATAGAAGAAATTTAATAATGTTATTAAACCTTTTTTTTTTTTGAAAAATGTACTAATATTTTGATACAATAATTTTTTTTTAATTTTGATGAATGCATCCATGTTTATATATTTAATATTTCTAATCTCATAAATTATAGGTTTTATTTAAAATCTCATTAATATAAACAACTATAATTTTTAATTTTTAATTTAAAAATATAAAAACCTACATAAAAATACATTATCACATTAATGTCAAAGACTTAAAAAACTAAAAACCACCAAAGTTTCAGTAAAAGAACATTGATAGTTAAGGATCACATCCGAAATCTCTTTTTATATAATTTTAATTAATGATTGTCCACGTGGCAGAAATTTGACATAATTATCAATAAAAATTTGGGACGCACAGTTAACACATTATTATTTAATGATCAAATTGACAGATTGACAAACAGATGTATGACATTAATTTGTGTATGACATTGCAGTGTTTAAAAGACGCAATATGAGATTGCCATTGCAGACAAACTTAAGAGTGCAAAATATAATTTACCAATATATAATTGTTAATGCGGCCAAAGGATACAATTTGATGCTCAGATTAACCCATAAAAAGAGAAGATACGATTGGATGCTGCCATGTTGGGTTACGAGTGAAACGGAGTGGAGCGATCTCCACCGAGCAGAAATGGATGGAAAGTTCCCAAAACTGCAAACAGGACGTAGAGTGACATGTCGTCAATTAGCCTCTCGTTTTAGTTAATAGTTTAGAGTTAGCTTGTACCAGTTCTCCACATAGGATTAATGTACAACCAGGGACTGCCCGAGCCTGCCCGGCCACACAACACAGAGAGCATTGAACCATCAGGGGGGTGTTGCAACTTGCAAGAGAGAAGAGGGGGTTCACAACTCCAAAATGCACACACTCCCTCCAAACTGCACTTTCACCATGCACACTTTTTCAGTCATGAAATTTCCTGAAGAGCTAAATTCAACTCCTGTGCAGACTTTGCAATTGATCCTCCTCTTCTATGGGTAAAAAAGAATGCACATAAGAGTATTGACATCTCCAGCATAATTAATTAAATGAGGGGAAAAAAAACCCTGTATTGAAGCAAATTAAAGAAAAACAGGCACCTGGTAAGAGCAGGCAAACTGCATTTGACCTTTTCAAGCTCCATAAAACAGATGTTGCAACGCTCCAGCCTAGGATAACCATTTCAAATAGATAGCCACCTCAAAGCTGATCATGCTTAAATCTAGATATAAGGTAAAGAAAAATGTATATCAGAACAATTAAAAGCATACCTTTTCTCGGCTTCAATATCAACGCCAACAGATGATGATGCAGATATTGCTGAATAGATCACAGAACCAAATACTCTAACCAACTTGAGCAGAATTTCCAAAGAAATGCCTAAATGCCTGAATAAATATCAGGCCGGTCAAATAATGAGTATCAAAATTGCAGATGAAAGATCCCAAGCACAAAACCTAGTAAAGAATGGCTGTGATTTTATTTGCTAATCAGGAATGTTATTATTGCCTATCAAATTCAGCTTGACTACTACAAGGGTTCTGTCATTCTACCACAAAGCAACCAGACCCAGGATCATAAATATTCTTCACCCAGGTAACATCCATCCTTCACCGGAAAATTGCTATTAGAGGCCCCTCTTTCACAGCCACCAACTCCCTACCCCCCTTTTTCTTTCTTGATTTCATAAACAATTGTTCTCGTTAGTGAAATTTTATGGGCAATAGATGGCATGTCACAATTCCATTCATATCAAACCTGTGAATATGGTGCCCGTAGTGCACCAGAAATCCACATGCCATTCCATTTTAAGGGGAAAATAAATAATGCGGTGGCGAAGCATCTCTCCTAAAAGAAATGATTGAAAATAAATCACTTCAAAAGCACAAAGCATATTTAGTTGAAAGAAATCTTAGACTGGTTTCCCAGAGACAACTTGCACCAGCTTTTCCAATTTCAAACCCAAAGGTGCTACATGCTCAGAAATCCACAGAAAATTATAACTAAACAAATGAATGGATGATACTTCTCTGTGTATGCATAGCGCTTTAGAAGACATTGGGGAGCAGAGGACACCTATGACATAGTGAGTCCCCTTATGCGATAGAACAAAAGAAAAAGACAAGAAGTAAAAAGGGGAATGTATCCCATAACTCGGATATAAAAGAGGAAAACCAAAGCACAAATATATTACTTATGTGCAGCTGATCATAACTAAAACTCAAAATGAATATATATTCTGGAAGCTGCTTGATGTCATTAAGATTCTATAAGGTCCACTACCTGAATCCGCGACAAAGACCCCAAATAAATAAAAAAGAGGAAAAAGGAAGATACTGCTAAAACTTCTTACCTATCCATGTTACTTTCTAGAAGGCCAGTGAGGAGTGGCAGCAGAGAAGTGCATATATCCAGCGTGACAATATCAAATTTTTCTGTCATAATGCCAACTACATCTGCAACGACCTGGATTAAAAGCACAAACATCATACAGAAACTTTAATTCTATACAGTAACTAAAAGGGATGATTGCTCCACATTCAATGGTATCTAGAAATTGAGGGCTCAAGAAAAACTTTAGTTCTATACTTACAGCATGATCAGCCATCTTCTCCATTGCACCAAGGACCGCCTTAACATCATTCCTTTCCCAATATCTATAGACTACCTGCAAAGAGCTACCAATAACATTCATGAATTTATTAGGTGATAGTTAAATGTATTCTGTCAGCAAATTGTCACTATTATTATTGTAACTGAGCAATGATTGGTAGTTCCTCATTGCAGCTCAGCCGTTCTTATATAACCTCCTACACAGAACCATTAGTTTGAAACCTATCCCAAACCCTAGGCCCCTATCTATCCCCAACCTTATCTGCCATTCAAAACACTGCTAGCATAAAAAAATAAAATAAAAAATTATGCAAAAAAAAAAAAAAACACTGAAATAATTGCTATTAAAAAAACATTCGAAAGATCTTGCATTTCTGTGGCTACAAAGATGCAAACAGAAAAATAAAGCTCAAGAAATTCTATAGAAGGAAGAAAGATGGAATACAATGAATTATTGAAAGATAGTTGATCTAAGCTTTATTGACAACCCCAATTAACAAGCATTGAGCCCCCATCAACTTACCAACGCCCAAAATTCATGTAAAGAAAGAAAAGATGCATATCGAAAACAATAGCACCACATAAACACTTAAAAATAGTCTCAAAACCAATAAATATAACCTGTAATTTGGCAAGACGAGATTGCATGGAGCCAACAAATAGATTGTGTTTTTCCAGGAGATCTGCAATAGCATCCTCATCACTAGCAGTCGCTGTTTCTTTTTCAGTAGATGTAGGATAACCTCGTTGCTTAAACTTCAAACAAAAAGAAGATGGTATAGGTTACAAATTTTGTCCACCAAAACGGAACACCATCCAGAAGTTATCATGAGAAAATGATCAATCTTATACAGTTCCATGGTCTCTACTACGGTGCTCTATCCATGGTTTCTAGTCAGTCCTCATATCATGACATTATGGGGAAAGAAAAGTACATTGAGAATTGGGCAATCAATTTGCAATTAAGTTATCTCATGGTTAATGTCATTCTTTAAAAAATGACAGAATATTCCCATGTCATTTTCTTAAGTGCAATATGTGATGTGTATCAAGAAAGAAAGATGGCACCAAAAGGCAGAACAAAGATGTGGCCATACCGCAATTAAAGGGATAATGTTTGGTGCAGATGCTGTTCCCATGGTACCATTGGAAGTAGGTCCCTCGTAGTTAGAATTTCTCTCTTTTCTCTCCCAATTTACAGCAGTTGAGCGCATTCTCCCTAGATATACCATACAGAGCTTGGGTCATACTTCACTAGACTAGTCTTATAAATGACGCACAAGCAAAAACACTATACCTCCTCTTTGACCTTCAGCAAAATGTGCATCTCTACTCACCTTGTGCCCTGGAGCCTCATCTTAATAACAAAAAAGAAACAAAAGTGAAAAAAATAGAAGCTTAAGGTTTGACAATGACACTCAGTCTCAAAGGTATGAAAAAGATAGACAAACCCACATGTACAATGCCATCAGTTATTAAGGAAAACATTACAGATAATATAGAATAAAATACTATACAATAGAGAAACCAAACTAAAACAATGGAAAAATAACGGCAATGAATATGCAAAACATACACATGTTCTTATAACAGCCATTCAGAATGCGCATATAGAGAATCCATTTTCAGAGTAAGGAATTTTCCCAGTCCCTTGGTTGGCAATACCATCCACAAAGGGTTAGTTGCTTATTTTGGTTTTCATGATCAGCCGTCCATCTGCTTGTTTTCATACTAGTGACAATTCCTTTCTTTGCGTGACTATCTGATAAAAACCTATGTGGAATATTGATCATAAATTATTTGAGGAAATGAGATGCTTGTGGTTCTACTGTATGCTTGGTTCATTCTACCAGCCTTGTACAACCTCTACAACTGATTATGAAAACTGTTTTATTTCCAAGATAATGCAAGAAACCTACAAGGCTATAACATTATTTTGGTACCACAAAGCAATTATTTAAGTTGGGGGTCAGGCAGAGGGGAGGGCGACCTCCCCAATTCACACACACAAAGGTTTGAGCAGCTGATATTATAAATTTAATATTTACAATATTCTGCCCATAAAGATATTTAAAGTATCAATATAATCTCCAGTGTTCACACATTGAAGGCTTGTGTAGCAGAGACTAGAAAATAATCAGACTTACGATAGCATGGCTCATTTATAGGCATGTCAGTGATGTATAAACAACTTCAAAACAACCACCCAAGAATCAAGATCAAAAATTAGACTAAATGACAATATATTGAATATATTGGATATGAGTCGAAAGCGTGCTACCAAGATTAGATACATACAACTTTCATGCGGGTAACTCGCAGTCGGCTCCATCATTGAACTTGTTTCATGCTTCCCAGGCCCAAAACATATATCATCCGTTGTGTTTTTTTCAGCATGTATTTCCCGAGTTGAATTTATAACTGTTGAGAAGCCATTCTTATCTGCCGCACTGCTTAATTCAATAGCCTTAGAAGCAGGGGATTCAGACACTGAAGACACAGCTGGCTTATCCACTTCTTCTCTGCTATTGGACAACTTCCGGAGATCAGCTGCCTTTGACTGCAAAGAAAACGCCAGTGGTCTTCCAGCAATGCCGGCCTCTTTTCTAGACTCAGCTGACAGCTCTGACCTCATACTAGTTCTTGGCACAATTACAGGTATGACATCAGACTTGTTAAATGTTGGAATATTAGCTGTTGAATGGGTCTTAGTAGAACTCCTCTTCAGGGTTGTTACAGTAGGAACTGCCACTGAACTAGCCGCAATAGTTTTTGGACTGGAATTCAAATTAATCCTTCGAGGAGTACCAGGAAAACTTCCTGTGGCTTCATTCAGAGGATAATCATCAGGCATTAAAAAGTCAACATCAGAATGAAGTAATAACATAAAGAAATGTAAACAAGCTAAGGTAAGATCTGTGATAAAAAAATCTGAGAATCTCAGTGACACCACAAAAATTAAAAAGGCTAATAGTTTGCCTACATGCAATAATTTTTGGCTCCTTAACGAGATCTGAATTCTGAGAAACTGATAACCTTCCAAGAGACTTTGTTTCCTTCACTAAAGAATCTGAATTTTGAGAAATAGATAACCGGCCCAAACTAGATTTAGCAGCATTTTCATTGAGCACGGAGAGATTCCCACCAGACAATGATTTAGATTCTGAGTGCCCACTCAATCTGCTGGCATTACCAATTGCATACGGTTCTATGCGCTATACCAAGCAACAGATAAGTTTGAAATCAACAGTTAATAGCACCAGGGCTAGAAACCAAGAAAACACTCCAAGAACAAAGATAAACTGAATAATACCGAGATGTCTACAACCCACACTCCAACACAACTCTGATTGTATGAGCATCCAAGAAGCTTTCCCTCATGAACAGTAAGATCTGACAGTCGAGACCATCCCACCTCCACAGCATCATGGCATCTTATTGGCTCCCACGAGAAAACCTACATAGTAAAATTATAAAGTATGCATATCTGATAATCCTGATTATTATGAAGGATTATATGAGCTTACCTTTAAACTTTCATGCAATCCACAGAGTAGGGCTCTCCCATCCGGGCTAAAAGTCAAAGAACGCACTCCAGTTGTCTGTTCGAAACTAGAAATTAGATAGATAATCTCCTTATAGAAAGAAAATCATGAGAATCTTAATTTCTTGGCAACATGGACCAATACTTTTACTAATTAAGAGCCAAGAGCAGTATTCATGAGGTACACAGTACCTCAGGTCCAGCTGAGCCAATTAGCTCAAAGGTTTCGAGGTCCCAAAATTTGACTGTCCTATCCGCTGAACCTGAAAGGAAGTGAGGAAGGGAGAAGAAATCAATATATGTGAAATACTGTACAAGGACAGATGGGCAGTGTAAATGATTACAGATTACCAGAGTTTACAGTTTATATGCTGGAATAAAAGCAGAAGTAATAAGCACTTTATATGATTTGAGCAGCATGTTATGCACATTTATTGATAATTGAAACAAAGAACACAACTTTGAAATGACACTATTATTGTTACTTTCGTAACCGACATTGACAGCAGCAAAAGAGCCACTCTTAAGAAATGAAGCAACTACTGTAGACAGATGGACTCGCAAGTTCCCATCAAAATAGGATACACACATGAAAATTCACTTGTCAGTCATTGGTGTTTTGGGGAATCTCGAAGACGTCAAGGTCAGAACATGGTAGAATATGTACATGACTTTTCTATGGGTAGAGTTTAAGGCGATCAATAAAGTAAAATTAGCACTGATATGGAAATTTCAGACATATAAATCTATGTTTGGAAAGGAAAAATGTGTCAAAAATAGAAAAACTCAACAATGTTCTTTAACAAAACTATTAACAACAAAGCCTTATCCCACTAAAAGTGGGGTCGGCTATATGAATCCTAAAACGCAACTGTACTCGGTTTTGCGCCAAATCTTCCTTTAGCTCCAACTACTCCATGTTTTTTATTAAAGTCTCTTTCCAAGTCTTCCTAGGTCTTCCTTTATCCCTTTTGCCTTGAGCCTCTATCTCATAATCGCATTTTCTAACTGGAGCATCTGTAGGTCTTCGGTTCACATGTCCAAACCACCTTAACCGATTTTCTCTCATCTTATCTTCAATTGTGGCCACTCCTACTTTACCTTGGATATCCTCATTATGGATCATGTCCTTTCTCGTGTGCCACATATCTACGAAGCATTCTCATCTCCACTACATTCCGTGCCATAAGCATTGTTGGCCTTATTGCCGTCCTATAAAATTTTCCCTTGAGTTTGATCGCACAACACACCCGATGCACTCTTCCATTTAATCCATCCAGCTTGTATTCTATGGTTGAGTCTCTCTAAGTTAAAAAAAGTAATGTGTTTAGGTCTCGCAAATTAGTTGCTAGAATTTGTAAATATATTAATGTGTATCTTTCTGGACTCATGTCCCACCCAATTAGCCTACGGGGACTACTTTGTAAGCTTTTACTGTCAGAGTTAGTAAAAGAATCTTTCTAATTTCTCTATTGTAGTGATTCCAATCATGTCTGGCGTGATGCCATGGCCAGAGTGATTCCAGATATCTTCTTATATCCATATGGCTTCTGATTGTCCTACATCAATGAGATTCAAAACCTAGATATATCCAGATATTCCTTCTTAAGTCACAGAAAGATGTCTCGGAAAGATATTCATATTCCAACTTATATTTATAGATTTTCTTGCCCCATTAAACAACACAAAGCAGAAGACACCAGGGTATCCAATGATCAAACTGATCCAGTTAAGAACCAGATAATAGGTAAACCGATTTCAATAAGAAATGAAAACAGCAGGTAAAACTACTATCTATAGCAAGAAAGAAGCAGCCTACAATGAAGCAATGGCCTATGTTGAGCTGTAGGATGATAAAATGGCACTTCAATATATAAACAATAATCCGATACCTCGCGGGACTATCAGAATACACCGAGGATATTGACACCCATACTCTAATATACAGCTAATAACACCAGCTCAACGCATGACTGATGAGTACAAAAGAAGTTCACTAACCTGTTGCTAGCAGAAACTCATGGGGATGAAAGTCTATGCACTGAACCTGGCCCTCATGACACTTGAAATCATGCAGCATCTTTCCAGCAGTCAGGTCCCACAACTGAAATAATAGACTTTAGTTTATATGTTGTCTGAAGAAAATGGCAAATGGCATAATTTGTCTAAAGATTACATGTATCAACATCCAAAATAATGGCCAAAGAAAATTGAATTAATTATTTTGCAAGAGGAAAGAAATACTAACCTTCACAGTGTTGTCCTCTCCACAAGAAACAACCCAGCGGCCATCCGGGGTAAATCTGATAGCATTGACCCCTCGTGTATGGCCTTTGTATGTGTGAATACACCCCTTCTTCCTGATATCCCATATTTTGAGATTTGTGTCTAAGGAGCCAGATGCAAAGAACTCCCCAAAAGGATGAAAGTCCACAGATATACAATTGGATCTGTGACCAGTAAGTGTGCGAACAACTACACCAAAAATCACATGGCAAAACCAATAAAAGATATAAAAGACAATTTGACACCATAAATCTGTGACCAGTAAGTGTGCGAACAACTACACAAAAAATCACAGGGCAAAACCAATAAAAGATATAAAAGACAATTTGACACCATAAAATAGATATCTAAAAAAGCTCCAGTACAATTTTGGTTGGGGGTGTTCTCTTGTTTGGAGGAATTTAAATTAAAATATTGCAAAAAGAACAAACGGCATACTCTTTGCCTCCTCTAAATCCCAAAGCTTAATTGTCCCACTTGCAGCTCCTGCAGCTACTAAGACCTCTGAAGTATCAAAGCTTACTGAATCAATTCCACTGGTGTGTCCAGACAAACTCTGGGCATGAAGGCACGTTGAGAAGATTAGAATTAATGAAACAACAAATTTGTTCCAAGTTGATAACTATACAATGTCGCTGGAAAACTTGCAGCAGCATCAAATATTAACCTCAAAAGGAGAAAGGGAGCGAAGGTTACCAGTAAGGCATTGGGTTTCCCAATGGCCCAGATATTGACCTTGTGATCTTCTCCGCCGGTGACAAGAACTCTCGAAGATTTTCTGCCAATCTTGAGGCAATTCACAGCTGCAGAATGTGCTACAAATTCCTCTGAGCCACACCACAGGTTAAGGCTAGAACTATGGGAGATATTATTCTGAATCTGATACCCATACATACACACACACACACACACAACAGTGTGTTTAAGTATAAAAAGCAAAATCATAGATTGTGTGTGCGTGCAATCTACAAATGAGGGAGGGAAACTGTAGAGCACATAGCGAAATAAATAAACCAAGAGGAGGATACGTAGCTTGTAAGCGCGTTTAGTAGTCATGGGGGAAGAAGAAGAAGGAGAAAAGAGAAACCCTAGCCGCCCTAGGTAAATATAGCAGCAGCACTGACCAAACCAGTCTGCCGCGGTCCACACACTGAAATCAAATCTCAAATCTCAAATGTCAAGGTGCTGCTGAATACGATGAGGACGGTGATGATTGTGGTTCCATTCCGGATCTCGAAGAATTCACTCCGTTCCGTTCCGTAACGTTCAGTGCCTTCACATTTCAAAATTGAAAATTCAAATACAGAACAAGTTAAGGGATAAATGAGATTAGAGCGATAGGAAATATGAAGAGTAGAATACAGAGGTACATTACGTTGAGGTTTCTTTCTTATGTCGCTGTTGCTGCTTCTTCTTCACACTTGTCACAAAATCTAAAATTACATTTCTTGTCAAAGTTGAAATTGAAAATGTACGCAACAGAGAGACAGAAAGACGAAAGACAAAGGTACCGTACAGCAGAGAGTAGTAATTAGAGTATTCTTAAAAGATAATTAAAGTTGGTGGAAGAATTTAGTAGTTACTGTTACCAGCGACAGCGACTCAGCGAGTATCCCTCTGCTTCCAACTCCAATTTCATTCATTCATTCCCCGGAGCAGACAAGACCAGAGCAGAATAGATTGCTCAAATAAAATGGCAACGGCGGGGCGAGTGGCAGCAGCAGCGCCAATATATAATTAAGTGCACGCAGACGCACACGACCTTGAGCCACTTTCCTTTCACGACCTGGTTTTCAAACTCCGTGTTCACAAGATTTAAAATTAAAATCTAATGTATTTTGGTTTTTTAGATATAAACCCTTGAAATTCTTATTTTTCAAATAAAAATCTACCTAAATTTTTAGGTTCAAATAAAATCTAAATTTCGAATAGACTGTCATGTAGACAAATATATGACCAACTATTACAATACATTTACAACTTATGCCACAAAATCCTAATTTGGTCTATAAATGTTATTACTCATCCTAATTATGATGAGCAATTAAATCCATATGGATATTTTACCTTTCTTGTATCATAAATATTAGCAACATATATAAATTAATTTACCCCAAAAAAAAAAAAAAAAAAAAAAACATATCTTGTACGGAAAAAAATAATATTTTTTTAATCATGTAATTACCTACATACAAATATTATACTAATTTACCTACATTTAAATTAATTAACCTACTGATAAAATATTATATTAATTTACCTACATTTAAATTAATTTACCTACTAATTAATATTATAAAATTAGACTATTTTGTAGGTAAAAATTGCACGGAACATATAGCTTTTGTTTTGTGTATTAGGGATTGGAGTATTCGCATAAGCTGTTTTAGATTTATGGGCAAAAGACAGTTTACTACCCTCATGTTTCGTGGTTTTCAACATTTAGTACATAAAGTTTTTTTTGTCCCAGAGTCATACCTAAAGTGTAAATTTTGGGACAATCTCATACATCCGTTAGTCAAACTGTTAAGTTTCCAGTTAAGTGATGACGTGGCGCCCATGTGGACAATGATTGGGCGCCACGTGTCATCTACGTGGAAATTAAAAATAAATTATTTATAAAATAAAATAAAATAATCAAAAAAAAAACCCCTTTCTTCCCCAAATCCCACCCGTGCCCAGCCTCCCATCACCCACCCCTTCGTCTTCCCCACCCTCCACCCCCTCCACGACTCCACTCCTCCATCCCCTTCACCCCTACCCATCGACACCCTTCCTTTCCCTGATACCCACACAGCAGAACCCATTTCATCCCCAATTTTATCAAGACACCCACCACCCAATTTTATCAACCTCCGGTGTTTGAGTCCGACGGCGCCAACCTCTCCCTCCCTCCTCTTCCCCCGTCGTCCGCTCCCTCGACCTCCCCAGCGCCAACCCAGAAGAAGAACAAAAAGAAAAACCCAGAAGAAGAAGAAGAAAAATGAGGAGGAAGAAGAAGAAAAAAAAATGGAATCTGCAACCCAGATTCGAAGGAAGAAGAAGAAGAAGAAGAAAAATGAGGAGGAAGAAGAAGAAAAAAAAAATGGAATCTGCAACCCAGATTCGAAGGAAGAAGAAGAAAAATGAGGAGGAAGAAGAAGAAAAAGAAAAAAAAAATGGAATCTGCAACCCAGATTCGAAGGAGGAAGAAGAAGACCGCTCCCTTGACCTCCCTAGCGCCAACCCAGAAGAAGAACAAAAAGAAAAACCCAGAAGAAGAAGAAGAAAAATGAGGAGGAAGAAGAAGAAAGAAAAAAAAAAAAAAAAAAGGAATCTGCAACCCATATTCGAAGAAGAAAGAGAAGAAAGAGGAGAGAGAAGAGAGAGAAGAAAGAGAAGAGATAGAGAGAGGAGGAGTGCAATGAGGAAGAAGAAGGAAAAAAAAAAAAAAATCTGCAACCCAAATTCGAAGAAGAAAGAGAAGAAAGAGAAGAAAGAGGAGAGAGGAGAGAGAAGAGGGAGAAGAAAGAGAAGAGAGAGAGAGGAGGAGTGCAATGAGGAGGAAGAAGGAAAAAAAAAAAGAATCTGCAACCCAGATTCGAAGAAGAAAGAGAAGAAAGAGAAGAAAGATGAGAGAGAAGAGAGAGAGGAGGAGTGCAATGAGGAGGAAGAAGAAAAAAAAAAAAAGAATCTGCAACCCAGATTCGAAGAAGAAAGAGAAGAAAGAGAAGAAAGAGAAGAAAGAAGAGAGAAGAGAGAAGAGAGAAGAGAGAAGAGAGAAGAGAGAGAGAGGAGTGCAGATTTTATATTATTTTTTTAATTTAATTAATTATTTTAATATTTGTAATGACACGTGGCGCCCAATCATTGTCCACATGGGCGCCACGTCATCACTTAACAGTTTGACTAACGGATGTATGAGACTGTCCCAAAATTTACACTTTAGGTATGACTCTGGGACAAAAAAAACTTTATGTACTAAATGTTGAAAACCACGAAACATGAGGGTAGTAAACTGTCTTTTGCCCTAGATTTATTGTTGTGTTGGTAGGTAAATTAACTTGTATATTTAATGCACAAAATTATGAAATTAGTATTATTATTTTTCAATCGGCACGTTATAACAATTTGAAAGCTAATACATTGAATATAAAATGAATGACATGAATTATTTTGTAAAATATATAAAATTGATTAAATGGATATAACAAGCAACTTATCCAAAAACTCTATCCAAGTATTAATAGGGGCAATTTAGGCATTCTGAAAATACACAATTTGAAAAGTCAAACTTAATTAAAAAATTTGTTTAGCTGGAAGCTAGTCAATTGGCTTTATTCAAGAAAACAAAAGATGATGGATTTTAGTAGAGAAAAATCTCTAACCCACACCCCACCTGGACCCACCCAAAGTTACAAATGTGACGGTTATAAATTTTTAGAAAATTACTTTTACGAGCTTAATTAGAGAAAATCTATCATGTGTCCCCTTTCATTCTTTTTCCTTTCAAATATATTAAGGAAAATTAACGAAAAATAAAAAATAAAAAAAATTTAATAAAAGTAAATAAATAAATAAATGTGTAGTGAATAGTATCAGAAAAATGTAAAAATATGATTTTTCGTTAAAAATGAACGGTACCAGAAATATTTCGTTAAAATTTCCAATATTTTATGTTCTCATTTTGACTTTTTGTCACTTCTATTTTGCTACTAATATCTATTTACTCATCACCCTTTTTTTTGTCTTGCGCTTCCATAAACTATATGCGGTCATTTCTCCTGCTAATCATAAGCTGATATTTGCCTCCTTCCCATTTGGAGGGAAATACTCCTTTTCACTGGCCACATGGTTATAGTTTATATTCAAATGTCATTACCGAAAATGATTATTTTATTTATCATTATTTAAGATCATGTTTAGAGAAATTAATCGATTTGATAGTTATCTATATGCGTCAAACAGATTGATCGATATTGTAAATAGTAATATTTTTATGATTAACGATCAATTAATTTGATTCATACAAATTACCAAACGGTCTTTAAATTAAATAAATTTTTGTAAAGATATATCTTAAAGCGTGCATCAAGATAACGAGTGGGTGAGTAAAAACAGCATTGCCTTATCTCCTTGGAAATGGATCATCTCCTAATCACTTTCCACCTAATCCTCCTAATCCGTGATCCGGACCGTTCAAAATTTCATCCAACGGCTACAATTATTATCACTTTAAAGGGGGTCCTGTTTGTAGTCGTTGAATGAAATTTGAACAGCCCAAATCCCGGATTAGGAAGATTAGGTAGAAAATGATTAGGAGAAGATCCATTTCCCCCTTTCCCAAATCAAAATTGACAGGACTAGCCACCCCGTCACTCACCTTCCTCAACTCTCCACCTTATCCATTTTTCTTTTCTTTATGGGACGAATTCTCGTTTCCTTTTCTTCATTTATTTTATTTTATTTGGGGTTTTCAATATGTTTTTCATTTAATGTATCTAATTCTCATACATTTTGCATATATATTCATGAAAGTCAGGTTTAAAATGAGTCATGTTACGGATCTAAGACAACCTAATTAAAATTAATTAATTAATTATTGGACATACACACATGTACATACATCACGTGAGAGTCATTTTTAACGATCACATACTTATCTCACTTTGTTATAAATTCAATTAGAGATGTTATGACACACCCTGACCCGGAATGTCCATTTGGATTTCAAATCGAGCTATGTTGGCCGACACTAGGAGGGTGACGAAGTCATAAAGTGTAGTGATGTGGAAAATGTGAATAAATTTGAACATAAAAGTGCATAAGCATAACAGTGTGCTTGTGAGCAAGAATGGACTCATTTCACACGTATGTCAGAGCATAAGTAAAGTATGATGAGAATTATACCATCGAAGGTAACCACCTATACCAAGATTTGCCAAGAATCCTCGTCGACACAAAAGCTCAACTACTAAACCCGAAGGGGCGAAAAATAAGGGTGAGTGAGCCTAAAAATAAAGCTTTGTAAAAACTTTTTCAAAAACATAATAACTCCTTGCCGTAAAACAAGTATAATTTCCAAAATATACATACTACATATAGTATGAAAATACTTACCGTAGCCTTCAATATCACAAGAATGCCATACGTCACAATATTGCACAAATAAACACATAACAACCAATCTCGCATAAACAAACATATCATATCAAGTGCTTATCGTCCTATGCCGACACACGAGTTCATGCAGAGGTATTATGACATGAACATGACTGGGTGTAATAATGATTTACGCTCTAGTAATACAATCACGTGAACACTGGCGCTATGCGCGTCACATACGAGTCATAATTGCCTATAGCAATCTAGGACAAGATTGGCACCTACAATAGATCCAAAGTGAGCGTACGGTGCGATGTGAACATACACATGAAAGACTGGCCTTGGCCCAAGCGAGTACTAATACCGGTGCAGCAATGATAAGCAGATAATGTAAATATGATCATGCCACAATAATTCAACAATTCTAGTCAATATAATATCATTCCTGACCATAAATATATTTAAGGCATCCCCTTATGGTAAGCTTATGTATGCACCCCGTAGGATTATTTCATAATTTCCCAACAATAAAGCATTCTTTATAAACGTTAATTTAATTATGGCAATCACGTAGAAAATTCATTAATATATATATATATATATATGTGTGTGTGTGTGTGGAAACTAACCAATATATATATCATATAAAAGAAAAGACCCACTCACAAATCATGTTATCGGGTCGAACGCGCCTCACGGGTATTAAAGATCCTTGCAACGCGTTTCACCTAAAAACGAAATCATTTACTTAAATATAATGTACTAATGTAATTACGTATTTTCGTACAAAGTACAACTAATAAAAGAACTATTTTAAAACGGTCAAATTTCGGAAAACAGACGGCGGATTCGAATTAGGCATGTTGAGAAACCTAAGAAGGGGCCTCGGGTTCCTTCACGCGCCGACAACCAACATGATCCCATGCGCATCCACGCGCTTGTGAGTACCATCATACTTACCTTCCTCGCGAAGGCCTGCATTTGCAGGTTTAGCTTCGACTTCCAGAGCTCATTTCGAGCTTGATAGTCAACCAAAATTGATGATTCAAAAGCCATATTGAAGCTAGAAACGTGAAGAACAAGTCCATACCAAAGTGGGGCCGAGTTATCGTCAGCGTTGGCTGGAAAATTGATTTGAAGATGGCCAAATGGTCATGGGTTCTTGCTAGAAATCTTGAGAATTTCTTCCCCGTGTCATTTTCGTTATAAACCTTCACCAAAACGCCTGAGATGGGTCCTAACTAGGTTTGATCGATCTACAATGAAGGTTAGAAAGAATCCCGAGGCTTACCTATGTCAGAAACGACAAAACTCGCCGGAAAACATGGAGCCGGTGTTCGTTCCAGAGCTCGAGGAAGAACATGTGAGGCATGGCGTTGATTTGAGATCGACAAGGAAACGGTAGCTCCGCCACGCCAACGTCATCAGTAATTGCAGAGAGGAGAGAAACAAGGGAGAAATGAGGGAACCTGATCCTCTCGTTTCTAAGTTTTAGGAAGGATGACGGAGTTGTGATGTTTAGATGGTGGTTCAATGAGGCTCGCCAAAGGAGATGGAGTGATGACTAGCGTTGGTGGTCCTTGGCATGGGTTGTACAGAGAGGGTAGAGAGTTTGAAAAAAAATGAAAGGTGAGGGATGAGAGAGTTAAGGGAATCCGAGAGAGAACGAGTGAGGGAGAAGAGAGTGTTTCACGAAAATGGGGAAAAAGAAGGGGAGACACGGGGGGCCAAGGATATGCTGTCCCTAATTTCATGTCTCATTTGTGTCTCTTTATTAGTTTTTTGACATGTGTCTCCTCACTTGACTCTAAAACTAACACCGCTAACAATTTATATATAACTATATTTAAAAAAAAATAAAAAAAAAACACTAAAGAATTGCAGAAATCGCCGATCACGCCCAAATCCCCTGCGAGGCCGCCCAAATCGCAGTTCGATCAGCTCTTGGTATTAATAGGTAAATGGCTGCAAATTGATGTTTAATCCTTCTATGGCAGCAAATCATTGTTTAATGGGGAGGCCAAATTAGTTCACGCCCAAGTGTAATCCTATATGGCAGCAAATTGACCTCCAATCGCAGCCGCTCATCTCGCCCCTCAGCCGCGATTTGAAGCGGTTTGAGAAAAATCCCGGACAAGATTAAGACATTGAAGGTGGTCGTGCAAGGGAAGGAAAAGGTTCTGGAAATCAGGGGCTTTGACGATGACGGTGAGGACGAGGAGGCAGACTTTATTTGACTGTTCGTTTTCGGGTGTGGTTGCCGGTGTTTATTTGACTGTTCATGTTTATTTTTTTTGTAATTCTGTGGGTTTTTTTTTTCTTTCATTAGTTATATATAATAATTAACGGTGTTAACTTTAGAGTCAAGTGGAGAGACACATGTCAAAAAACTAATAAAGAGACACAAAGGAGACATAAAATTGGGGACAGCAGATCCTTGGCCGACACGGGGTGAGGAGAGGAGTGGGGTGTGGGCCCCACGTGATACACAGCCCAAGGCCAAAAAGACAAAATCAAATTATCTCTCTTAAACGTGAAATTACTAGAACACCCTTTACGATTGTAAGTTCGTAAAATCTCCATCGTAACTCTAAATTCGATTCCGCTTGTGCCCACGCGTTCGTATCGTCGAGTACTACGCAAATACGCTAAAAGAATGAATCCTATGTCTCTCTAAACGATGATCAACGGAAGTCAAAATCCTTACCTCTAGGAGCATTTTCGTCAATTCACTCATTTAGAGAGAAGTAGGATTGTCACATGTTATCACGAATCAAAATACAATAAAAATAAAATAGTTACTGAACAGCTGAATCTTGAGGTTTTGGGAGATCAATCCAATCTAACATTGAAATACCCGAAATCAAAAAGCAACAAATGAAAGAACGCTAGAAGATAACAGATAATTGAGTAAGAATAGAATAGTCCCGGGTGTATTTCCCTCCTTCCCCAAATAATAATAGACATAGTTCATCCACCAATTTTACTATTTTTCCAAAAAAAAACAAAACAAATAGAAGTTTCATCCAACTAAAAAAATTTGAAAAAATTACTCCCGCCCCAACTTCCTTCAATAGTAGATCTTAGCTGGCTGGTAAATTTAGGAGCTTCCTCACAAGGTCTCAAAATGCCAACTCTTAGCCCATATAAGAGAAGTCATTTAGTACTACGGTCTAATGATATTTTTCTTCACCGTTAAATGAGAGGCCTTAGATTTGATTCTTGTGAAAGGCAAATTTGAACCACATTATTGATAGCTCATTATGAGGGTTAGCCCATTCCCCCACCCTCTTAATGTAGTTAATATCGTTTATTCAAAAAATAAAAAAAAAAACCCTCATAAGAGGATGTTGTCGAAAACCTATTATGAAGTTGTCAACCCCAAGCCCTCCAAATACTACAACTTTAAGAAACGTCTACAACCGAATGAATATGTGTATTTAGATCTTGAAGTACTTGTGTCCATACTCTGTTTTGATCATCCCCTCTTCCCAATCACCCATGTTACGGCCACCAAAAACTCTCTGTTGAATGCCCAGATATCTGCCACCAAGAAAGCAAGGAAACAATGCCAATGTAGTCAATCTCCGTCCAGGCTCGATAACTCTCTTGTTAGTTGAATATTCAAACTTACTCTGTACTTAAGATTGTCAAGCAATTGAGGAGCACATCCACAGCAAAATAATCAGCTGTACCAAGGTCTACCCTGTTGTACAAGTATGTATATTTCAAGTTTGAACTCTCATGTGGAAAAAAAGCGCAAAAATTGCAATAACAAAATTCAGCTAAGTTCTGCAACGCATACCAAGCACAACCCCAGTTATTCTGAAACTCAACGTCGTTGATATCATGAAATGAAGATGACATCAATTTGAAACCCTTATCCACATCATAGTGGGGATTGTACTCCATGGAAGAATTTGCTAGCTGCCATCAATACTATACTATATTAGCATGTTTCAATTTTTTTACACATAGCAACAACAATTACTAAAAAGATTGATTAAAACTCAATGACAATACGAAGAAGCACAAACTTTGAGCTTTTGTTTTATAACACAAAAAGGTTGCCTCTCGCATTAGAAAATTTCTCTATAGTCCATACATTGTCTCGCAAATTGAACTGAAAAAATTGCTACTCACCACTCCTATCATGCCTTGAATACACTGGACGTTGTTGACTTTCTATGAAATTCTTCGTATACAAATACAACAATTACCCAATTACTGCCCGTATGTATTTAAGATCTCCAATTCGGCTAAACTACTCAGCACTAACAATATAGCATTTGTAAACAATGTAGTAAAGTTGTAAGAATGTAAGGTCTGTAGTGATATATAAGTTAGAGAACAAACGAGTTAGTCATATAGACGAAGTAAAAGAAAATGACAAATGGACAACAATGGAATTAGCCAACCTGCAGATTAGTAGAATTAAAGGCTCTCAAGCGTCCCATGACATACCATGACTGAATAACCTGCATAAATATCCCAATAAACCTGCAGATTAGTGGAATTTTAATTTTGAATGTTGAAAACACAGAAAGGAAGCAAGTGGACGGAAATAAAAGTGTAAACAAGATATAAGATAGACAAATGAGAAGAAAGTTCACTCACTCTCTGAAAGTGACTTTGAAGGCAAGCACAGAACCGGTTTTGGATTTGGCAAGTCCCTGCCCTTCTGTCGGACTCTTTCTTCGACCCTTTTCCTCATGAGCTCAGGGTTCCCAATGCTGTCTCCAAGAACCACTCGCAGCTCATCCTTGCAGGCGTCTTCCAACACTTTGGCCCACGAAGGATACTTGTGAAGGCGGTCGTCCTCGCGCTTCCTTTTCTCTTCGCGAATTTTAACACGTCTGCCTACGTAATAGAGTAATATACTAATATGTTTTATGTAAGACATAAAATATAAAGTTCTCAGGAAAAAAAAAAAAAAAAAACATAAACTATAATATAAGTAGTTCCGTATAGAAATTTTATAATTCTGATATGGAAACATTAGGTTGCACAAAAAAAAAAGGTTTTTGCAACGATTAAAGCCCAGAAATGGGTTTTATAAGGGAGCCATTGAAAGAGAGAGAACCTCCTATGCCCAAAGACTCCCATGCTTTCCGTTGGTCAACAAACATCCACAACTCGCTATAATTCTTCACTACTCGTATAGGAAGGTAAGAAAAACTTGCTTTTCTGGAGGGAATCAAAATGACATAAATCTCAATTTTATGACCCAGGAACAGAGCAGGAGGATATTATAGTGACCACATTTCTTAATAATCATTTTTTTCTTTTCTCCCACCTTCAGAAAACTAAAGCATAAATATTTTCACTATCATACTATCTCGGTTTCATATATAAACTGATATAGAATCATTGAAAAAAAACCTTCCATTAAGTGAAATATATAAAACATTATCCAAATTATGCCAATCACTTATTCTACTGGATCTTACGGAGCCTGTTCATATCATACACGACATAATCGGGTCTGATCATAGAAAATCTCTCTTCAAACGAACCAGCCTATCTTCTGTATGGGGCTTACGCTGTGGGAAATTGGAAACGTTTCTTAACTGCACCTGCTGACATTGGGATAGGACTGGTTTGTAAGCTTGTTTTATTTTAAGTAGTTTCTTTATATATGAACCTAGTGTAAACCAAAAAAGGATAAAGCAACTAAATTATAAGACAAGTAAGCCTCTCCAGACCTTACAAGTGCACGGCGAGCCCATGCAAAGGGTTTGGTTAAGATATGTTAGATTCCACCAAGTATACAAATGGAACCTAACCATACATGCCCACCAATTATATCTTCCAAATCGAATGCACACGATCCACCCTTCTCCTTGAAAATATTTTGATCTAGCAGAAACAATTAGAGGGTTTAAATTGATCCTTTCTAGAAAATTAGACAGCCTTCCTGAGCAGGCCTTTTATTTGGTAGGTAACATCGATGAAGCTACTGTTTAAGCTACGACCTTGGGAACTTAGAAATGGAGAGTAAATTCAAGAAATGACCTTAAATCTTTGTGTACTGACCCCGAACCAAATTGTTTGGGATTCGGAAGTGAAAGAAATTATTTTATCTACTAATGATGTATTGAATGAATAGGGAGGGGGTTGGGACGTTCCTCTCTTGTACTAAATTAAAGAGAGTTTGGTTTCTCTTGGAAGTTGGAATATACAAAGGCAACATCACATTTGGATTTAGTTATAGCGGCTTCAACTTCAAATGCTGAATCTTTTCTTCAAGCAACAGTCGTTGAATGCTAAGCTAACATACATGCAGGTAGGTCATAGACACACCACCACTGAAACAGATGAGATTGCACAAGTTTCACTCATTCCCTTGAGGGGAGGCCCATCCGCCACAAGACGCAAACACACACACACACACATAAAAATCAGCGGAGAAGAGGAACTAATTTGCTTCCTCCAGATTGTTATTAATTGGAAATCAAGTTTTGGTCAAATGGTAAATAGGAACAGCTCGTAGATTGTAAACCATGAAATAGATTGTAAGTCATAATGCGACAAACATTAATGAGAGAAACCTCAGACCTCTCATCAACACCATGAACATTCTGATTCAACTGAACTCAACTCATACATGGTTAAGACACTGGCTTCAAAACATACATTTTGCATGCATGAGAGTCCACAGTGGCTGTCAAGTTTCCGACAAATCGTGCCTTCAATGTCTTGTGCTGTATGACAGCAAGCAAGGTATCGGTAAATATCTCCCACAAATTACAACACAGCTGCCAAAAGTAGCAAGAATTGAGAAAAAACAGATGATTGATAATACAAAGGATTAGTATACCTCCCAGAGGTCTCTTGCTTCAACAACACTGTTTGTGGGGATCTCAATGTCATCCCAGTGAGCTGTGACTGCAGTTCGCCAAGGGCCTCGGTTGACAAGGAGTAAAGCTACTCTGTATCCTGAAAGGGGCCCCGCCCAAATCTGTTCATTCAAATTTCAGAGTTACACACACAATGACAGAATACTTACGTTACGTATACATATCACAAAAGATTTGGTGGCATTTTCATTTTTACCTCGAGATCCCCTTCTGATCTGACCTTTTTAGCTTGGACACCAAGTGGATCTGTTACAGTTAACCATCATAAAAATCAAAATTTCGCGAGTTCTATTAGTGCAAACTTGATCGTTCACTTCACTCACTAGGAACGAAAATCAGTGTCCGTCCAAAGCTTGGACTTACCTTGGTTTATAGAGATAACCTCTTTATTTGCAATGATCTCCATGTTCTCTTTTGTGATATTCCTCACATCGCAGCCAAGAAGAAGGGGAGCCTGCAACACAGCTCATGTGTAACCAAACAGATGACCTAAAATTGCACATTTCATATAAAGAAGAGCATCTAGCATATTAAACGTTTATGGTACCTTAGAAATGGCCCATATGCTAAAGTGGACTACATATTCATCTTTTGTCATTCCTCCATTCCCCACTTCTAACATGTCGGGATCTGTTCAGATTTTCAGCAGATAAATAAGATTAACCTCTTAGTAAAACATCAACACTCAACAGTGTGCCCAACCCAAATGACAGTATATGTAAAACCGGGTTGTTGGTTGCATTAGCGGAATATTCACCATTCCAGCCTCCAGGTCTGGCAAATTCAGCATAAACTTCATTCATGTCGGCTCTAGAGATCATACTGCCAAGCAAAATGCCAGAAAAAAGGTATTATGTGAGAGTGAGACCCCAAAAACATGAGACCAAATTGAGAGTCAACGGAAGCACATGCATGTTTCTACCTTTCCCATGTATCAGAAATGTCATTAGTAGTTCTCCAGCTATTTCCTACTTTAGCACCCCATTGAGCAGGGTGCAAATCTCCCCTAAAAAACGAAATACAAAACTAAATTAAAAACTTAGGCCTATTACTAAGAAAAACACGATACATGGTTTTTGAGTTTAAGCAAACAGGCCCATTACCATTCACAAAGCGAAAAGAATATGGGACGACCTGCTTTCATCAGAGCTCGGGTCATTACAGGGTACCTACAAGAAGAGTTGAAATATTTGTAAAAAGGTATCGTCATATGGAGACCTTATCCCGGGAAAATTAAGTGCAGGCAGGAAAGTACTTTGTGCAGTATCATCATAGCTATTCTAGGTATTTTACCTAACAGTTGGCTTGGAGTCATCATCATTACAGTTATCATACTTCAAATAATCAATTCCCTGCAAAGAAAGTGCATGAGCATTTCAAGATTCTGTGACAACATATCATCATTGGAGATGTTATGACTCCTTTTGATTGAGTGAAGTGATTACAACATATATAACGTACCCAAGCAGCAAATGTTTTGGCATCTTGCTCTTCGTGGCCAAGTGAACCAGGCATGGTTTTGCTGCAAGTGAAGTACCTACAAAGTATAAGCGAATGTACTATTTGTTTAGGTGTACTTTAAGTATATATCAACATTCAAGAACAGCTCTACATGCAGCATATATTTGTAATGGGATGGGGTGTATGAGAGTTAGATGTGTTACCCTGCATCTGAGTAAATTCCTAGCTTAAGACCCTTGCTGTGAACATAATCCGCAAGAGCTTTAATGCCTGATGGAAATGTTGATTTCTTGGGCACTAGATTGCGCTGCGTATGAAATTTTATGCATGTTCAATACTTTTACAGCCGAGCTTGTTTGTGATGAAAAATAGAAACAAATACCTTGTGATCACGAGCAATTTCGGCCCAGCAATCATCTATAGATATAGATAGCATCAGCTTTTATTAAAATTGGAAAGTACCAAGCTACCCAAAAAACAAAAAAAAAAAAAGCAAAGAAAGAGAGAAGAAGGATACCTATGTTAACATGGATATATCCAAGTTTAGAGAGACCAGTGGAAACCAGTGCATCAGCTGTCAAACCAAGCAGAGAAATTAAGCAAGCTTTGGAAACAAACCATGGCTTTGATGATTAGGCAAGAGTTAAGTTGCTGGAGTTACCGGTTGCTTTGATGATTTTCTCATCTATTTTGCAGTTGAAGTGATTCCAACTATTCCACCTAATTAAGCAAGCAAAGAAAACAACATTAATCATTTAATCTTAATCCCACAAGCTTGCAAGTATTTGAATAAAATTGTAGTTGTGGGTTGCGGCACATGTTGATATATATGATATTAGGATTTAAACGCAGACGGTCTCTTGTTGATATATATCACTCCCAAGTGTGTAAAAACAGCAGAAGGAAAATAAATTGCTTCCCATTTCATAAGTTTGCTGAAATGTATATATCTCAGAATCTGATCGGACTGGCTGTGGCTGACCATCGATCAAACGAGGCAAGAATATTAATTTTATGTAGTTTGTAAATGAGTAAAATTCTACCCCATGGGAGGAGTGAGTCCAAGTCCGTTGGCAAGCAGATTTCGTCCGAGTTGCGAAGAAGCTGCTGCATCTGAAGCTGAAGAAGCAAACGACACACCCATTGCCATTATCAACAATATCACAATCATCGTCATCATCGTCACTATTGCACCATGATCACAATCACCACCATCCTTCTTCCCCATATTGGCTGCTGCTGCTGCTGCTTCTCCTTCCTGACTGTCTCTTACTCTACCACTCACTCCCCTCTAATGTTGACTCACTTGACCCGATTCCTCTGCTACTAATACTACTACACTCATTGATTCTCTCTCTTTATCTTAGGATAAGAATGGTCTATATCCAAAAAAAGGAAATTAAAAAGATAGGATCAAATTCCGTTGGAGAGATAAAAGGAGATATGAACTTTAAATTGTTTTACACTACAATTCCGTATTTTAGACTTAAAAAACCGAAGGAAAAAAACAAATTAAAGAGCATAATGAGATAAGAATTCCACCGTTGTGTAGTGTTTTCGTTACGGTAAATATTTTCACCTTAATTTTTGTCAAGAATTCCGCCATATAAAGAAAGTTCGCGTTACCGGTAACTAGCCAATAAGGATAAATAGTGAAACTCTCTAAATTAGTAACATTAAAAATATGGAAAAATTTGAAATAGGTCGAATTTTCTAATTTTTTTTTTTAAGTAAGTTCAATTTTTAATGACGTGCTAAAAGTGAATGTAGGTTGAATAAATAGACACAAATGTAATGGAATTACACACACTCTGACACTCACATGGTTTTCATGCGATGCGCGATGCGTTGCGTCCCCATTCCTGACCAACCGACAAAGGCCTTCTCTTAGCTAGCTGTATTCCTCCAAAATAGCAATTGACACCACCCTTGGCTCTCTGAGCTCCAATCTTATGTCGCCTTCCTCCTCACTCGTGGTGCTGTTTCGGGTGATCAATAAATGGTTTATGGTCATTTTAGCGTTCTGATGTAATGATGCAACAACAAAACTTACACGTGTAAGTTGTTCTATATTGTGGTCTGGTCACAATGGCTCTCCTAGCTATGAGCCTATCTGCCTTCGCTACAATGGCTCCGGACTCATCAATTCTTGTTGGCGTCGCATTTGCATGCGAAAGGTTCTTGAATACGGCACTTGGATTGGCGTGTGAGTGCGAGGAGAGGGTGAGATCAACAGAGAAGAGGGGTAGGGCTGGTAGGTTGTTTTTTGTCTCTTTGCATGAATGCTCGGTGCGTGGGAAGTGGGCCTACTGCTGTTTTGAGCTTTACGACTGCACTGCGCACTGCGCACTAGGGGTAGCTAGCTTTGGCTTTGGAGGGAATCTACTTTTCAATCGATCGTATTAATTTATTTATTTGCACATTATCACCTTTGTCTTCGGCTTTAAAGGGAATCTCTCTAGCTTAATATGTAAGGGCAACTCTCGCGTGACAATCTTCTTTTCAGGTTATTCACTATTTAATCCATCTAGTGAATAATAATTATCTTTAATGAACAATAATTATATTTTGTATCTCCATTATTGCACTTGAATAGCCCGGACAATAGGCAATAATTTTTTTTTAAATAATACAAAATACCACTTTCTATTAAAACTATTTTTTTTATTTTTTATTTTCACATGGTGTAGCACTTATTCTCACACCACCATTCGAAAACATTTTTTTATAAGGGTATTTATCACAAATGGTCATTGAAATTGAAAATCGATCAATGTAGTCCCTGAAAATAGATGTCGCAAATCAATGTGGTCCTTCTGTCATCATTCCGTCAAAAACTCTGTTCAGTGATGATGTGGCACTTAAATGGATCCCACAATTTTAATAAAATATTATTTTGTGAATAAAAAATATTTAAGTAATAAAAAAACTTTTATTTTATTTTTTTAATAAAAAACTAAAAATAAAAAATAAAAAAATTGCTTGCTCTGCAACAACCATGGCGCTCAGAGTATTCTCCTCCTCCCCCTCCGCTTCTTTCAAGCCCAACAAGTCACTCACTTTCAAGGCTCGAACGGCAGCGTTAAACTCCCCGAGCCAATCAACAGGGTTAAACGCCTGTTGCACTTTGCAACTCTCCTCCTGCCGTTTGATGATTCGGGTCTGGTTGATTCGAAGCGGATCATGGGTTGCACAGCTCGGGTGTGGCTGCAGGCTGAGATGGACGAGGAAGGCAAGATGAGATTTGCGGCTGACAACAATTCCGAAATCACCAGGGGCTTCTACTCCTGCCTGGTTTCAGTGCTCAACGACGCGTTGCCGGAGGAGGTGTTGCGGGTCAAAACCGACATCTTGTTGTCACTCAGTGTGGGATTGTTGGGCGCACAGAGGAAGCATCTTATTTTTTTTTTTAAAAATTCAAGTCTTAAAAAATAAAAAAGGAAAAAAAAATAGGGCAAAAGACTGTTTACTACCCTCATGTTTAGTGGTTTTCAACATTTAGTACATAAAGTTTTTTTGTCCCAGAATCATACCTAAAGTGTTAATTTTGGGACAGTCTCATACATCCGTTAGTCAAACTGTTAATTCTCCCGTTAAGTGATGATGTGGCGCCCAGTGGACAATGATTGGGCGCCACGTGTCATTTAAAATATTAAAATAATTAATTAAATTAAAAAAAAAGAAGGCAAATCTGCAAACGCAGAAGAAGAAGGAAGAAGAAGGAAGAAGAAGGAAGAAGGAAGAAGGAAGAAGAAGGAGGAAGAAGAAGAAGGAAGAAGAAGAGGAAAAAAAAAAAAACGAATCTGGGAATCTGCAACCCAGAAGAAGGAAGAAGGAGGAAGAAGGAAGAAGAAGAAAAAAAAAAAAGGCTGAATCTGCAACCCAGAGGAAGAAGAAGAAGAAGAAGAAGGAAAAAAAAAAAAAAAAAAAAAAAAAAAAAAGGGCCGAATCTGCAACCCAGAAGAAGAATAAGAAGAATAAGGAAGAAAATGGGAAGGGGGGATGGGATTTTTTTTTCATATATATTTATTTATTTTATAAATAATTTATTTTTAATTTCCACGTGGATGACATGTGGCGTCTAGTCATTGTCCACGTAGGTGCCACGTCATAGTTAACGGGAGACTTAACAGTTTGACTAACGGATGTATGAGACTGTCCCAAAATTTACACTTTCGGTATGACTCTGGGACAAAAAAAACTTTATGTACTAAATGTTGAAAACCACTAAACATGAGGGTAGTAAACAATCTTTTGCCCAAAAAAATAAGAAGAAGAATAACTGTTCATCTTCTTCTTCCCCTCCCATCCGAGCAACCTCGACAGCCCGCCCCACCCAGTCGCACATGAAACCGCAGTGATGACAAATTGGATAGGGTCAAAGCAGTAGTTGACAATATTGGGAAGGAGGGAGAGGGAGGAGAGCTTGGACTGGTAGTTTTGGACGCAGGAAATGGAGGTGGGGAGGTTGGGGAGTTGGAAGAGGAAGGTTTCTTTGAGGCATTGGGCCATCTGTTTGGCTGCGATTACATGTGCGACGGGGTGGGGTGGGGACTGGGGTGGTTGCTTCGGTGGGAGGCGTAGAAGAAGATGAACAGTTCATCTTCGTGTTTTTTTTTAATTTTTAATTATATAAAACTTAAAAAATTATTATTTAAACATTTATAATCCACATGGTAATATTTAATTAGACTTGTGGGACCTATTTATGTGCTACATCAGCACATAACAGAAATATTGACGGAATTTTAACGGAAGGACCACATTGATTTGCGCCATCCATTTTCAGGGACTACATTAATTGATTTTCAAGTTCAGGGACCATATTGATGGAGTAGGTCAATTTTAGGGACCATTTGTGATAAAAACCCTTTTTATAATTATTCTCACACCACCATTCCAAAACCCAGAACCGTGTCCACCCACGCAACCCCCCCAACGCACTTTGAACCCGTCTCCCCCCCCCCCCACGCACCCAACGCACCCGAGCCTCTCTTCCTCCAGCTTCACCACCCCGCCGCCGCCTCTCTTCCTCCATCCCACCTAACTCAGCCTCCACAGTGCCGATCTTCCCCGCTCCCTAACCTAACTCTCTCTCTCTCATTTTCCCCCCAAAAACAAATCCCAAATCGTGCGATCTGGGAGCGCCAGTGGCGGTAGCTGCGGCGGCGGAGGGACTGGATCTCTGCGGGTGTTCATCAACCTCGGCGACGAACTCCGGCGAGAACCGTTGAGTTCGAAGCTTGGGTTTTACATTTTTTTTAATTTTTTTATTAATATTTTATATTTTAATTAATTTTATATTGTGGATGACGTCGTCCTGACGTCATATTGCCTTCGGGCTCTCGGGCTGGCAACTCGTGTCGGGCCTCTCCCTCGAGCCCCCTGGGTCTTGGTTGCTCGGGCTCTCTGCCACTGTTCGCGGGCCTATCCCTCGGGGGAGAGCACACGCTGGAAGTGCTCTAAGGTCCAACCACATACTATTCAACAGAGAATGTGCCAACAGGCCAAACACCTAACATGATCAAGGCCAACCACAACCAGAAAAACTACAACAGTGCACTTGGGCGATGGACTTTAAGGGCTTGTTAAAGGGACACCTTACTCTTAGATATTTTCTGTTATGTAACAACTGTAAATTTGTTACAACTATTTTGTTGTTAATCACAATGTTAGTGGTTAATCTGGTGTCATTAGTCACTAAATTTATTTAGCAAAATGTATATAAACCCTCTTGTATTTTACTTCCTGATTAAGAAATGAAATACATAAAGTATTCTTTCTATCTCTTGTTTGGTATTCTATTTGAAATTTTTTATAATTTCTGAAGAATTTTTTTTAAAACAATTTTCTTTAAGACTCAAAAACTTGTTTGGTATACGATTTAAAATTTTTAAATCTTACAACTTAAACTCGATAAAGAGATCCAAAAAAGAGGGGATCAAGAGAGAAAGATGAGAGAAAAGAAAAAAAAAGTAAGAGATGATTGGAGGAAAGAGAAAGAAGTGAGAGGATCAAATGAGATAGAGAGGAAGATGAGTGAGAGAAAGAACCGAGAGAATGAAGAGAAAAGATTGGAGGAGAGACGAAAAAGGTAAAAAAAAAAAAAAGAGAAAGCGGAGTGAGAAAGAAGAAAAGAGAGATAGATTTAGAGTGAGAGGGGAGGAGGGAGATAAAAAGAAAGAAGTGAGTTTAAATTTAAAAACTCTAAAAACTCATTTTTTATGTTTTTAAAGAATAGACTATATTTTTGAGTTAGTCTTGAGTTCAATTTTTTAAAATAGTCATACCAAAAAAGTTTTTAAGGGCTAAAATTTGAAAATTATTTTTGAGTTTAAAATGTTGTATTTAAGAGTATCAAACATGCTCTAAATATTCCATGGAACTTCGGGTAAATTTGTTAGGAATGCACCATTGGGGTAAACTTTGAAATGACTCCTGGAAATGTGTCATTCCAAATCCCATTTTATGTTTTTTAGTGTTCTTGTAGTCCAGTTTTCAAAATTGGTTTGAGACTGAACTTCTTTGGTATTTTAAAAGTCTCGCCCAAACGTAGCGGTAAGAGTCCCCCGAGCCTTATTTTTACACCCGGGCAAAATCAAGCATACTCCCATAATAGCTCATAGCTTGTGCAGCATAAAGCAATAAAAATCTAGAGGTACCATACCCTCTCACATAGCTTCAGAAAAGAAAGGTAACTACTACACTTTTCAGTGCTGTAATCGCCAAAACATAATAAGGGGCCAGAAACCAAAACCCATTAGTCCATCTCAGCCACATTGCTTTACCGTCCAAATGTTGGTACTCTGCAAACCTCAGTTTTACTTTACCACACAGATCTTAATAACAGAGGCGACTCCAATGCGATGAAGTGCCACCACAGCATCCCCAGGCGTGCACAATCCCCTCTCTGTTGCTGACTTCAGAGCAGCTTCCAGGATCACCTCTGTGGATTCTGCATCGGTAGCTTTGGCAGACCCTTCAGCCAATAGAGGAATCAACCCCCTGTAGATCAGGCTATGTCTTGCCGGAGTCTCATCACTGCAGGTCCAATCAAAGGAGTCTGTGGTCAGAACTGGAACCACCACTGACAGGATAGGAACAGCTGGCCGGTACTTCGCCACCAATTTAGCTGTGCTCCCACCACGTGTCAACACAACAATGAGTTTGGCTCTGGCCTTATTGGCTGTTCTGACAGCAGAGGATGCAAGACTCTCCAAAGGGCTCATTGGAAGGGGAGTCGACTTTATCATCTCCTTAAAGATTGCCCTGTAATCAAGGGAAGATTCTGCCTCAATACATATACGAGCCATGATTTTCACGGCGAGTTCTGGATAGGACCCAGCTGCACTCTCACCACTAAGCATGACACAATCAGTGCCATCAAGGACAGCATTAGCTACATCTGTGGCTTCAGCACGGGTTGGCCGTGGAGACTTGATCATGGATTCAAGCATCTGAGTGGCAGTGACCACAGGCTTGCCCACAAGATTACACTTATATATCATCATCTTTTGCGCCAGAAAAATTTTCTCAACTGGGATTTCCATTCCAAGATCACCACGGGCAACCATGAATGAATCTGTCTCTCGCAATATCTCATCAAAGTTGATAACTCCCTCCTGGTTCTCAACCTATAGAAACCACAGCAAACTTAACTGGTTAATTAATGGGAAAAAACAATTAGACATACAAACCCAAAAAGTAAAGCTACGGATCATCTTCCGACATCAATGCTGGGACAATCGAACATTAAAAGCGAGGTTACTGGTTCATACCTTTGACATCAATTGTATGTTCTTGGCATGGGGTCCAAGAACTTTACGGACATTAACAAGATCTGATCCCTTGCGTACAAATGAAAGAGCAATCATATCAATCTTGTTGGGCACGCCCCATTCCAGAATATCTTCCTTATCCTTCTCCGTCAGTGTGGGAAGATCCACCACAATACCAGGAAGATTGACATTTTTTCTTTCACCCAGCGTTGCAGTGTTCTCACAGCGGCACCTAACTGTACCAGCTGTTGGATTACAAGATAATACAGTGAGAGTAATGGTGCCGTCTGCACATAAAATGGTATTTCTCGGCTTCAAATCCACAGCCAGCTTCTTGTAGCTCATGGAAATCATCTCTTCATCCCCCTTGATGCTGTAATCAGTAGTAATAGTAATTTCCTGCCCTTCCTTAAGTTGAATGGGTTTTCCACCCTTGAGGAATCCAGTCCGAATCTCAGGCCCCTACGAAAAGTGGAAGTAACAAGCACACAGTTTCAAAATGTGGAAAGTGGAACATTATTGTAGACCAGACCCTCTTTAATTGTTGTTAGAGTTTGTTAGAATGTGGATTAACAATTTTTTTATATTCTAACACTTGCTGTCGTATGTAGGCTCTTTCCACCGGTAGAGCCAGCATGTGGATTCAACTTAAGATTGAGAGGGTTGTGATTGCAAGAAATTGAACATGGGATCTAATGCTCCGATACCATAATGTAGTAGTTTGCTTTCTAACAGTTACAATATTTTAGTAGATGCGCGAACTTAATCTTGTAGCAATTCTTTCTGTTGTAGTAGTGACGAAGCCTACCCAGTGTTGTTTTTCTCAGAAACATGGGACAAATAAAAACAACTTTCAACCGTTTACTGATACAGACCACTTATCTCAAGAGGCTGTGAAAAGTGAACTACATGAATCAGCCAAACGATATTGGTAGAGGCTCAGAAGCTAAATTCTGGAGCAAGGAACTGGAAGATATGCAACCCTTAAAACCATGTGTGGGGCATAAAGGCCCAGGTGATAAATATTCATATTCATGTATCCATTCCATTGGAGTAGAGTAGAGTAGGAAAAAGGTATCATATATGGATAATAATAGGACAAACACAAGAGTCGAATTGGATAAAAACTAAGAAGAGGATAATTAAGACTAATGGTGAATAACACAGAGAGACAATTAGACAAAGCTATTTATTTATTTATTCCTTCATTCATTCCAGTAGTTCACCAGAAAGCAAAGCAGGAAAACAAAAACAAACAAACAAAAACAAGAGTACGATGAAAATTACACAAGTGAGGGTTTATATATATGTAGCTGCAGAAGTATGTATGCATAGGAAAGTGAAATCGAGAAATTAATTAGGAAATAGAGAGATAGATAGGGACCTTTGTATCGAGCATGACGGCGCAGAGGATCTGAGTGTTGTGCATGGCAGTCCGGAGATTGTCGAGGGTCTCCTGGTGGTAGTCGTGGGTGCCGTGAGAGAAGTTGAAGCGGGCGACGTTCATGCCAGCCCTTAGAAGCTTCTCGACCATGGGGACGGAGCGGGAAGAAGGGCCCAGGGTGCAAACGATCTTGGTCTTGGGGATGCGGCCGTCGTTGGGGAGCTCCTTGAGTATTCCTTCTATGTCTATGTTGGCCATGCTTTGAAATCTGAATTTGATTAACTTTCTTCTCTTCTTTTCTCAGCTAGATAAGATAGATAGATCTTGGATCGATGATGATGATGATTTTACCTTCCGATTCGATTTCAATTCGATTCAAGTCGATTCTGAGCTGAGATTGATTAGCAATTAGCAGCACACAAACAAAACAAAACAAAGGAAGCCCTTCTCTCTCGGATTTCTACCTTCAAATTCGTAAAAAAAAATAAAAATATATAGAAAACAAAGAAGAAGCAGCAAGGTTACCAACTTAGTTACCAAGCCTTGCTCGTGGCGGCGGGGGCAGCAGGTGTGACAGTAGCAGTAGTAGTACGGAGGTGGAGGGAACAGTAAAGGAGAGGAGAGGAGAGGAGGCAATCACAAATCCGAGTGAGCTGCTGGGGAGACTGTCTGTCGTTTGGTGAGAGAGTAAACAGTGGGCTTAGAAACTAGTGGACTAGACCGGACGTGAAAGTAATGTAAACAGTGGGCAACTTTGAAACCGGTGGACCCCACTGGACCGGACTCTGATAGGTATTTGTGAACCAACCACCCTCGACCCACTGTTTTCTCTCTTTACATAGGATGGAAGTATAATTTTCTTCCGTTCAAATTTCTCTCATCTTTTCTCCACCTTTATTTGAAAGGTCACAATTAAAAAACGTCAACATTTTGTATTTCACTTTTTAGAGAGACAACAAAGAAAGTGAGCAATGAGGAGAAGAGAGAATCATAAATTCCCCTCTCCCTCCCTTCTATCTTCTCCTTTTTTATTGATCACGATTAAGCTACGTCATCATCTTTTATTTCTTGATTTTTATTCAAAATGTTCCCTGAAATTCACATAACTCCTCATTTTAGTCCCTGAGATTTGAAATCGAATGTCCACATCAATCATTTTGGTCATTCTATGAAAAATCTCTATTAAATAAGAATAAAATGACAAAAATATCTTCAATATTTGTCAAATCATTTTGGCGTATTATTTATTAAACTGTGAATAGTTTTGTCATTTTAATCTTTATTTAACATAACTATTCACGGAACGACCAAAATGATTGATGGTGAACAACTTCAGGGACAACTTGTATTTATTTCAATTCTTAGGGAACAAAGTAAATAAATATGCAAATCTGAGGGATAATTTTGACTAAAAAAGCCTAAACTTTTTCATAGAGAAAGAAAAACAAAAATGAAAGTGAGAGAAGAGATGAGGGGATTAGGATAGGGAATAATCTCATTCCATGAATAGAAACTCATCCGAAGAAAATAAAAGACTCAATCGAACATTTTGAGAAAATAACAAGGAGAGCATTGGTTTAATAAAATGTTATTCTTACAATTTATTTGTAACATTTTTTTAATAGAGATAAGACATATATGTATTGGTGAGTCACACCTCTATTAGGAAAATTGTACAAATAAATAGTAAACGTAATATTACTCCTGGCCCAAAAACCTCTCATTCATTCAGCATTATCCATTTTTAGGGTGTATTCAATTGGAAATTTGAGAAATTTTAGTGGATTTATAAATTCATAAATTTTTATGGAGTTTAATTGATTTATAAAGATTTCATGTAAAATTTGATTCAATTATCCCGAAATATCTTGGGAATATGTGAGATTTGTGGATGCTTAAAATATACTACAAAATCTCTCTAATTCCCTTTACGAGATGTATTCAATTGGGATCTTAAGGGATTTTAATTCTTTTAATAAATCAAGAGGTGTTCAATCAGAATTTTAAGTGATTATCTAAAATTCAATGTGTATTCAATCAGGATTTTAAAATAGTTTATTAAAATCCTTAGAAATTCGGATGTATTCAATTGAAATTTTGAGGGATTTTAGTTCTTTTAATGAATACTGAGGTATTCAATCAGGAATTAAAGTGATTCTCTGAAATTCAATGTGTAATCAATCAGAATTTTAAGATAGTTTATTAAGATCTTTAGAAATTCAAGTGTATTCAAATAAGATTTTAAAGAAGTTTTATAACATTCCAGATGTATTCAATTATAATTTGAATTTAAAGAATTTGGAGATGTTGAGGAATTAGAAGAAATTAGAGAGATTTTGTAGTGCATTTTAAGCATCCCCAAATTCTTCTAATTCCTCAACATCTCCAAATTCTTTAAATTCAAATTATAATTGAATATATTTGAAATGTTATAAACTTTTTTAAAATCTTAATTGAATACACTTGAATTTCTAAAGATATTAATAAACTATCTTAAAATCCTGATTGAATACACATTGAATTTCATATAATCACTTTAATTCTTGATTGAATACCTCAATATTTATCAAAAGAACTAAAATCCCTGAAAATCTCAATTGAATGCATCCAGATTTCTAAGGATTTTAATAAACTATCTTAAAATCCTGATTGAATACCCGTTGAATTTTAGAGAATCACTTAAAATTCTGATTGAATACCTCTTGATTCATTAAAAGAATTAAAATTTTGATTGAATGCCTCTTGATTTATTAAAAAAAATTAAAATCCCTTAAGATTCCAATTGAATACATCTCGTAAAGGGAATTGGAGAGATTTCGTAATGTATTTTAAGCATCCACAAATCTCACCTCTCCCCATGAGATTTCGAGAAAATTGAATCAAAATTTTATATGAAATCTCTACAAATTAGTTAAATAAAAAATCCATGGATTTATAAATTCATTAAAATCTCTCAAATTCCTAATTGAATACACCCCTAATTCCTCAACTTTTTCAAATTCTTTAAAATTAAATTCTAATTGAATACACATAGAATGTTATAAATTTCGTTAAAATCTTAATTGAATATTTCTAAAGATCTTAATAAACTATCTTAAAATCATGATTGAATACACATTGAATTTTAAAGAATCACTTTAATTCTTGATTAAATACCCCAAGATTCAATAAAAGAACTAAAATTCCTCAAAATCTCAATTGAATACTAAGCAAAACCAACTGCAAATGCAAGCACATGTTCACCACAGCAACTACCATCGTCCTCGCCGCCCATCCAATTGAAACTACAACCAAAGTCTCTCTTTCCTCTCCTAATTTGAATTGAAATGTTAACAGAAATATGGGAAAATCCTGATTCCGACTCCAACTTGTGTTCTTATCTCCCACTACGTTTAACAAACAAATGACTCTGGCACATCAACATTCTCAATTGAACCAAAATTTGTATATATATAGCAGACCTAGGAAATTCAGACCCTCTAAAAATGTATGGCCATCCGCTCATTGCAATCATAACTTTTCCCCATTTTTAGCTGTTCATGCAGCCACCAACTTATTGTCGTTTTGGTAGCCATCCGTATTGAAGTCCATAAGTTACTGAGGTACGCCAATAGAGCTGTTAGCCATTTCCCTGACCATTGTTTTAACAAACAGTTCCCCTGCCCTGTACGAGGACCGGACCTGAAAAATTAATACATGCAAAGATTTTTTCACCAAGAATGGTAAACTAGGTAACTGCATTCAAACAAGAATAGCAAAGAAAGATAATCCACAACATCTATAAAACTGACGTTAATGAACATCTTACCAAGGGCCCACTGGCTACATAACGAAATCCAATAGACTCCCCATATTCCTTCCAGAAAATGAATTTCTCAGGGGCAACATACTCTTTGACAGTCAAATGTAATGGAGTTGGCTGCAACAATTTTAAGCAAATTAAAATCATAATCTTTATCACAAAATTCTACTGGGATATAACTTAGTCTCATTTCATGATTGCCTCAGAAACAGTAAAAGAGGATCGCTTATGGAAAATAAAAACTGCCATGGGCCAGATTACAGCCATTCTTCAAGCATACAACAAGAATTAGACTGTCAAAAATCCAAGTCCAACCTTGGAAACTCAAACAAAACGACACCAGCCTTACGGTCTGTAAGTTCCAATGTATTTGGATGAAAGTAATCAAAGCTAAATACATGAAAGCTATGCATCTTTAACCAACCTGTAAATATTGTCCAAGTGTCAATATATCAACATCTATAGCCCTTAAATCAGCCATGGCTTCCTTCAGCTCATCGTCTGTTTCTCCCAGGCCCAACATTATAGAAGTTTTTGTTATCATCCCCTTCTTGCTTTGTTTTGCATGTCTTAGAACAGATAAGCTTTGCTCATACCTGCATTACCACATTAAACAGACTTCTTCAGCCCATTGACTTCAGTTACTAGTATACGACAAATACATACAAAGCCTGGACAAGTATTGTTATGGTCCTCTTTTGCTATCATTTGTGTGACTTACCTTTGTTATGATACTGTTACCTGAAGTACATGAAAGTTTAATCCTAGGTGGATATTATATCGTTGAATGTTATGTTAAACTTGGAGCATGCATAGCACATATGCGTCAAGGCCATATTTCCAAACATGATTTTATTATGAGAGAAATATGTTTGTACAAAAACTGATGCATGTCATATGGTGCAAACATCTGGGTCGGACCACTTATGCACTTCTTTACGAAATACACAACCGAAAGACTTTGGATCGGGAGTGCAGCTAGCTTACCCAGCGCGAGGGTCTCTGACAATTCGCTGGAGGCGTTTGACGGTCTCAATGTTGTGTGCAAAAACATCAAGTCCAGAGTAAAGCAGAGTGTGTACAGCAGTCAAGTCACCGCGAAAGTCCGAAGTTAAACACTCAACCATGATGTCAGGCTTGAGAGTCTGCAGAGTGAAATGAGTGTGTAAAACATTGTATTGTTGTATTGTATTGATGAATGTAAGAAAGGATTATTATTAATATTATTATTATGTAAGAAAGAAGTTGTCGATTTTGCAATGCTCTATGCTCGTATCAGAGTCTTATGTTATGTTAAAAGCTAGGTCATGAGACATGATATAATGCATTCAATCAATCAAAGTAGTGAAATTGAAGCAAGCAAGCTGATTCGTTAGCAACCAACCAACCTTGAGGGTTTGGACGGTGCGAGCAAAATGTCCGCTTCCACCGTCGGCCAGGTCATCGCGGTCGACACTGGTTAAAACAATATAATCGACGCCCCAGCTGGCAACGGCGGTGGCAGTGTGAAGAGGCTCCATGGGATCTGGAGGTGGAGGGGTCCGGCTGGTCTTGACGGCACAGAAACGACAGCCGCGGGTGCAGGTGTCGCCGAGGAGCATGATGGTGGCAGTGGAAATGCCATCGCCACCTCCATTCCAACACTCGCCGATGTTAGGGCACTGGGCCTCCTCGCACACCGTCTTGAGATTCAGACGGGACAAGGACTCCTTGACCTCCTCGTACTTGTGTCCCTGGGGGGCTTTCTGCCTTAGCCATTCCGCCTTCTTCACATTTGGGTCTCTCCCCGTGTAAGGCCCCATTCCCGTTCCCGCCGCCACCGCCTCACATCGTATTCCTCGTCGTCGTCCTCCTGATCGCACATTCAAGGCAGACATCCGGCCTTTCGGAGCCTCAATCGGGATTGGGCTGATTGGCCAAAATGATGATGAAACTTGGGATTGCAGCTGAATCATCATCGTCGTCGTCTTCGATTCCTCCTCAATTTCCTGTCTAGAATACCTAGATTTCTACAACCCACCAATCTAATCCAATCCAGGAGCTTAGGAGTTTGGACTTACCACTCTGCAACTGCAAATACAAGGTCCAGGTGTGGAGGAGGAGGGAGAGCTTGTCATACCTGAGGGCGCGCTCCAGTGCAATGTTCTTGTAATCTTGCTTCCCCTTGTAATTTCCGTCATTTGTGTTGAAATATTTTTTAGATCGACGGGCCCGGCGAGCCCACACCGATAGTTCCTCAATTTTTTCATCTGTCTAATCCGTTATGTTATGTGTGGAGTTTTACTATAAATGATATCGGTATTACTTAGAGTAGTGTAATCATATTTAAACTCATGGTTTCCTTCTATCTCCATCGATGTGAGACTTTAACACTCTCTTTTATGTGTAGCCCTATTTAATGGTTCACACGTGAAGATTCACACATCGACAATTGAAACTCAAAGGTCGACTCTTAGAACTCAGGGGCCGACTTTATGTTAAGAGTCCAAGTCCACACTTACTTGTGACAAGCCTTTGGCTTGTACAGGCCAGTAATCGTGGAGTCGGATACCATGTTGAAATATTTTTTAGATCGACGGGCCCGGGGGTCATTCTAACGACACCGATACTGTCCTCAACTTTATCACTCGCCCAATATGTGAAGTTTTGTCATAAAAAACTTTGGTATTAATTAAAATTGGGTAATCATATTTAAACGGATGGTTTCCTTTTATCCCCACCAATGTGGGACTTTAACAATTTGTCCATTTGTTTTGTTGGGATCGTTACACTGAGAAATTACCCATAATTTATGCTGACCTGAAGTTTCACAAATAAAAAATTTGACACGTGATGCTCAATTCAACGGGCCTTGTAAGTGATGCTCAACAAGCCTTCGCGGGTGAAGTTTGGCACTAGGCGTTCTAAGTTGTTGATGTTGGAATTTTTGATTGGGTACTTCAAAAACAACTATTCATTAGTAACTTTAATATTATTTAATTTGTTTTAAAGTTTTTATTTCAGTTTTTTATTTGTAAAACTAAAAACTGAAGCATTTACTAATTTATAATCGATGTGGCTATAATGGCCAACGTCCTAGACCTTGTTACATGGCCTTCATGTATAGCCTATTTGTCCTATATATAATATCATCCTCTCTTTGAGGCAAAGGTGAATTTTTTGTGCAGTAATCATCTCTTTCCTTCACCGGACAAATCCCACCTTGTTAAAAACAGTCCCACCATCTTCTCCTCTCCTAATCTCTTGTATTATCTCAAATGCTATTATAATTTCCACCTTTTATATGTCAAAGGAAAAAATTGAGTTGTTCATTCGATCCAAGTATTGTGAGTGTACGCTTACAAGAATCATAGGTTATATCCTGGAGAATAAGGTGTCATAACCTGTTACACTGAGACATTGTCTTAGAGGGACGAAATCTACTCTTAAGAACAGAGACTACACGCCTCAATGGACCTATGAATTTCATATTGAATAAAATATAATTAGAAATTATGGGGGTTCTCCATTTTGGTTAAATAGCTTTAATGTGGCGATTACCAATTTTTAATTAGTTTATGCCAATTAATTATGTTGATTAATATTATTTTTCAAGTGAATTATTATATTCATATATTCTGTGAGTATATATTGAATGAGAATTATAATATGCTATGACATGAGATTATATTCTAACGTTATTTCATTAGTGGGGGTGTACATGCAAGTTTTCCGGGAACTAAAAGTAATTTGTATTTTATCACTAATTAATGAGTTTAATCAGGTGATTTCAGAAAAGCCTAGACTAGTTTTCGAAAGTCAATCAAATCCAATCATGATGAAAGGTTTGTAGAAATTCACGTTTTTGTTAAATGACTATCTACTTTAAGGTATGTGATTTTAAGACTTTCCTAAATTTATGGGTGGTCATGGGAGCAAGTTTTGCATAATAATATTAATTTACTAACACTTCATGTGCGGCAATTATAAGTTATAGTGTTCATATATATAACGGATATGATCTCAATTCCTTACCAATGCACTAACAATATTATTATTAGCAAGTATGGCAAACGAGCTACTACAGAAGGCTTTATATCCTTTGGATACGTACTGGTTTCAAACTTGGTACAAAAGCCACTATTGGTCTTGAGAATACTATGCGTTTGTTGCACCGGACTATCTCGGACTGGATTAGTTTCAGAGACTAAACTGGACTGGCTTAGACTAGACTAAGCTGGATTGACTTAGTAAAGCGTTTGGTGAGTGTCGAACTAAAAAACAAAATAATTAACAAATCTTAATATTATATTATTTAATTTATATTATTAGTATACTCCATTCTATTTTTTCATAGCAGTTCTCCATTTTTCTATTCTCTCCCTCCCCATCTTTTTTTCTTCGTCCAAAGCAACCCAGTCCTCAGATCATCCCAATCGCCATCCAAACCCAGAAATAGAATCTTGGCCTCATTCTGCCACAACCCGTAGAAGCAGTCCAGCATAAACATGGCGGCTACTGATTCTTCTCCAGGAGCAGATTGGTGGAGTTATGAGTGAAGGACCAAAATACCCACAACGAATCGAATGAGGAGAGATCGAATACAAAAGTTGTCTGGCGAAGCGTTGCATGTTCGTTAGATCGGTGTTTGAAAATGGTTTTGGGAGAGCAAGATTGAGAGTCGATGAAGCCGAGGAACTAAGTAGAGAAGTGTTGCCTCTCGACAACAAGCTCGACGATAAAGCATCTCGGGGATGGGCGAATCTCAGGTCTCATGATTGTGGGTTCAGGGCGAGGGGGAGAGAGTGGTGGCCGTCTCGTGAAATAGAGAGCAGAGATGGGTCTTAGCAAGTCCCATGGTTTCCGGGAACTCTCGCTAAGAACCTCTAGCGATGTCCTTAGTCTAGGCTAATCCCAGCTAGTCTCATTAACATTAGTCTCGTGCAACAACAAACACATGACTATACTAATAGTTAGTCCAGTCCAGTCCAGTCCAGTCTCATTTAGTGAGGGTGTTTGGGCCCAAAATGACATTGGGCCGAGCTCGGACTATCCTCGGCCCAGAACCTGCGCGAAGGTAGTGGGTCGGCTCTATGGGCCATGGATTAGAAGGATTCCTATCTGAATTAGGAGGAACAGATAAGCGGATAGAAGCCGAGACCCATTAGGAGAAGGAGTCCCGAGAAGAAATGAATCGAACTCGCGATGGGAGTCAGATTCAGAGTCCTAGTCAGATTGGGATCAGTCAAGATAGGATTGGATTGGTATCGGCCGAAGTAGAGTTGGACTAGGACTGGGAGTTCTATCCAAGGACGATTCGGAGTGTTTGCACTACTATAAATAGGGAGAGGGAGCATAACATTAAGCCTCTCCAATTCAACACACAAATTTTCCCTGCGCAAACCCTCTCAACCTTTGAGATTTTATTTTCTTGTCCGCCAACACATCTTCAGTTTGGATAAACAGCATTGTGAAGGCAACCGGTGATATCTTCAGTTTGGATAAACAGCACTATCGCCGTAGAACCAGTCGATCGCGAAGCACCTTCAGTTTGGATAAACAGCACTGCGTCGAGGCCGGTTGGTTACCTATCCAAGTCTCGGTCGAGAAGGATTTTCGAATCCTTATTGACAGAGGTTATCTCACCAGCCTTCTCGGCGAAGTGAGGTATTACGAATTACCGAGCTCGGCACATCGAACGCCGAGTTGTTTTATGATTGGATACTCACAGGTTGGTTTCAGAGTTCGGCATTCAAACGGCCGAACCACTTTCACAGTCAAGATCTACATCAGTTTCGAGTACCTGTGCCCTTATACGTTGGTGTCGATTCGGCGTGCTTATACCTTCACGAATATAATCACTGTGACCGAATCTGGCGCCGACGAGTCGTGAACTTCGCAAGACTAGTAGCCTTGTCTTCAGGCTCTAGAACCCAAGGGCCGAGGCGCGTTCCTTCCTCGGCCGTGATCGCGAGATTTAGAAGTCAGCCGCGCATACAACGCAACATCAACATTTTACTCACCGGCCGAGTTCGGCCGTCGAGTTGGCACGCCCCGCATTCAACCGAAGGACGTAGTTAGCTCATAGATTATTCGACCTGCGAGCCACGTAGACTTGGTAGTTTTTAAGGTCAACAGAGGGCAAACAAACGCCCCCTTAGTTCCTAAACCATTATTAATTCTATAAGCTTTCTACTGAACCCATAAGATACTTAGAGTGATACTTAGAGTATCCTAGCTTGCAGTCATGATCTGATGTCAACAACACCCATTTGAAATATGTATATAACTAGAATAAAACATGTATTTGCCTCTTACTTATTCCTTCATTTGTCTCTTTGGCTGCTATGCTGCTTTGACTATTCCAATACATTTTATTTAGACAATTTCTTATAACTATTGGCATACGATATAATTATCTTTTGCATTAGCTTTGCCCGTGTTATATTGCATGGTATGCATTTAATTCAGTTTTTACTCTCGATTTGTATTCGGTTTATAATGATCATCAAAGATGTATCTTAATTATTAAATATGAGTTGTGATGGCTTGCCATTGCTAATTGGCTATTACTGCTTACTCATAATTTTTAAGGAAAACTAATGAAAAGTCCAAAAAAACTTATCTTTTAATGAAAAACTCTTTTTAAAGGTATACTAAATAGTGTCAGGTAAAGGTAAAAATGTGGTTTTTGGTTAAAAGTGAACAGTACCAAGAATGTTTCGTTAAAACTCCCTAATTTTTATTCGTGTTTTGACATTTACCAACATGCTATAATATCTATGAGATATTATTGAATACTTGCAAATTATTATTTTTATATCTTCAACCTGTGGGGTGGAGAGTCCCTTCACGGAAGAGTCTTTTTGCAGATGGTGACATACTTGAAAAATGAGGGGGTACATCTCAGCATAAGGGATTGAAAAGTTATATTCTGGATTAAAAACACATAAGAGGAAGTCTTGAATGGAGATAGCCCGATTACTTTTCTCTCTTCGTGAGAGACCTTCCCTCCGTGTGTGAGGGTTTTCTCACCGTCTCTGTGTGAGTGGTTCCCGATCGAGTCCTTTTTCGGTGCCGCTGATCCTAGCTTTGGCTGGGATCGATGGGTTTTCTTTTGTTTCTTTCTCTTCTCCTCTCTGGGATCGGTGGGTTTTCTTTTGTTTCTTTCTCGTCTCCTCTCCACTGGTTTCCTCCCTGGTTTTTTTGGCCGATCTATCCTCTTCTCTCCCCTCTGCTGTCTCTTACCCATTTTCATCCATTTTCCCAGCTTCCGTCACCCATAACCGCGATTTGTTGCGGTGTTTCGAGTTGGTGTGCTTTGATCTGGTGCTTGCACTGGGTAGGGTGTTCCTTGCACCCCCACCTTCTCTTTGTTGTCTGCCCTTGTTGGCAGTGTTGCTCATGGACTGCCATGAGCTTCTTTCACTTGGTTGCAGGTTCTCTGGGGTCTGTACCGGTGCTGGACGTGAAGCTTGGACTTGGCTGTTGTTACCGGTGTGGCGTGGCTTCTTTTGGGGGACCCATTTTGACTGGATCGACATGCTCGGCTGCTGTTTTGGGGGTTGCGGCGGCGGGTTTGGAGGTTGTTGCAGTGGCTTCGGCTGTTTTTGTGTTTCTTTGTTTTGGGCTCAACTTTGGTTAGGTTTCTGTTGGTTGTTTGTGTTTTTGTTCTTGGGCCTTTGTGTTGTACAGTTTAGGCTTCTGTGTTGTTGTGTTTGTATTGTTTGTAGTTAATAATGAATGTTACCTTTGCTCAAAAAAAAAAAAAAAGAGGAAGTCTTGAATAATGACTGATGTATGACATGCAGGTCGAAGAGTTGAGGCTAATTAAGTGGCCTAAACCTATTTGAGTTTTTCAATTATTTATGAGAAAGACCATTGTATATCTCCCTTTACGAAAGATGTCAAGTTTATCCAAGTCTGTATAGTGATAGCCTAGGGATAGCTTGAGCCAAATATGAATTTATTTAGGGAAAGGGAGGATCCCTTTTCACCTAATCCACCTAGTTCGGGATCTGGGCCGTTGGAATTTGATCCAACGGCTACAAACAGGGAGCCCTTTAAAAGTGATAATAACTGTAACTGTTGGATCATTCCAACGATCCGGATCCCGAACTCTGTGGATTTGGTAGAAATGGATCCGGAGATGATGTATTTCCTTTATTTAGCATATGCATATGCACTTGATATAATTAATTTGACTCTTCCCTCATTCTTATTTTCTACTAATAGGGCTAAGAGAATAAGACAGGTTCCATTTCAAATTGACTAATTTGCATATTTCCTCATTGGCTTTTATGGCTGCTAGATTGTTTTTCCACAATGTCAATACAATTTAATTAAGAAACAATATAGACATGTAATTTTATAGCGTTTTTAATTGTGGGGGTCTCTCCATCTCAATTTTTTAAACAACTTATGGTAACGTTATACGTGCAAATGCCATATTATGTTGAGAAGTCATGCTTGGGAGAGACATCTTATATAGATATGCAGGTTCACCTTGGATTGGAACATGAGTTGACACTCGTTTGGAAAAAGATATTTAGTGAGGCTTAACAACCTCTTTGTTATATCCCATTTTATATGGACGTGACCCTGTGTTTGGTTGAGAGATATCCCACTATTGTGGACGACAACAATGTGTTTGGTTTGAGGTATCCCATTAATTGTGGAAGAGACTATAAATTTATCTGTGTCTATGTGGCGATAGCCTAGCTATAGGAGCTTGAGCTAAATATAAATTTATTTTGCATATATGCATTTGACATAATATGTTTGAGGTCATAAATGGATCTAGCTAATCCTCTTACAAATCCATTAAGCTAAATGCTAGTGATGATTATTACATAGAGGGGGATGAGATGCAAGAGTGATGGTAACCCAACCAATGTGAATGGAGATCCCAAGAAGTAGGTTCATATGGTTAAGAACAAGTCACTTGTTTATTGGTCGTGCATTATCAATTTATATCAATAACTCTATTGAGAGTCTATCCCTATGGTGTAGATAGTGCAACTACTGTAACTTGTGAGGTTGAACTTATGTTCTTAATGAATACTATAACCTATATATAGGTGGTGTGCTTGACTACATTGCACATTTGATGGATTCACCTATTTGAGTGTGGGTGTGAGATCCCACATTGCCCAGGGGAGTGATCCTTATATGTATATTCTCATCCCTACCTAGCATGAGGCTTTTTGGGAGCTCACTGGCTTCGGGTTCCGTAGGAACTTCAAAGTTAAGCGAGTAACGCGCGAGAGCACTCCCATGATGGGTGACCCACTGGGAAGTTCTCGTGTGAGTTCCCAGAAACAAAACCGTGAGGGCGTAGTCGGGGCCCAAAGCGGACAATATCATGCTACGGTGGTGGAGCGGGCCCGGGATGTGGTGGACCCCGGGTCAGGATGTGACAGTGGGAGTGGAACCGCTTCCTATGAGAGCTTAGGCAAGTTCTCTAGAGCACTCATGAATATCCAGGTGGGCGCATAGCCTATTCGCGCCAACCCATTAGAACATGCTCAATTCTGAGGATTCAATGTGGATGGTTAGTCCTATGATTCACGCAAAGAAATATTAATTCATAGAAAAGTTAATTTTCACCAAATTTCTATGAGTTACGGCTAACTCGTCCTAAAGTTGGTTCATAGTCCAAAAGATACCAGTATTGACGCGTTGGATTCTCACTTTCCTTTGGTACTTCCTTGTCCTCTTTAAACTTGTGTTTCTCAAATTCCTTTTGGTGATTCGATTTGTATTTTGTAAGATATGAGGGATTGTTGGAATTTTTTATTGGATATTTCAAAATACAACTCTTCATTAGTAACTTTAATATTATTCAATTTGTTTTAAAGTCTTTATTTCAGTTTTTTATTAGTAAAACTAAAAACTGAAGCATTAACTAATTTATAATCGTTGTGGCTATAATGTCCAACGTTCTAGACCTTGTTAAATGGCCTTCATGTATAGCTTATTTGTCCTGTATATAATATCATCCTCTCTTTGAGGCGAAGGTGAATTTTTGTGGAGTAATCATCTCTTTCCTTCAACGGACAAACCCCACCTAGTTAAAAACAGTCCCACCATCTTCTCCGCTCCTAATCTCCCGTATTATCTCAAATGCTAATTATAATTTCCACCTTTTATATGTCAAAGGAAAGAATCGAGTTGTTCACTCGATCCAAGTATTGCAAGTGTACGCTTACAAGGATTATAGGTTGTTGTATTCTGGAGAGTAGGGCGCCATAATCTGCTACATCGAGACATTGTCTTAAAAAGGCGAAATCTACTCTTAAGGACAGTGACTACACGCCTCAACCTAAAATCTTGTCAAGGCAACGGCCATTACAAACTGGGAAAGTCAGGAAGCCTGACCAACAAAACATACGCCAAACAAGCAAGATAGGGAATACAAAAGACGTTGCCAAACAAGGCTACCACGTCCACCCCACAACAATCCTACCTAAGAAGGAGGGCAAGGTAATCCATCTTTGTTCAAAATCCTTACCAACGAAGATAGGGGTCTATCGACCCAGGTAGAATCGCTCATCTCCGTTCCACGAAATCTAGCGACAAAGTTCGCGGCTTCATTCCCAGTCCTAGGTACCCAGGACCACACGCAGTTGATTACCAAAATTACAACTGCATGGCAAAGTACAAATTAGAAAAATTACGAATATTTGAATGTAGCATCGCCTTATTAGAAGTTACTGAGTTAGCCTAGTAATGTGGGTGGGTAAGAATAAGATGATGATTATGAATAGGCTACTCCATGATTCGAAACTTGAAATGTAACCATAAAGAATAGAAGGTGAAAGTTCGAAGGTATTCAACCCATTATTGGAAGCTTATTTAACACCAAGGACCCTCAAACTTGTATGACGCATTGCTGGGAAGGGATATATCCACCGTCGAAGCTTTAGCGTTCGGCTTCACCAGTATTGCATGGCTTTTTTTGGGGTCTTTCACAGATCGAATACCTTCGAACGGTAGAGATTAGAGTCATTATGGCCGGTAGAGATTACAGTCGACTCCACGAAGTTGGACAGCAGGTCGATGATGTGTGCCCAAGCAACTTGTACATCGCCACCTCATATTACTCCATCTCCACATATATCAGTAATTTCTCAGTACATAAATCCAATTAGTGTCAGATTTAAAAGTGAAGTTTAAACAAAACTTTGACAAAATTTGAACTCATGCTGTACTGCAACCAAAAAAATTCCACATGATCATGAAACAAATGAGAATACGTTTATAAGGCGCGCCTTTGAGGTACTAACAAGCCCTCCCTCCTCCTTCACAACTTTACTTTTCCGTGCCAAACAAAATGGATGTGGTGCATGTGAATCAAGGAGAGCCCCGGCCAGAATCATCTGAATCTGAACCATCAACCATCTTTTCTAACGAATCTATGTCCCCTGCTTCAGAAAGCGTATGTATCCGTATTTTATCTGCATCTTCACTGGGAACAAGAGAATATAAGAAGGAAAAACATTAGTCATGCGCACCGAAAACAGAAATCTTAAAGTTTTGTTCGGATCACAATGGCATGGGCATTTCGTTTTCCCTCATTCTTATACAAGAATTCAAAGAGCTGAATATTAGGGATAGAGGCCTACTCTGTAACACCAAATATTTCTTTGACAATTAAGGAGCTATCCCTCGAACAGAACTCTGGAAGCTGCAAAAATTTCCCATGAAGATTATTAACATACTATACTCCAAAAACCCTGATTTTCCATGAAAAATACTAACCTACCAAACTAAAGGTAGAGAAGAGAATTTCCAAAATAAACAAGATGTATTATCATAAAATGCCTCAAGAACAAATGGAGCTTTTGTGACTATCCGCAGATTTCCCAGAAAACTTTTATGCTCTTCTACAAATGAGTTATACTGATGCAGCAAATTATGTATAAATTTTCAGGACAAACACCAACTCACATCATGCTTCAGCAAAAGTTCAGAATCTTTGAGGCTATGATACCGAAATGACCCATTTCTGTGCACACAATTCATAGTTTTAATTCAACCAGTGGAGTGGTGTCACATGTTTCAGCCATAACCCTCACGCTTCTGACAAACATGTTTAACCACTCCAAGGAGCAGTTGAGGACAGATTTTTTTTTTTTTGACAGCCCTCTCATCACAATATGCCGATCATGCAACCAAAACATGAAAAGGGGAATAGGTGGGGAATAAATATCCTTTGAATACAAAAGTTTCTCCAAGGTAGGAAAACTGGTAAGGCTCTATTTGGAAACTTAAACAAATGTGTGCAATATTTTTTTTCCTTATCAAAAGGTAGTTTTCCACCATGTCTGACTGGACGAAACCATAACTGGAAGAATACCGCAATCTTTCTTTCATGTGACTCTATACGAGTAAGATTTCTAGTGACGATACAGAAAAGAGAAAAGGCGGTGAGAAAAACTGAAACATACAAAAAGTATGTCAAAGTTATCATTTTGATTGTTCAGTCCCTTACCTCTGACAGATAGAAAACCTTTCCAAAAAGGGATTGAACAGCTAATTTTCTCTTGAAACCTCTTTCAGTGTAGCCTGAAACATCCATTACAACTGGGCCTGGAAACCGAAAACACGTTGTCAGCAACTGATAGCAAAGTTTGGAAGGGATTTTTCCAACTTTTCATGGTATGGTTTTGTTAAAAGGTTAAACAGCCAATTAGTTTAATGTAATTTGAAAACACATGGATGAAAGAAACAGTACTATGCTAACAAGATGGATGACAACAACATCAATAGAGTAGTATTAGTTGAAAGAGCGTTATTGGAGCACACTAAAAGCATCCATCTTTGGCATCTCATAGGTAGGAGGAAGTGATCTACTTTCACAATGTGTCCTCGTCAGATTATATATGTTCCCATCGAAAAGGCGACGATATGTAATTAGACCAAACGGGTTATGAAAGCAGTTGTTCGATGAGCCAGCTTACCTTTGTCTCGTACAATTCTTCTTGAAATTTCATTCAGAATTTCAGCGACTTGAGAGTCATCGAACATGGAAGCTTTTCTGAGCTGAATTAAGTTGGAAACCACATCTGGGTTGAATGGTTTTTCATTCAAAGTATACCGAATGTACTTTCGCAAAATTTCCTCCATGCCAAAACCAGTCTGGAAATTAATTAGCAGTGTGTTGTCAAACTCAAAATGGCAAAGTGTACCACAAATGAAAATTTATAAAAGGACACAGTACTCATTCAGTGGATAAAAAATTTATCAATGTCAGAAGAGATATACAGCTGAACTCGAAACTCGAAAGTGCTCCTCCAGAAAAACCATGAATCAAATTGAACGAATAAATAATTTTGAAGAATAAGACAACAAACGCACTTGCTTGGTTCAGCAGTTAACAAAAGTGTAATCACGATATGGCAAATTATGACACTGCCTCTGAATTGCATATGTATTAGTTGTAGAAATGTCACCTTCAGCACAAGTTGGTTCAAGACATCGGGTTTGACTTCTGCACCATTCTGAAATAATTCGTCTATTGATTTGCATAGCATAGCATTTTTATTCACCTGTTTTGTTTGTCACAAGACAATTAATCAATCAATCAATTAGAAAATCATTCATAAACCCCAACAAATAGTTGACAGGAAAATAAGGAGAAGATCAATCAATTAGAAAATCATTCATAAACCCCAATAAATAGTTGACAGGAAAATAAGGAGAAGATGAAGAAGAAGACAATTGACCAGTTTCTTGCGTTTATGTCGAGGGGAAGAAAACTTTTTGACGGTCTTGACAAGGGCAATGACGAAAGTGAGACCGGCATAGGCGAGAGGGAGAGCCAGAATCCAAGGGAGAGAGCTGGAGCCCACTCTGGGTCCAGGAATCGCCTGTGTGACGGATCCCGTGAACTCTACCACGTCCAAGGCCTTCTCCTGAATCCACGGTAGATCCTCTTCCACCTCTTCCACTGCTTCCTCTTCTTCCGCTGGTGCTGCTTTACTAGTTTTGTTTCCACTGGAATTCGAATTCGAATGCGAATTACTCTTCGCCGCCGCCGCCGATACAACGGCGGAAAAGGGTCTGCTTGCTCTGAGTGTCGGACTGAGAGGTCTGAAACGACGACTATTAGAAGAAGAAGGAGAAGGAAATACGAATACGGGACTGTTGGCGGCGAGGCCGCGGGGAAGCCGTTGCAGTTGCAGTTGCAGTTGGGAAGAAAAGCAAGTCGCAGAAGCAGAAGCCATGAGAAAGTCCCTTCACCTTAATTCGCTTGTCGCAAGGAGACAGGCTTAAATCTACCCTGCAACCTTTCGAAAATTGTCTCTCTTCCCGTGGTAGTTGTGGTTAAATGTGATTTTTCAATCCCATATGTTCTACAAAGTGAATATTTTTTTTAAGGGAATTTTAACGAAATACTCCTGGAACTGTTCACTTTTAACGAAAAATCACATTTTTTCCTTTACCTGATACTATTTACTATACCTTTAAAAAAAACTTTTCGTTAAAAGATAAGTTTTTTTTTACTTTTCATTAGTTTTTCTTTTTTTTTTTTATACAAAACTTTAATATTGCAAATTGCAATAGGGATAAAGGTTTTAAATCTAAGTAAATTGTAGAAATGATCTCTCAATTTAACTTAATTAGAACAATGTTTTTCAATTTTAACCCAATTGGAGTAATTGTCCCTCAACTAAAAATTCATTATCATTGATCCCTCAACTCATAAAAACGTGCAACTATGATATTTTTCTTCAATTCCATTAGAATTTCCGTCAAAATGAGTTACGTGCGATGACATGAAGCTAAATCAATGGGCAAATATGGAAAATCCAATAAGAAAAATTGTACAATGATCCCTCAATTTTAATCCAATTGGATCAATGATCCCCCAACTTTAACCCAATTGAAGCAATTGTCCCTCAACTTTAATCCAATTGTAGCAATGGTCATTCCAACATAACTCATTTTGACAAAATTCTAACAAAGTTGACAAAAATGATCATAGCTACACGTTTTAATGAGTTGAGGGATCAATGGTAATGGATTTTTAGTTGATGGACTATTGCTCTAATTTAATTAAAATTGAAGGACCATTACTACAATTTACTCTTTAAATCTAGAACACTAGCTGAGGAGTGCACATACCACTAGGACAATTCATCACTTGTAATTGATTTTTTTTTATTTTAGTTTGATTTTTGGTTTTGGAATAAAAAATCACAACCCAATAAAAAGTTGAACAGAATACTACGTAAATAATTTCAAGAGCTTAGTCGAGTGAAAAACGAGTAAAGGATTGGAACTTTTTTACCAAATTTGCAAACTAAATAATGTGGTTATAGATGATTGAATTATTAATTAAGTGTCGATTAACATGCTTGTTTCTTATTGGTGACACATCATTTAGTTGACAATTTGATTTAAAAAATGTGATCTTTTGGATTATTTTTTGGCAATATGATAAACAATACCGGACAACACTCTCGTGGTTCAAATAAAATAAATAAAAGGAGGGGACATCTAAGGATTTCAAGGAATGAAATTTGATGCTTTTTTTTTCCAAACGATAGAAGAAAAAAAATTGATGCATTAAGTATATCAACATTTGGTAATAATTATTATAAACTTAAAAAATAAGCTAATTTTATAAAGTATAAATTTTGATTTTTTTTTTAAATTTCTCAAATAAAATAGATTAGAGGGATTAGAAAGGCATCACATAGCATTGCAAAAGGCATGTGAGACAAATTGCAAATGACTACTTGGAAGGAAACATTTACAAGTTCTCTTATGTACCTCTATAATGCTCTGATGTATTTTATAATTCCTCCTATATAACTTTTTGTGATTTATTTCTTCTTTATTTTGCCTAAATGTTGAAATCTAAAAGTTCCATCACCCAAACTAGAGCTGGGCATTTAAAATAAAAAAACTGAGTGAACTGCTCGAACAGCACCGACAATTTGGTTTGGTTTATATTTTTTTGTTTTTTAGTTTTCGGTGGTTAAACCAAACCGCACCGACTTTAATCAGTTTGACAATCAGTTTTCAAAATTCTTAGGGTGCGGTTAATCGAACCGACCTGCATATATTTTGTTTTATTTTTTAACCATAATTAATAAGTGTTCATTATTTACAAGTTATCGTGTTTCCACCACATGAAAACAAAACTTAATTAGTTTAAGAGTCCCTTTGGAGAATAACAGGGGGACCATTTGGAAAACGGAGCAGATGTTGTTTTAGTGCTTTCCTTGGGCTCCTTAATTTGTGTTTTCATTTGAGCAATCACTCATATTGGTACTACGTTTTATAGCTTTTGGAGAGAATTTTATTATGTATTTTTATCTTCACACAAACCTGAACCGACCCAAACTAACCCGCCACTGTTGGTTAATCGACTTGATCGGTTTTAAGGTTTAGAGATTTGATTAAAAAAATTATTTTATAATTTTATGTATTAGAATTAATTATTTCATGTACCTCCCTAAAATCTCACGCCAAAAAAAACACAAATCATAACAAATTTCCTATAATCTAGCCATTTGATTACACTCTATCTCTTTAGAGATAATTGTACATAAAAAAATGGTGGTTAGATTCAATTTATTTTCACAATAATGTAAGATCCCACATCGCCCAGGGGTGTGGATCCTGTAAGCCTTATATGTATATTCTCATCTCTACCTAGCACGAGGCCTTTTGGGAGCTCACTGGCTTTGGGTTCCGTAGGAACTCCGAAGTTAAGCGAGTAGCGCGCGAGAGCAATCTCATTATGGGTGACCCACTGGGAAGTTCTCGTGTGAGTTCCCAGAAACAAAACCGTGAGGGCGTGGTGGGGCCCAAAGCGGACAATATCGTGCTACAGTGGAGTCGAGCCCGGGATGTGGTGGGGCCCGGGCCGGGATGTAACAATTTGGTATCAGAGCCTAACTCTGGTCGTGGTGTGCTGACGAGGGCGTCGGGCCCCTAAGGGGGGTGGATTGTAAGATCCCACATCGCTCAGGGGTGTGGATCTTGTAAGCCTTATATGTATATTCCCATCTCTACCTAGAACGAAGCCTTTTGGGAGCTCACTAGCTTCGGGTTCCGTAGGAACTCCGAAGTTAAGCAAGTAGCGCGCGAGAGCAATCCCATGATGGGTGACCCACTGGGAAGTTCTCGTGTGAGTTCCCAGAAACAAAACCGTGAGGGCGTGGTAGGGGCCCAAAGCGGACAATATCGTGCTACGGAGGAGTCGAGCCCAAGATGTGGTGGGGGCCCGGGCCGGGATGTAACAATTACCTACTGGGAAGTTCTCGTGTGAGTTCCCAGAAACAAAACCGTGATGGCGTAGTCGGGGCCCAAAACGGACAATATCGTGCTACGGTGGTAGAGCAGGCCTGGGTTGTGGTGGACCCCGGGCCGGGATGTGACAATTTAGTATCAGAGCCTAACCTTGGCTGTGGTATGCCGACGAGGACGTCGGGCCCTTAAGGGGGGTGGATTGTGAGATCCCACATCGCCCAGAGGAGTGATCCTTATATGTATATTCCCATCCCTACCTAGCGCGAGACCTTTTGGGAGCTCACTGGCTTCGGGTTCCATGAGAACTCCGAAGTTAAGCGAGTAGCGCGCGAGAGCACTCCCATGATGGGTGACCCACTAGGAAGTTCTCGTGTGAGTTCCCAGAAACAAAATCGTGAGGGCGTAGTCGGGGCCCAAAGCGAACAATATCGTGCTACGGTGGTGGAGCGGGCCTAGGATGTGGTGGACCCCGGGCCGGGATGTGACAATAATCCCTATAATATAGCAATGATTATCTACGATTTAAAATATTAATTTTTCTTAACGGTTTAAAATATTTTTAAATCTCACAAAATTAAAAGTACCCAATAAGTTTTTCTTTTAGTATATTAAGAGAAAATAGGACTGAAAACAACATAAAGGTACCAATAAACAATGTGTATGAAATCGAACGTACCTAAATGAAATATAATGTACCAATATCAACAATATGTTGTCAAACGTACCAAAATTGCAAATAAATGTACCAATCAACAATTTTTACAAATTTAAATGTACTCATCGATAATAGCCTTTTTATTCGAAATGGTCCCTGAGATTTGCATAACTCTTCGTTTTGGTCATTGAGATTTGAAATCTATAGAATTGGTCACTGAGCTTGTCCACCATCAATCATTTTGGTCATTCCGTGAAAAATATCCATCAAATAAGAATAAGATGACAAAAATACCTCATTTTTTGTCCAATCATTTTGGCCTATTGTTTATAAAAAAAATGAGGGTAGTTTTGTCATTTTAATCTTTATTTAACATAACTATTCACGGAATGACCAAAATGATTGATAATGGACAATCTCATGAACCACTTATATTGATTTCAAATCTCAATGACCAAAGTGAGGAGTTATACAAATTTCATAAACCATTTTGGTTATAGCCTATATGCATAATGTATTGCACATAATAATAGTTCGTCAACAACTATATGTTAAAAAAACATCAAAGAAAAATAGTTTCACAAAAAAATTGATAAAATTACACAGAACTTGTTATGTTGGATAACAACTATTTGAAAAAAAAATCAATAAAATTTGTAGGCAAAGCGCTCTAATCAAATCTTAAAAAAACACAAATGTTTAATCTAGATGATATAGAAAATTTGTAGAGGATTTTAATTTCCTTTTTTTTTCCCTTCAAATCTCACTCGCATGTAAGATCTCACATCGTCCAGGGGTGTGGATCCTGTAAGCCTTATATGTATATTTTTATCTCTACCTAGCACGAGGCCTTTTGGGAGCTCATTAGTTTCGGATTTCATCGGAACTCCAAAGTTAAGCAAGTTTGCGCGAGAGCAATCCCATGATGGGTGACCTATTGGGAAGTTCTTGAGTGATTTTTTAGAAACAAAACCGTGAGGGTGTGGTCGGGGCCCAAAGCGGACAATATCGTGCTACGGCGAAGTCGAGCCCTGGTTGTGGTGGCGGTCCGGGCCGGGATGTGACAATTTGGTATCAGAGCCAATCCCTGGCCGGAAGTGTGCCGACGAGGATGTCGGGCTCCTAAGGGGGGTTGATTGTAAAGTCCCACATCGCCCAGGGGTGTGGATCTTGTAAGCCTTATATGTATATTCACATCTCTACCTAGCACGAGACCTTTTGGGAGCTCACCAGTTTCGGATTTCATCAGAACTCCGAAGTTAAGCGAGTTCGCACGAGAGCAATCCCATGATGGGTGACCTATTGAGAAGTTCTCGAGTGAGTTCCCAGAAACAAAACTGTGAAAGTGTGGTCGGGGCCCAAAGCGGACAATATCGTGCTATGGCGGAGTCAAGCCAGGTTTGTGATGGGGCCCGAACGAGGATATTACACGCATGTCATCATAGTATCTCTAATTTAAAAAATAAATAAACCCCATGTTGGAACCAAATTTGCATATTTTATCTCCCTCTTTCTCTTTCTTATATTTCTCTTCTAATTCTTTATTTTCAAATAATTTTTTTCTTTTTTAATTTTTTTATATTTACACACACATGTAGTGTGTTGAAAAGAGACTGAGCAATCTTTGCACTAACCCTACATTTGGACCTTTCACTTGATCAAATATCACGTCATTTTGTACACGAAAACAAAATATGAAAAACAAAAAATATATTTTCAAAGGCACTAAAATTCAGTGTTCTAAAAATTGGCCTAGGTGTTCGGCGGTGGAGTCCCGATCCGATCTGGGCTAAATCGTTCAGATAAGGCAGGAAAGATTTAGGCAGCCGCCTAGGCGTCTCTAGGCGCTCAAGGCGGCCTAGGCGGTGCTAGGCGGCGGTCGATGCCACTGATTCTCTCTGCAAATCTCCCCTCGCATCCGCACGATCCACCACCCACAACCCAAATCTTCAAACCTGCGCTCTTGCACCTAACATCAATCGATGAACCCAAGTAGATTAAGAATATACAGGGATTAACAATACACATAATCTGTCCGTTGGGTTTTACTGCAGAGAGAGAATGGGATAGTAAAGGTGAGGATGTGTGTTGTTTGAGAAATAGAGACGGTGGAGGAAAAGATCAAATCTTCTGCACCCAAAATGGGTGTGGCCTCAATGTGGCCCCAATAAGTGTTTGACACGTATTCATTATCTTAACTTTTCGTAATTTTGTTATCATAGATTTAATATGTGTCGAACACTTATTGGGGCCACAGGGAGGCCACACCCATTTTGAGTGCAGATGATTTGATCTCATGGAGGAGCGGCTAAGAGTAAAAGCGAGGATGTGTGTTGTCTGAGAAAGAGGGCTGAGAGAAATGAGACATTTATAATATTCTAAAGAGAATGGCCTAGGGATTCTTAACACAATCAAAAATGAGAGAAATGGGAGAGATATGGCAAGATAGAGAGCCGTTCGGCTCTGGGCTCGAGGGAATAAAGAAAAGAGAAGGCATCTTTAGGGTTGAGACATAGGGAACCAGCAACAATATATTAACAATAGCATGCCAGCCGCATCCCATTACAATCCATCCCATTGGTTTTTGTATGCTATTGGACCTGAGTTTGGGGTTGGGTTCAGCCCAAAAGGTTCTTCCACGTGTGTCCATGATGATTTCCAAAATAAGCCCACGTGTGTCCATCTCCACTTTGTTTTATTATTTATTTATTTATATTTTGTTTTTTTTTTCATCTATATTTTGTTTTGTTCATATTTTATAATATATAGTGTAAATTTATGTAAATCCGCCTTGACGCTAGGCGCTAGTCTGCCGCCTGACTAGCGCCTAGCGTTTTTTAGAACCTTGATTTTTTGGACTTGTTAGATACTCATTTTATTATTCTTTTACTATCTTATTTAGGGATTTCATATAAGTATAATTTTTTTTGTAAGTGTCAGTATACACTTATTTACAAGATATAAAAGAAATTTACCTAAATCTGCCTAGGCCGCCTAGGTGCCCGACTAGCGCCTAGCGTTTTTTAGAACCTTGCTAAAATCTCCTCATTGACCTCCACTTGAAAACATAGAATGTTGATTGACCCAATATATATATATTTATTTATATTTTGATAAACAATAACGTTAGCAGGTTAAATTGTTAATTGTTAAAGAGTTGGTTAAAAATATTTGGGTTAATCTCTGTTTACTACCCTGAAGTTTCGTGGTTTTCAACATTTAGTACATCAAGTTTTTTTCGTCCCAGAGTCATACCTAAAGTGTTAATTTTAGGACAGTCTCATACATCCGTTAGTCAAACTGTTAATTCTCCCGTTAAGTGATGACGTGGCGCCCATGTGGACAATGACTGGGCGCCACGTGTCATTAAAAATAATAAAATAATTAATTAAATAAAAGTTAAGAATTTTTTTTTTGTGCTTCTTCTTCTTCTTTTTTCCTTCTTCTTCTGGGTTGCCCAGATTCGCCTTTTTTATTTATTTTTTTTATTTTTTTTTCTTCTCTTCTTCTTCCTCCTTCTTCTGGGTTGCCCAGATTCGCCCTTTTTTTCTTTTTCTTCTTCTTCCCTTCTTCTTCCTTATTCTTCCTTCTTCTGGGTTGCCCAGATTCCCTTTTTTTCTTGTTTTCTCTTATTCTTCCTTATTCTTCTTATTCTTCTTATTCTTCTTCCTTCTTCCTCCTTCTTCTGGGTTGCCCAAATTCGCTTTTTTTTTTCTTTTTTTCTTTTTCTTCCTTCTTCTTCTGGGTTGCCCAAATTCATCTTCTTCTTTTTTTCTTTTTTTCTTCCTTCTTCTTCTTCTCTTCTTCCTTCTTCTTCTTCTTCTTCCTCCTTCTTCCTCCCTCTTCTGGGTTTGCCCAGATTCGCCTCTTTTTTTTTTCTCTTCTTCTTCTTCCTTCTTCTTCCTTCTTCCTCCTTCTTCTGGGTTGCCCAGATTCGTCTTTTTTTTTTCTTTTCTTTTTCTTCTGGGTTTGCCCAGATTCGCCTCTTTTTTTTCTTTCTCTTTTTCTTCTCTTCTTCTTCCTTCTTCCTTCTTCTTCTTCATTTTTCCTTCTTCCTCCTTCTTTTGGGTTGCCCAGATTCGTTTTTTTTTTCCTTCTCCTTCTTCTTCTTCCTTCTTCCTTCTTTTCTTCTTCCTTCTTCCTTCTTCCTTCTTCCTTCTTCTTCTTCTTCTTCTTCCAATGTTGCTGATTTTGTTTTTTATTTTAGGGTTTATATCACAAATGGTCCATGAAATTGAAAATCGATCAATGTAGTCCCTGAATTTTAACTCGCGAATCAATGTGGTCATTCTGTTAGTGTTCCGTCCAAATTAACTTTAAAAAAAGGTTAGAGAACCAATTTTTCATGGTAAAATGATCAAAAATAACCCTGTTACTTATAATTTTACTTACTACCTCTCTTTTCTTTTTTCCATCTTCACTTTTCTCTCTATTTTTTCATGGATTTGGTGCTAAAACTAAAATAAAAACAAAAAAAAGTGGTTCTCTAACCTTTTTTTGGTCATTTTACCATGAAAAATTGGTTCTCTAACCTTTTTTTAGTGTTAATTTGGACGGAACACTAACAGAAGGACCACATTGATTCGCGAGTTAAAATTCAGGGACTATATTGATCGATTTTCAATTTCAGGGACCATCATGATTGATGAGGTCAATTTCAGGGACCATTTGTGATATAAACCCTTTATTTTATTTTAATTTTTTTAAACTTTTATTTAATTAATTATTTTAATATTTTTAATGACACGTGGCGCCCATCATTGTACACATGGGCGCCACATCATCACTTAACGGGAGAATTAACAGTTTGACTAACGGATGTATGAAACTATCCCAAAATTAACATTTTAGGTATGACTCTGGGACGAAAAAAACTTGATATACTAAATGTTGAAAACCACAAAACTTCAGGGTAGTAAACAGAGATTAACCCAAAATATTTTGTGACCTTTAAAACTTACCGATTTGATTGGTTAAATTATGCATAAATTGTATTGACTTCAATTACTAATATTTTTAAATGGAATTAACCAATTTATACTCAAAACCCCCAATTCAAATCCCTCTGTTTTTGTTCTCATTTTATTTCATCCAAATTTATATAACCAAACAAAAAGCCTCAAAGAACCTAAACCTTTATTTAGCTGAATTATATGTGTGGAAGTGGAACAATGTTTAACCATCTTTCTAATAAAACAAACTCAAATTGCTTGGGCATCTTCAATGAAAGGCCAACTTTAGACAAAGTCAATGGTCACTGTTTGTTATAAGAAAAGTGAAAAAAAAGGAGAGGTGTAAGAGGTTTCTCCTAAAGCTTGGAATTTGGACTTTGAGATTCTCTGGACCATGTCGGGGGGTAGATTTTGTAGCCGTCATCTTTCTTAATCGTATCTTCTTCTAAATTGTCTTGAGAAAAGGCATCAGGATTAGCTTTAATACAATTCTGCAGAACTACAAATGGATGCACACAGTCTGATCCCTGTAAATATAAAAAGGACAAACAAGAAAACCTCATGTTAACTACTAGTATATTTACGCTGACCTGAAACAGACCAGCCACCTAATGATAGTGAGCTTTATGAATTTCCAACTTTTAGTGTTACATAACAAAAACTTTATTCTTACCGTCTATTTATACCATTTTTTCTAATACAGAAGAGACACGTGATGGTGGGTCCTACCTCTATTAGAAAGATGATACAAATAATAGAACAAATAGATACTCCGTTACGGTTACCACTTACCGGTACGTAGAAACAGATCAACATGGTAACTGACCAAGTAAATAGCATATATTTTACAATCATAATCAGAATTGGTAAAGATCATTTTTCAAGAATTTTTCATTAGGAAGAAGGGAACAAATGAGAGAACGAAAATTGAAAAATGCGTTTTGCTAAAAATTTTCATCAGGTCTCTCCAGTCTCCTTGGTGACTAGATGGACGTATTTTCCATTTATGGGTTACTAAAAATCCAGGTCCACAGCCAGATGCATATCCTATCACTTGTACCCAACCCAATTTTAAGGCACAGGACAGGGGTCAGAGTTGAGATTACCTTTTCTTCCACTGTGCTCTTAAGATAACAGAGAAAAGCCTCTGAAAACTGAAGTCCGCAGGGCCCACTTCGTAAGTCGGCTATGCAGGGGCATTCCAGTGCCTTGTGAGCCTTGGCATCAAGAGACTGCAAAGTGCATAGTTGGACTCGTTGGATGGCCAATCATTCGTAAGCGAAAAGCAAATACTAAACGTATGCCCTTTCGAAAAAAATGTGTAATAAAAGATACACCCCACTCTGCATAACCCTTTCAAGAGAAACAAGTTTGGGGTCTTTGAAACCAACCTCATTTCCGTCATTGCCATATGCTGCAGCTTCTGTAAATGCACAACATGGCGGGAAGGAATGTCAAGTATTATATACTTTGTTAAGTAGTAGATGATGAAAAGAAACAAAGTTCCAGAAACTAAGGCCCTTGTATTACTATTAATGTATGATGTAGCTCAAGACACCCGTCCCAACCAATAACATGGCGGTCCGTGGGACATCATAGTAAACACAACACTATACTAGTATTATTAGTATACAGGAGAGTGTTGTGGAGCAAATTAAAGAAAAATTTGTCTCTAGAAACACTTGTGTAGCGTCTGTCTGAAATCAGTTGCTAGGGCTGGGATCTTTGTACTGAAAACTCCCGAATCGACTACCCAAAAAAACTAAAAGTCCCCAAAAATTTTAATAACCGAAACCGAAAAAAACCCCCAAAATTCGGTACGGGGATCGGTTACTCACTAATTAAACATGCAAAAATTAATTTATCTTCGATGAAAGACAGATCCACATCTTTTTGTTTTGATCACTAATTAATCATGCAAAGGGCTGATAATAATAATAAGAAGAAGAAGAATGTGGTTTTAGTGGTGGCAAATGGCAAAGTAAACAAGTAGTCCAGATCTTCTGCACCCAAATCCCCTTGTGGCCCCTCTGTGTCTTTGTTTTTTGGTTGAGGATTTGGTTTATTTTTTATTATTTTAATTATTATCAAGTTAACATTAATTATGTTTAGTTCAAAAAACAAAGGCACAGAGGGGCCACAGGGAGATTTGGGTGCAGAAGATTTGGACTCACAATTTACAGTCAACGTATTATTGTAGCCAAACAAATTTACTAGTCTAGTGTATATAATTTAATTTATAGGTATATACTCAAGGATAGGACTTAATAATTCTGCAGCAAATACATATTCAGATTATTCCAATAGTAAATCAATTCCAACAAGTTCCGGGAAGAAATTCACAAACACCCAAACAACGCCGTAAATAAATCAAAAATACCCAATAAGAAATGAGAAACAGTGGTGCTGTGTAAGTATAATGAATTATTACCCTAAATTAATACACACAAATTATACAGATAGGGCAGCGGAGAGGAGAGACTGTAGCGAAAGAAAGAAAGGTACCCACCGGCAATAAGAGAGTCTGTGGAAGCGGAAGGAGAGGAGGATGAGGAGGAGACACCAGAACCAGAGTGGCGATCCGCTGTTGCTGCCTCGCTTTGAACTTGACCCATCTAATAATCTGTCTCCGCCCGCCCCTTCCTCCCGAGTCAGTCTCTCCGCTCCCCAGTTGTTGTTACATATCATTACCCTTAATAGAATTTGGAAAACTCAGTCAAATCCGCCCAGTCGGTCAAATAGTCAATAGTCAACAAATTAGAATATGTTGGAGGAGCTGATAGACGGCCAAACCCATTACTTCCCAAACCCAAGACCCAATGGTATATGTACTCGTCTCTTATTTTTTGTTTATAGAGCATTGAGCCTGGTCCTGGGCCCGTCATCAGCTTCAGCCCAAATTTTAAATAAGGCGAGCTGCAAGGCGCCTTGCCGGTGCGGTGTTCGTGGAATCTCCCGCAATATAATTTCTCAATCTTGGCAGTGTTGATTACAATTCAAGAAAAGGAAAAGGAAAAGGAAAAGGGATGGTTGTTCATTTGTGAAATTACTGGAAAAAGGAAAGAGAATGAGGAAATCAAATGGGTGGGGGAGCAGACGACGCGGCATTGGCATTTGGCAATTTATAGTATAGCCTAAGCCTAGGGGAGGGAATGTGTGATGTGTTAGTCTAAGATTCTGGTATATCGATCCATGACAAGAAGAAGAAGAAGAAGAAGAAGAAGAAGAAGATAGGTAGGGTTAGGGTTATGGTTATGGTAGAATATATGGAGAACGTGAAGTTGGGAATGCTGGACGGTTTCTTGACGAGAAACCATCAAAAATCTCTGAAATCCCTTTTCTGCCGCAACAAATCTCCCAATGCGAATGACAATGGAGACGACGACCAAGACTCCCCTTCCTCTGCTGCTCTCAATTCTCCAAAATCCATTCCTCAGCTCTCTCCTTTCGCTAATTCCGTCGTCTCTCGCTGTTCCAAGTCTGTCTTCCTCCCTCTCCCAGTCTCCCTCCTTTTTTTTTTCATTGATATGAATATGCTGCTCTGTTATTTTTTTATTTGTTATTTTTTTCTTTTTACTTGGATCGCTCGAGAAGCTTCTTCCCTTCCATTCCCTTTACAAGCATGTCCATTGTCCAAAAACCAGCACTGCATTTGATTTGGGCTTCATTTGTTTTGCCAATTCCACCCTATAATGCGACTGCAGCCATCATTTTATATCAATTTTTTTTATACATGTTCTTCTTTGATTTGATTTTAGCATGCTGGTGCTGTTGTTTGGATATTACAAATCATATATCTGAATGAATCGCTCCGGTCCTTTATTTTTTTAGTCCATAACTATTACCTGGATGACGCAAAAAGAAAGATAAAATACCTGTTCTTTTTACTATTTCTGCCTCTATTATTACTCTCGTCGTCATTGTTATCATCATCATCAAACGCAAAAACATTACATCCATGAAATCCATAGATTTCGTTGTGATAGTAAGCATCTACTGCTATATATTATTGGTTTATAGTCTAACCATGATTCATTAAAATACATCTATACAATCTGTATCCTAGTAATCTTGACGCTAAATGCATCTCACCTACTGCTGCAGGATTCTTCAAGTCCCTACTGAAGAACTACAGCATCATTTTGACACACAATTACCCGAGAGTGTTAAGGAACTTTTGACTTATGCCAGGAATTTTTTGGAATTCTGCTCATACCAAGCACTCCATATACTGAGCAGTCGTCCAGATTATTTGAATGACAAGGAGTTCCGCCGCTTGACATTTGATATGATGCTTGCGTGGGAGTCGCCTAGTGTTGAGACTAAACCCCAAGACAAAGTGAGGCAGCCTCATTGTTATTTTAGATCACTAAGGGTTTCTTTTCCCCCCTATAATTAGTCAGAAACTCAAGTGTAGCTTTTAAATTTTATCTTCGTTTCTGTGAACGATCTTCAACTGCAGGAAACTACTTGCAGTAACCAGGAAGTCGAAGACGAAGATGGCTGGTCAATTTTTTATTCAAGTTCTACGAATATGGCCGTGCAGGTTTTTTTTCGTCAGTTTCCTCGTTTCTTTGTCTGCAATGAGCACATTATTCCCATCTAACCGAGTTCTGTGCATAGAATGGGCTAGTTTCAACTTTCATCTTATTCATTCAGTGTAGGTACTACTTTCAAAAACTATTTTGTGTTTCTCCTTCAGGTTGATGACAAGAAAACTGTTGGGCCAGAGGCCTTTGCACGAATAGCTCCTGTTTGTGCTGCTGTTGCAGATATAATAACTGTCCACAATCTTTATGATGCCCTCACAAGTTCTTCAGGCCATCGACTTCATTTCCTTGTATATGACAAATACATACGAAGCCTCGACAAGTATTTTTTTGGTCCTTTTATTTATCATTGTGTGACTTACCACTGCGTTTTGTGGAACTGTTGCTCAAAGTACATGAGAATTTAATCCTAGGTGCTTGTCCTATCGTTGAATGTTAAACGGTTTATATTATGTTTGCACAAACTGATGCATATCATATGAGCAATAATCGGGGTCTGGCCATGCATGCACTTCACCTTGTGTGATGAGATGAAATTGGTGTATACCTCCTTAGTAAGAAATGCATTATCCATTTCTCCTCTATGATTTCTTTTTAATTAAAAGACGAAAATTTGTTTCGAATTTGGCAACTGCACAGTAAAGTGGACAAGAATTCCACCATGATAGAAGAGAAAAGATCCTATTTCTCGTCTACGGTAATTCTAGCTTTGGTTAGATTTTAAGGTTAGTAGAAGGCACACACATGCTCATGCACATGTGCACTCATCAGTTCAGTGGCTATGGCATGTGGATTTTCTACTTTCTATCAAATATGACTAAAAAAGTGTTTGCCTTGTTATTGTTTCTCGTCGTTTAACCTTATTGATGTCAAATTTTTGGTTATTAATTAATGGCTCTTTTGCAGGGTTATTAAGGCTTCCAAAAATGCATTGGCCTCGTCCGTTGAAAACCTTCAGCTTACAGAGGGAGAAATTGTCCTTGATGTTGATGGTACAGTTCCCACTCAACCAGTGCTGCAACATATTGGCATGTCTCTGTGGCCTGGTAAGTGATTGTATTCGGGAAGGTGGATCTTGCGTTAAGTAAATTAGTTTATAAAACCATAAACTTTAGAGCTAATACAATTTGGAGACATGACTAAACCTTGGGAATGGTCTACTTCTTATATTATAAAACAAGAACCCCTCAAGGCCTCCCTACAAATATTATTGGAGGGAGGATTTTCTCCGATTGATTTTGCTACAACCCCTCATGGCCAAGTGACAGTTTAATTTTTTTTTCATCTTTATCTTTCTACGTTTTTGGAAATCCTATAATAACCAGCTCTGCATCGTACTAATGAGGACACCTTCCACAATTTTGAACTTATAATATTTTAAACAGATGCTTTATGTTCTTTTCCTGAAAACTTTGCTAAACAGGTTTGACTAATTCGGGTCATGGTCTCAATTATAGCAGGCTCCGTTTTATGTATTAAAATTTTGTATTATATAAAACTGGAAAGTGTTGCTCATCCAATCTTTGTTTATCTAGGACGGTTGACACTTACCAATTCTGCACTGTACTTTGAATCATTGGGAGTTGGTTTGTATGAAAAAGCTGTTAGGTACGATCTGGCAACAGATATGAAGCAGGTCATAAAACCTGAATTGACTGGACCATTGGGTGCTCGGCTTTTCGACAAAGCCATTATGTACAAGTCAACATCTGTGTATGTGATATATCTCGTCTAGCCTATATGGAACTTGTTTTACTCTATGACCGTGAGCTGACTCAATTTTTTTATTTGATTCTTTTATTCTTTATTTGCAGAGCAGAGCCAGTTTATTTGGAGTTTCCTGAGTTCAAAGGCAATTCTCGCCGGGACTATTGGTTGGATATTTGTCTTGAGATCTTGCGTGCACACAGGTTCATTCGTAAAAATAATCTTAAAGAGACTAAGAAATCAGAAGTACTGGCAAGGGCTATTCTAGGCATCATCCGATATCGTGCAGTTAGAGAAGCCTTCCATTTCTTTTCATCCCATTATAAAACCTTACTTGCTTTTAACCTTGCTGAAAGTCTTCCAGGGGGGGACTTGATTTTGAAAACTTTGTCAAGTCGCTTGCTGCTTTTGAATTCTGGTGCTGCCCAACATGATCTTTCTGGGAGTCCACATGCAAAATGGCAGCCAAAACTTTCTCCAGTTTCACTTATAGCACTTACTCAACTTGGATTTATGTTACAAAAAGATGTACATCTTGATGGAGAAGCAATAATAGTTGGAGATGTTTGTGTTGGTGAGATTAATCCCTTGGAAATGGCAGTGAAACAGTCTGTACTGGACACAGGGAGGGCTGAAGCTGCACAGGCAACTGTGGAACAAGTGAAGGTGGATGGAATTGATACAAATGTTGCAATAATGAAGGTTAATATTCAATTTCACTTGCTAAATTGGGGTTTCCATGCCAATATAACTTTTACCATTCTTACAAGTTAGTAATAGTAAACAACAGTGGATAGAAACATCTGAAAATTCCTTTGAAGAATGAATCTATTTGTAGTGCTTTTAGTTAGTGACATATATTGCATTTGTTTTGTTCCTCATTGCTGAGGAAAAAGAAAGCAGTTTCTCCCTTCCCTAGCTGCTAAATATGATCTTCAATAGGCGACAAGTGCATTGTCACTCCTGCTCAACCAAAATATAGAAAAATTCGTTGAACCAGTGCGGTAATTCCAGAAACATGTACTGATGTGAGAACAAGTTACTGTGATTAAATTTTGTAGAATCTTTTTGTTACACTTGGGTGTTTTGTTTCTGCTTTAATGGAACCCCATATTAGTACGTGGATAGAGACAGAAGTACTTAAAACAGATTGTACGCGGCCATTAAGTTTTTTGGTTCCACCCTGTACCTTTTATACCTTTGGAAGTGCATCCCTTCACGACTTTTACTCTGGAGGTATAAGGTTTGTACTGCTTATGTAAAGATTATTTTGTACTTGTAGGAACTATTGTTTCCAGTGATTGAATTAGCTAGCCGTGTTCAAGTTTTGGCATCATGGGACTACCCTTATAAATCAACAGCGTTTCTGATGTTGAGCAGCTACTTTATAATAAGGTAACTTGTCTGTGACTGGAGATTTCTGTGCCTGGTTCCTAGAGTATGATGATTTATTTATTTAATTATTTATTGCCCCTTACGGGGAAAAATTACATCTCTTTTCGCAGTACAAATGGAGAGCTGGCTGTTAAACCTGGACTGCCAGAGCATGGGGCTTCTTTGTTTTGAGTTTGAGCCCCACATGAACTTTACAGTCTGGGTTTAACCGACTCTGTCAAGTTAGTGCTGGAACTAGATAGGAGTTGGGTTCCCCTATTAGTTCCTTAAGAACAATTCTAATTTATAAAGAGGAGTTTATTGCATGGTCCCCTCAATTGGTACTGCAAATAGAGAGGGGTTGGGATTTCCCCTATTAATTGTTGCTTGTGTTGACCTAACTATCCCTCAATTCCCATTTCTTCTTTAGCTTTAGCTTGGATGGCCAGAAGTAATGTAATGTTAATTTTGTTGTACAGGGGTTGGATCAGATATATATTGCCATCAATTTTTGTATTCGTCGCAGTTGTTATGCTCCAGTGCAGGCACTTTAACAAAGGGAAACCTTTAGAACCATTCAGAATAACACCTCCCCATAACCGAAATGCAGTAGAGCAGCTGCTGACATTGCAAGAAGCCATCACTCAAGTTGAAGCATTACTTCGATCTGGGAATATTATTCTCTTGAAGATAAGAGCTCTCATGTTTGCGGTTCTTCCACAGGTATACTTTTGAAGCCATGCTAATTTATTCTTAAGCTTTTATAGGGCGGATTGGCTTGTTTGTATTTCCAACATGTTCGTGTAACACTAGAATTCAAACTTCTATCCGGAATTGGTTTTCTCTCTCCCGTCAATGCGTTACATATCATAATTGGTATATCTGCAGGCAACGGACAGGATCGTTCTACTGCTGGTTTTCATGGCAGCAGTGTTTGCATTTGTGCCATTGAAATATATAACTCTGCTAGTATTTCTGGAGGCTTTTACAAGGGAAATGCCATATAGAAAGGAAAGCAGCGACAGGTGGGTGAGGCGAATTAGGGAATGGTGGATCAGAATACCAGCAGCTCCGGTTCAACTCATTAAACCCGATGATCGCAAGAAAAAGAAATCACTTGATGATCGCAAGAAAAAGAAATCATAAAACTTTGCGTACGGTACAAACAATGCTATCAGTACTAGGCTAAATGGCCAAATGTGGTTCCATTTCCAGTTCAATTCGTACCCTTGTTTATTTTTGTACACAATATCCAGTTAAACTTCACATAGATGGATAGGGTTCTGCAAATTCTATTGTGATAATAAGTACATTAGAAGGAGAAATGGGGTGCGCACACTATTTTTTCCTCTTACTTTGAAAAAAAAATCAAATATGACATTCTAATCCTATCTCATTAACCCACATTCAACTATATAAAATTGTAACAAGAACCAAAAACTACGAAAATAACCATGCTGCTTCAGGTTCATGAGGGTACCTATACCTACATTAGCTCCACCTTCATCGACTTTTGCTTGTATGGAATAGGTATCAGCGAGACAATAACTATACCATCGAGCCCAGGTTTCAAATTTGGCCACCACATTTTAAGTTTCGCCCCTTTTTAAAATTTTAGCAAACTTAAAATGGCAAACTGAATTTAGCAGTGATGTTTTCACTGGCTTACAAACAAAACCCCGTACAAAACCTAAAATATGAAAAGCAAGGGGTGTGTTTAAGACATAATGAGTAGAGATTATGCATTTTTTCCATTAAACGTTATCTGGCCAAAACTCCCTGAAAAACGCACGCTCAAATTCTCTCTCCTGCAAATTTTTCTCTAACTCCTGCATCCTCTTCATCTTCTTGGAGAGTCCCTTGCCTTTTCTTGATTGCCCCTCCTAAACACCAACATCATAATTAGTAGTGCAAGAGTGTAGCCAGTTATAATGGTCAGCTTAACTTCGCTCTTCCTTCTATGATATATTGTCTAAATCATTGATCCACCACCCTTCTCTTTCAATAATTCTAAAAAGAGTTTCTTATCGATTGCCTCGGAGTTACTTGTTTAGAAGAAGATGAGTTGAACAACAATATTTTTAAAAATAAGCTCCATCGTCTAAGTCCTGTGTAACTTCATATTTTTCTAACTATTTTCATCATGGAAAACAGGAAATCAAACAAAAAAGAATTGGGCTTCTGAAATATTGATACACATGCAAATGAACTCACCTGGTCATTTTTTTTATTCAAGGCAGCAGAATCAGGAGGCTTTAGCGCCTTCTTTAACTTTTCTGCTCCCAGGCCCCGTTTATTATTCTTTAAGTAAGTCTGTACAGGCTCTAACCTTCCCTGTTTCATATAAATAAACTTGTTAGATATCCTGTCTAAAAAACTAGTAGCACTTAGCAGTTAGCACATACTTACGATAAACTTGCTAAACCCCATTCCATGCATCAATGATTTTCATGTGCACCCACCGAATAAGCCTTTTTTGGTTGAAAACTTGTTCTATTACTTGATTAATGGTAATGCTACCTACTGCGTGTAGAAATGGTAGTGGAGGTATCACCGGAACAATAGTGGTAGCTGCTTCAGTGGTGATCCTAATGGTGTTGTTAGGTCATAGTTGTAACAGAATTGGACCAAAGTTGTGGCTTTGGACATTACAATATCACCCTTCTTATGGAACTATGTATTCCACATGCAAGGAAGATGTATGCTTAACAGAAAACAATCTGATACTCTTGGATCCGTATTACAAACAGTTTTCTATGCATATCTAAAATGTGTCTTTTTCTAAAGTATGCTTGTTGGGGTTCATACCTTGGGTACTAGAATGTGTCCTTTTCGTCTAATGGAAATGAGGTGCAACTGAAGTATAATTATACAAGCACAAACAATTGACTGTCTCAATGATTGTTGACCGATCACAATAATAAGCTCATGCATGATTTAAAAACAAAATTAGTTGAAAATCACATGCATAACATAGAATTGAGAAAGCAGTTCAGACAAATAAAGAGGTTACGTGTCAATTTCTATAACTACTCAGAACACTACAAGCGAAGATGAAGGATGGTAATATACTAATAAAGAGGTTACTTGTTGAAGTAAAGTAGAAGTGAAGCAATCAGAAAGATGCTAATATATTAACCTGCTCAGAAATTCCAAGACCAGTTCCTTCTTTCCAACCATGTTTCTTCAAAAGCTGCACAAGATCAGCCACAAGACAATGAATGCATGACCAAAGCCAAAGGAAGAATAACATTGAAAACAAAGAAAAGAACTATAAATAGAAAGACAATGGGGGAATACCTGAAAGCCTATATTGGAGGAATTGATGGCTGTTGATGAACAACTTGAAGACATCATGCCGTTTCCCATACCTTCTTCCTCCTGTACCAAATGCATGAAGCTATTGTTCTGAGGAAAAGAGATAACAAATAATAATACACTACTCTGGCAGCTCTCCAATGGTTTTATACAAACTGGGTTATGTTTGCGTCTTATCATTTTTGTCAAAATTCTGATTTTCTCATTCTTTCACTTAGATTTACAAAGAAATGATCACTTACATCATTGATACACATTCTGTTGAAACATGCGGTCTCGTTTAGTTTGCTTATGCACGCTTCTCTTACAATGGATTCAAAAACTAGTCTTCTAAGTTTCTTTAGCACTTGCCCGCTTTTATGATTTTCTTGTGCATAATTTGTTTAGGAGCCTAAACACAAGCTCACAAGTCCTAAAAAGGAGAAGAGCTGAAGTTTAAAAACAAACCAGAAAGCAGCAACAGCAAATGAAGCTAACCTGTTCGTACTTTCGTCGACTAGAATCTGAAATTTCAGAAACCGGCAAGAATTTATTTGTTGAAGTATCTGCTCCTATGCCGCGTTTGTTGTCCTTCAAGTAAGCTTGAATAGGCTCTAGCCTACCCTGTTGACATGATAAACATACTCACTCAGCTATGAACAAAACATAAACACACAAACAATTCCATATATATATATAGCTATATGTTCCGTGTGGGTTTTTTTTCTTTTCAAACAATGTTCCGTGTGGTTTTAAATTAGATTTAACATATAACTTTTCTTGGCTGGAGCCTGGAGCCTGGAGGTATTAAGAAAAATTAATGGTTGATTGTACATAACGACGGTTTTGATAAAATAAAGAGGTGCACCTGCTTCTTCAAAAGCTGCCTCCCAATTCTAATAACATATAATCATAAAAATTAATTCGAATCTTAATTTTGTACAAACGCTAGAGCGGCTACAAGTCAGTGGATACCTACCTGAAACCCAATATTGGAGGAGTCTATAGCTGGAGCTGAAGAAGATGACCCCACCGTTACCGCCTCCTCCTCTCCCATGAATACAGAAGATTGATGGCTTTCGCCCAGTTTTTCCTTTCTTTCTTTTCCCTTTAACCAAAAAGAAGGGAAAAAAAAAAGGTCGGGCTAAATTTGCCCAGCCCTAAATTATTGGAGTGCTGGTGGACCAACCCAGTTATTTTCTCATCACATTATAATTTGAGTGTTTTTTTCCCTTTTAATGTTAAATTTCACCTGCTATAAAAATTTAAAATTATAATGTTATTTTCCTGCTATTATTAATTTCTAAGGTAACTTCTAATATGTTATTTTCTTACTCACTATTATTTAAAAAAAATAAAATGTTATTTTTCTAACAACGAATTCTTCTCTAACGATAATTCATCAGCAACTAAATGACTTTCCACATGCTCTACTGTTACGTGATTATGCACTCTAATAACAATCATCATCAGTTACTAACTTCTTACACTTTGGTTGGAAATGGCATCCATATTTTTCGTTCTAGAAATCCTTCTATCTTCATGTTTTATGTCTTTTTGGCCAGTACAGTTTACATAGTGTCCATTCTTTTCACCGGCTTTAGTTCTGGGTGATTTGAGTCCAAGGTTGAGTTCATGAATCTTCAGTCCACATATTTACATTTCCAAAACTCAAATATGAGTTTTGACTTCAATCATTTCCCTTCTAATACAAATACTTAAATCTTAAAATGTTAAATGTAAGATTATAGGTTTAAAAATATAAATATTTGCATTCTAATACTATTATCACACTCCACACTCTCTACGTAAACCTCACACTATCCGCTTTAATAGTTAAACCCCACATCAAACTCTTCGTTTGAAAAACTTGACCAGCCCAATTTTAATAACAAGTTTGAACACATCTATCACTTTGTGTTATCATGGATTGAATTCCCTCCATATTTCGATTTGAATGGGTAATTAGTCATTCACTTGTTTATCATGGATTGAAGTTTCTGCATAATTTACATGAATTGGGTAATTTGTAACAAAAAAATTAGTCTAATCATGGAAGAAAACCCTAATTTTAAAGTAATTAGTCATTCAATTGTTTATCAATACGTTTTTAAGATAACTTTTAAATGACTCATCATCATCTTTTTTTTTTTTTTAATTTTTTTCATCGCTATAAAGTATGTGAATATCAGTCATTTTTTTTCCAAATTATTTGCAATACGTTGGGAGTGAAAACATTCACATTGGTAAACGGCCTCGTGCTTATAAGTTGGAGTGCATTCATGAAAAAATATACATTTTTAAAAACTTTAGAACATTTCAAATGGGGATGTCAAATTAAAATGAAATTTGACATTTTTATAGTTGATGTGCCAAATAATATTTTGTAAAGTCTAATGTTCTAACTGAGATGTCAAATTTGTTAATAATACAATAATTAACAAGTGAAGAAAAAAAAATGTGAGCCCAATATTAAATAAAACAAATTGGTGTTACTTTTAAATTTGATAGCAAATTAGAGAATAACAAAACATGTAAGATTTTAGTATTTCTTATCTAAAAGACTTTTTAAAGAGCACAAAGCAATACGCCATATATTATTACATAGATGGAGAAATTTCTTTTTAATGTTCCTCCACTGTCTCTCATCCTTTGGAATCAGACAATCAAATTATTATTATTATTTTTTTCTTCCACCAATGAGTGTATTTGTGCTAATAGAAAAACCCATATATATGTATTACAGGGGTTTTCGCTTAGGGCTTTCAGCGAAACAATGGAATAATTTTTTTTATTTTTAAAAAGGACAGATCCCATCCGTTTATTTGGTAAATGCGTAATTGGCAACTCACGCAGGCGCAGCTCGTGTAATTTCGTAGGTTTCGTCTCTCGTTTGGGTTTGTTGCTGAAACCCTAAACATAGAGGAGAAGGAAGAAGAAGAGATGGATTTGGACCAGTGGATCTCAAAGGTGAAGGAAGGACAGCATCTCTTGGAGGACGAGCTTCAACTCCTATGCGAATACGTCCGTATTTCTCTCCCTACTCTCTATCTCTTTCTTTCCTCTATCTACAATTCTACATCTAGGGTTTTTACCCATATCTGAGTCGGTCGGTCGCTGTTAAATTCAAATTGGTTTTTGTAATCGCCTTGTCTAATCCGTTTGATTTCTCGATCAATTTGGGAATCCGATTTCTATATTGTTTCCTTAAAAGTTCGACCACTGAATGTAACTTGTTCACTCAATTTTTGTTCACAAGCGACCTTTGACTAGCTAGTAAGCTTGAGTAGCTAATAGACGGATGGGCTTCAAGATTCAAATTTCAATACATACCCCCTTTGTTTAAAAGTGGAAAGAAAAAAAAAATCATCTTTCTTTTGTTTTTGGTTCCCCCATCCTACTCCCTACCTGCATATGTCTAGGTTTGTCCATGCTTATCAGAGTGAGTATGTTACGGCTCAGTTCATTACACAATAGTGATCGTTATTCAACACTCTTAGTCGTGCTCACCATAGTTTACAACAATCTTTTTTTCATTACACGTCCATTACTTGATTGGCAAGGATAACTGCTTTTGGATACCGAAATCCTGCACTTTGGACGTCTAGTGTTACTTTGTGATTTGCTCAGTAAATATAGTAAGTTTTTCAAAATTTTGTGCTGGATTTGATGATATGAATGTCTCATGCATAAACATCTGCAGCGGTTGGAGTTCGTGCACTTGTGCCTGTCAATTCTGCCTTCCCTCTCATATCATGTGAGTCTCACCATATAACAGTGGGTCCCACACAAATGTCCTGAGAGGGAGGTAACTTATAACGGGATCATACAATAATATTTGCACGCACACGTTAAAGCTAGTTATTGAAAATGTTTGGATCAGTTTTATTCTTCAAAGTGCAATGTAGAAACATTCCTGTGGCTGTGTAGGTTGTTGACTTTGGTCTTTTCTAATTATCTATGTTTTTATTTGGTGATGGTGATCTGCTTATGAATAAATATAAATAGTCCCATGAGTGGTAGTTTCAGGTTTTATTATCTAGAGGAGATTTATAATTTTCATTGTCGTTGTTTGTCATTTTTATATCACAGGTAAAAGAGATTCTTATTGAGGAGTCCAATGTGCAACCTGTAAACAGTCCGGTCACAGTTTGTGGTGATATTCATGGCCAGTTCCACGACCTAATGAAACTTTTCCAGACTGGAGGCCATGTACCAGAGACAAATTACATATTTATGGTATTATTTGTATTTTTTTGTTATTAAATTTGATAAAATCTCTGCACATCATCTTTAATACATCGTTTGGTTGTCTTCTGGGGGTGCTAATTTATTCCTGGCTTGTTGGCAGGGCGATTTTGTTGATCGAGGTTACAATAGCCTTGAAGTTTTCACTATCCTTTTGCTTCTTAAGGCGAGGTACAAATTTTTTAGACTTTTGTTGGAAGCATGTGTTGTAATAATGAGGTCATTACTTTTCAAATGATTACTTTAAGTCATGCACACTACTTTAGTGTTTTGGTACTTGTGCACCATATCCTTATGCCTTTGATGTGCATTGCAGCCCTATGATATGTCGTCTATGGTCATCATTTGGGTCAGTACTAAATGGATAATTTCAGTAATAAGAAAGAGTCTTGGAAGCTATCAGTTATGGAATTTTTTGTTATAAATTGGTGAAGAGTATAATATATAACCTATGAAGCATGGATACAGATACGGCGATGTGATACGACCTGACACGGAGATATGAAAAATATCTAAAAATTAAGATACGATATGCTATGGATACGGCAAATAAATATAAATATATATATATATATATATATAGCAAGAAAATTATACAAATTAAAACATAATTCATCATTCAAATTCAAGTTCATTTGAGTTGTTAGAGAAAAAAAGTTGGAAATCTAATCCTCTTTATATACTGTAGAAGAAGTGTGAGAGTCATATTCATGGTTTTAATTAGAGGGAAGCTCTTTGTATTCATCAACTTTCAATTATGGATGTCTCCTATTAATTTTCTCCTCATTATCTTTTTTGAAAGTGTAAATCTATCCTAAACGCCGGATACGTGTATCCCAAATGTGGGATACGTGTATCCCAAATGTGGGATACGTGTGTCCATCAAGTCAAAGTCGTGTCCATTGACCATTAAACATATCTGACAAGTATCCGAGAGTATCGGGCAAGTATCGTTTCCGATCAAGATCAAATATTGGATACGGGATACGTGACCAAACAGAAGTATCGGTGCATCATAGTATATAACTATAGATAGATGCACTCTTATTTCACATATTTCATAGCTTATAGTTGAACGCATTACACCAAGGTACCCAACGTTGGTCTGTTTGGTTATGAAGGGTATGGGTCTGGGAAGAAGTTTATGGGTCTGGGAAGATGTGCAGTGATGGCTATTTTTTGGTAATTTTGAGGGAGAGGAATAGAAGGATGTTTGACAATGTGACGGTGAGGAGGTGGATTAGTTGGGGGAGAGGGTTGGGTTCTAAACATATGTATGGGATTTGATCTCTTAAGAGTTTGGGGATGGCTTTTCTTTTGCGGTACTTTTTTTTTGTTTTAAATCGGAATGCGGCTGTTTATTGGTGGCTCCTGTTCCTTTGCTTATGTTTTTTAGGTTCTTGGTGCATTTTGGAGCTTTCTAGATTTTTGATCCGGTGGCATCTTGTCCATTGCTTTTTAGAGTTTTGTTCTCTTAAGAGCCTTGGAATGGATCTCCCTTAATGCTTTTTTGTTCCTATAAAAATTAGGCAGCTTTAATTATTATGTACCTCAGGAGACGATGAATTGAATGCTAGATTGCTTTAATTTTTTCCTTCTCTTGTTGACAATCTCAATATTTATGAGATATTTATGTTTTTCTTCTCGTAGTTAATGTTCTCTTATTTTACTTGTGGCTATAGATATCCAGCTAATATTACCCTTTTGCGTGGTAATCATGAAAGCAGGCAACTTACCCAGGTATGATATTATATAGATTGTATAGGGTATAATATTACCCTTTTTTTATTGAAATGGGAAGGCCCAACGTAAGCGTTAATTATTAACGATACCCTCTAGAGTTTTGTTAGATACTGAAATTGGGAGCAAGGGTTTCAATGTTGTGTTTCTTTGCTTAAATGTTGGTCTTTTGAACATTATTGTGTTAAAGCTTTTGGTGGCTGGAATGAAATTACAGTTAGTGTATTCAGAGGTACTTTAGCGTACTCTTGGTGCCTACGATACTCAAATATTGCTATGTAATGGACTTGTTGGTTTGGCATGTAATGGAGGCCTAATATAATGGAGTGAATTGCAAGAGTTGTGTGCAAAAGGTTGAGTTGATACATGAATTACATGAATCCGAGTAAGAAATCCCAGATATTATTGTTGCCATATTTCTTATTCCCAGGATATGTTGGAGGTCCAGGGGCATATATATGATTTAGATCCTAATGTTCAGTAGATGGATCGGATTAGGAGGTTACTGCCCTAGCAGCATTTATTTAACTGTCTGTGCATGAAATTGTGTTACTGGCATTTTTGGTAGGATCAATCTTGATCAATTATTTTTTTTATCCCTGCTAGGTATATGGCTTTTATGATGAATGCCAGAGGAAGTATGGAAATGCTAATGCCTGGCGGTATTGTACAGATGTTTTCGACTATTTGACGCTTTCGGCAATTATAGATGGAACTGTAACCTTCTCTCCCTCTCGTTCATGTATACATGTGTGTGTGTGTGTGTTAGTATGCATATATCTCTTATCTCTATCTCTGTGCGTATGCATATTTGTAACTTTGATTGCGTGCTTTTTGATAGTAAATATTTTTTATGTGGATTGTCATCCCAGGTGCTGTGTGTCCATGGTGGACTTTCTCCTGACATCCGAACAATTGATCAGGTAAACCGTTTTCGATTTGTATTATTTTTGTTCATATATGTAAGCATTTATGTTTTTCATGCATGTTGCTACAGCTGCAACTCTGCATTAGCCACTTCGCATGGATATCCAATAACAATTTTTTAGATTGTGTAGTTATGCGTGTTAAACAATCAAAAGAAGCAGTGATTCCATTAGTGTTGGATTCTGGATCACTGGGTTCATGCTTTACCTTTTGAACTACATGATTTACCATGTGAACTAGATGTCTATGGACCTTGCTTTCAAAGAAGTTTTGTTTATTTTTGCTTCCGTTTGCATGAATCATCATCATCACTGTACATACATTTTCGTTCATCATCACTGTACATACCTTGTCATTTAACAGATACGGGTCGTTGAGCGAAATTGTGAAATTCCACATGAGGGGCCATTTTGTGATCTCATGTGGAGCGATCCTGAAGATATTGAAACATGGGCAGTAAGTCCACGAGGAGCAGGTTGGCTGTTTGGGTCCAGAGTCACTTCTGAGGTAATAGGATCTGATTACTAATCAAGTAGGATACTCCCTGCTCTCTCTCTCTCTCTCGCTCTATTACACACACACACACACGGGCACACACACACATCACACCCATACTAAAGCTTAAAAATCTTGTTTTCTGCAGTTCAACCACATAAATAATCTAGATCTGGTTTGTCGAGCACACCAACTTGTCCAAGAAGGTCTTAAGTACATGTTTCAAGATAAAGGCCTTGTAACTGTGAGAGTTCGAACCTCTTTCGTAGATTTTTTTTCCTAATATTCTAAAAAGTTTGATTGAGTAGTTGGGTTCTTGAATTTTGCAGGTCTGGTCTGCACCAAATTACTGTTATCGCTGTGGGAATGTAGCTTCTATCTTGAGTTTTAACGACAACATGGTAAAGATTACTAGCTTGCCTACTGACTTTTACTTAATGGAAACTTTTAGACTCACTTTTATGATATGTGTAATTAGGATATCTTTTTGTCACCTGGACTATGTGCATAGCATATTTAACGTTGATTGTTTCTAGTGTCTGAACCACTTGGTTCTGAGAGACTTTCCAACAACCAAGAGCTGACTATTGCCATCTTCTAGAATCTCTCAATTTTAGACTCTGAACATATAAACTTTTGAAGTAGCTATACTTGGTTTGGGATCATTAGAAGGAATGAATTAAATCAATGCCTAATTTGGAGAGGTTATAAACTCACGGTCAACCATATTAACATGTCCAACTTCTAAAATAAAAAGAAGTCCATATGTTACTTGCATGAGAATAACTTTAAGCCATGCACCATGCTGCTTTTTGTTTTGGTGATGGAGAGAAGTGAAGCTCAGTTTTTAATATCCAATCATTCAGTTAGAATTTAGGGGCATGTTAGTTTTGAGGCCTTACTTTTTAGACATTTACTGCTTATTGTATTAGTTGTGCTATATTGCTCTCTTCATTTGGTCCCAGAGTTTTTGGCTATTTCATTATTTATATTTATATTTCTTGGACATTGCAAGGGATAAGTAGGGATGGGTATTGGGCCAAAAAATTGGTCCATAACCCACTAACTAAAGGACAAATAATGGTCCTTACCCCCATTAAACCCATTTACTAACATAATGGGTCTATTTCCATGTCTAGTTGCTACCATGTACACCTGAAAATAGCGCTTTTATTGTTGTAATTTTTTACATCAAGTAGAATCCATAGCGATTGTGATGGTTGGTGTTATGTCGTTTAAAACAGGAAAGAGAGGTGAAGTTTTTCACTGAAACAGAGGAGAACAACCAGATGAGAGGACCGAGGACAGGAGTACCTTATTTCTTATGATCATTTGGAGTGATTACCTGCGTCATTTGTAAAATCATTTTAAGCCTTGGTATAGTTGTTGAGAGTACTGGAACAGAGAAGAACTTGAATACGTCGGTCAGTCGCTGCTGGGTGGATCTCCTTTCTGCTTGACTGTAGGTTTTCCATCTGGTCTGTCTGGCTGCTACGCTATTTACATTCATGGGTTGTGTATTACTTTTTAGGTTGCTAATTGTTATTCAATTCTTAATCCATGCCCGACGCATTTCGTTATGTTTCATTTCTGCCCTGTTTTGCAATTCATGTCTAGTGTATTATGCAGCAATGCGCGAATTGCAACTAGCTTTTTGTTATTTAATATTTACGCCTATGTCCCATTTCAGTTCGCATCTTACATTTATTCTTGACGTGTATTTCTTGTGGAGGTTGAAGTAACCGTAATTTCTCTAGCAGCTAGATTTTGCACGCGGTTGTTTATTAAATATTGTTTCTCAATCTTCTATATAATAAAGCGAGAATGGCAGTCAACAGTGAAAGCAGTGCGATGAACAGTGAAATTTGGTGTCGCCGGATGCTGACAAAAATTTTGGTGTCACCCCTTTCGACAAAAAAGTTCAAAACCTGCCTAAAATAATATATCAAATCATGCAAGGTTAAGTTGGTAATTTTAAACTACCTCAACTATTGAGGTCACGACAGTTTCATACCTCCTTTTTTAAAATTGACGATGTCATACCGCATCTTACGAATTTGTGACAATGTCATACCTTCGTCAATTTTTCTGTTAAGTGCTGACGTGGCTTGATTCGGACCCCACTTTCTATTAAAAAATTATTAAAAACTAAAAAAAAATAATAATATTTTTTAAATATTAAAATAATAAATAAAAATTAAAAAAAAAAAAAAACCTTTGTCGTCCTTACCCCCCCCCCCCCACTCTCTCTCCCCATCTTCATCTTCTTCCTGCTAATCTTTAACAGAAAAAAAAAAAAAAAAAATTGAAAACCCAATATCCCAACCCCACCCCCCCCCCCCTCGGGAGGAGGAAGAACCGAAGAAGAAGAAGGAGGAGGAAGAAGAAGAGGAAAAAAAAAAAAAAGGAAACTGCAACCCAGAAAAAAAAAAACCCAGATGAAGGAAGAAGAAGAAGGAGAAGGAGGAGGAAAAAAAACCCAGAAGAAGGGATAAGGAAGAAGGAAGAAGAAGAAGGAGAAAAGAAAAAAAAAAAAATATTCAAACCCAGTTTCGGCAAGAAGAAGAAGAGAGAAGAAAAAAAATCAAACCCAGTTTCGCCCCAAGAAGAAGAAGAAGAAATTAAACACCCTCCTGCGGAAGAAGAAGAAGAAGGAGAAAAGAAAAAAAAAAAAAAAATTCAAACCCAGTTTCGGCCCAACAAGAAGAAGAAGAAGAAGAAGAAAGAAGGAAGAAGAAGAAGGAAAAAAAAAAAAAAAAAGAGTGACAGTTTCGGCCAAGAAGAAGAAGAAGAAGAAGAAGGAAATTTTTTATGTTATTTTATTCTTAATTTTTTAATATTTAATTATTAAAAATATATTTAATTATTTTTTAATCCAGCTGGATTAGTTAGTGGTCCTCATCTCTAGCCACGTCAGCACTTAACAGAAAAATTGACGGAGATATGACATTGTCACAAATTCGTAAGATGCGGTATGACATTGTCAATTTTAAAAAATCAGGTATGAAACTGTCGTGACCCCAATAGTTGAGGTAGTTTTGTGTAATTTACCCTAAAATATAATATAAATATAAATGGGGAGAGAGAAAAGAATAAAAAAATGAAAAGGAAGAGAGAAAAGAATAAAAAAATGAAAATGAAGAGAGAAAAGAATAAATAAATGACAAAGTTGATGGTTGTCACATCCCGACCCGGGGTCGACCACATCCCGGGCCCGCTCCACCACCGTAGCACGATATTGTTCGCTTTGGGCCCCGACTACGCCCTCACGGTTTTGTTTCTGGGAACTCACACGAGAACTTCCCAGTGGGTCACCCATCATGGGAGTGCTCTCGCGCGCTACTCGCTTAACTTCTGAGTTCCTACGGAACCCGAAGCCAGTGAGCTCCCAAAAGGCCTCGTGCTAGGTAGGGATGAGAATATACATATAAGGATCACTCCCCTGGGCGATGTGGGATCTCACAATCCACCCCCCTTAGGGGCCCGACTTCCTCGGCGGCACACTTCCGGGCATGGATTTGCTCTGATACCAAATTGTCACATCCCGACCCGAGGTCCACCACATCCCCGGCCCGCTCCACCACCGTAGCACGATATTGTCCGCTTTGGGCCCCGACTACGCCCTCACGGTTTTGTTTCTGGGAACTCACACGAGAACTTCCCAGTGGGTCACCCATCATGAGAGTGCTCTCGTGCGCTACTCGTTTAACTTCGGAGTTCCTACGGAACTCGAAGCCAGTGAGCTCCCAAAAGGCCTCGTGCTAGGTAGGGATGAGAATATACATATAAGGATCACTCCCCTAGGCGATGTGGGATCTCACAATGGTGCTCATGTGATGGAGAATAAAAATAAGAAAAATCATGAATGTTGTGTTCAAAATATTTTAAAAGGCGTGTAACGCCGGTGATAAAAAAAGACAAGAATGAAATAAAAAAATGTTGAAGCAATTTACGAATATAAATATATTTAAAATGTCTAAGTCGCGAGTAGCACGCTGTGATTAAAAAAAAACATTTTGCACGCGGTTGTTTATTAAATATTATTTCTCAATTTTTAAACACTTAAGAGGTGCGTAGTGCTAGTTACAAAAAAGTCTCTTGCACGCGCATAATAATGTGATTCAATTAGTTGTCAAATGTTTTTTTTTTAAACAAACGATGTTATCTACACTAAGGGGGAGGGGTGGGCTTAGCCTCACAATAGGCTAACAATAATGTGATTCAATCAATTGTTTATTAAATATTATTTTCTCTATTCTTCATGTAAATTCTATAAAAACCGATTTTATTATGTGAATTCAGCTGTTTTAATTGGTTTATGAGGGGTTTCTTCTAGCATGATCTAAAATTATTCATTTACTTCAAATATTTGACTTTCCTTTTGTCAATTTATGCATATAAATACATTTAAAGCGTGTAAGTCGCACATAACATACCATGATTTCAAAAATGCCTTCTGCACGTGCGTGAGTGCGTGCATGAAGGCTAGTTATATATAAAGATAGAATTAAAGGTGCATAGTATTTTGGTGTCACCAAACTTCAACAAAAAAAATTGGGCGAATTGAACAAAAATGCCCCCAAAACAAAAAACTTCAAAGACATCCCAAAATAATGCATCAAATAAGGCAGGGGCATTTTTATCATTTTAATAGTATTTTTGTAATAATTAATTTTTTTTTTGTGTGTGTGTGTTTATTTTTTTCTTTTTTTTTTATAATTAGTAAGGGGGAGGGGGCTGGACTTAGCCTTAGAATGGGTTAACAATAATATGATTCAATCAGTTGTTTATTAAATATTATTTTCTCTTTTAAGGAACTCAACTTCCAAGCTGAGGTCTAGGACCATCCTTAAGATATGATATGAAAATTGACAGGAATTTTTAAAAGACATCGGAAAGAACAAGATTATATAATGGGATCAACAGCATTCAGCAACACCAAGGCTAATGATATGGAGATTTTACAGGCCACAAAGCATGTTGTTGTTTAAGTTGCACAGAGCAACTTACACAAAATACAACTTAAAAAAGTAATTTGCATGGACCAAGACGGGAGTAGTATTTTAATTCAAGAATACAATGTTATGTAATTTTACATAATATTGTATTATTGAATCGGTGTCAGGAACACTGCTTAGTACATCAAATGTTACAGTACAAATGGTTGAATTTTTTTCTAAATATATAACCACTTATATTATGATACTTGACATGTTAAGTTGTGTTTCTCTTAAAAAAAATTCCTAAAGAATGTACTACCTTGGTGGGCCTCTGTGGGATGGGGCCTTGTACTCTAGTAAAACGTTATCTCTGCTTGGCTCAATCCCAACAGAATAGACCGACGAACCAACCAAAGTTCAACCAAAAGTTGATTACGTCTCCTCCATTTGCCGTTTACCATTTTCTTGTGCTCCTCCCTGTAATTTTCCTTTCCCTTAGCTTGAGTGGATTTCTTTTCAGAACCAAACCCCGCCAGCCAGCTATAATCAATCAAATCTATGCCATCCGAGACACCAACACCGTCGTCGGAGAGCAGCCATGGCGGCACCTACCTTCAAAGCCTCCTGGACACGGCCCGCCCCTTCCTCCGGGGTGAGCTGGAGTCCGTTGACAAAAATCTGCCTTCTCTGGTGGCCGTCCTGCGCTCAGTTGGATCTGGCGAGTGCTGGCACAAGCACGGCACCTTTCTCGAACACCTGATTGACATCTACCGCATTCTCAAGATATGGAAGGCCCCTGACTCTGTCTGCCTCTGCGGCCTCTTTCACTCCGCTTATTCCAATTCCTATGTCAACCTTGCCATCTTTGATCCTTCCACAGGCCGCGAAGTCGTTCGCGCCCATGTCGGGGAGGCTGCGGAACGCTTGATTCACTTGTTCTGCATTGTCCCCAGACAGCCTCTCATCCATGACGACCTTTTGTTCCACTACACCGACGCAGAGCTCATGGAGCATCTCAAACAATCAGAGATGTCGCTGCAGCAGTTGCAGAACCAATCGGAAGCCGCAAGTCCGAATTGGAGTTGGAGGAACAAGGTGCAGAGTCTTGTTCCTGCAAATGGGGTTACAGTGAAGCACATAAAGACTGGGGAAGATGTGTTGGTATCGAGGAGGGTAGTTGCAGTGTTTGTCCTGATGACAATGGCAGATTTCAGTGATCAACTCTTTGGTTTCCAGGACGAGCTCTTTGATAACAAAGATGGTCGCCTCGAGTTCAGGGGCAACAACTATGGAGCTCTGTGGCCCGGCGATGGCAAGCCAGGGCTTTGGATGAATTCCATATCAAGGATGGCTGCAGTGTACACTTTGATAGTGAGAGAGGAGGAGATGTTTATCCAAGAGAAGAAAACTATTAGTTCTGCTAATGCTACTGCTGGAAGTGGAGGAGGAGAGAATGCCGCGACGGACAAATGTAGAGATGAAGACATCGAGCTGGTGGTGCCACCAGTGTTTGACAAATGCACAAGGGTTCTGGATGCGGAAGAGCAATTGGCTGCAAGGGAATTGTACTGGGAAGCTGTTTGTGATATGTCTCAAAAACAGGGAAAGAAAGGAGAGGAGGACAGAGCTGAGGAGTTGCTGTTGAGGTGTGTTGAGAAGAACCCTTTTATTGGGGAGCCGCATGTGGTGTTGGGTCAGGTTTATTTGACAGAAGCAAGGTTTGAGGAGGCGGAGAGGGAGGCAGAAAGAGGGCTAACCCTGATGCTGGAATGGGGGAGTGCTTGGGACAAGCGGATGACTTGGGAAGGTTGGATTGCTTGGGCAAGGGTGCTCCTCATGAAGGCAAACGAGAGAAGTTGGCCACAAACTTCCTGGGGCATCCTCAACTTGGGCCTTGTCAGATAGGTCGAGGCTTCATCGCCATCGCCAAGCTTAGCCACCGCCTATCTACATTCAATAATTAAATAAAGGGTACCTCCTCGATGGAGGATCCATCGTATCATCATATGTACGTGTATCAGTCAGTCGCTAGTGTGTGTGTGTGGATGTTTTTCTTGGTGTTTGGTACTTAACACTGGCTAAGTAGTCATAACTAATCATGTTTGGTGCCTTCATTCTCAAGTTATCATGTTTGTTTTCAGTTCAGTTGAGTGGTTTCAAATAGGTATTTTCATCAAAAGCAACCCAAGTAATTCAGATAGATGGTCTGATAAGTATAAAGCATTTGCCACGAACCCAGCATTTAAAGAGAAGATGGATTTACCATTTTTTCGAGAGATACTCTCTAAATTAAAACCAAGACACTTTCAAGTTATTTTCGAGAATGCCACATTTTTTAAATAAGCAATGCGTAAGGACTCACCTCTCAACTCTCTGCGACTCTAGCTCTCCCATCTCTCATCTGTCTACTAAATTTCAAGGTGATTTTCCAACCCTAAATTGATATGTTCCATACCTTGATTTTGATATTAATTTATAATAATGCTAGGGAGACTAAATTTGGAAACTAAATGATGTGTCACCAATATGAATAAGCATGTTTATTAACGTTTAAGTAATAAATCAATCATCTTCTTTCATGTCCGTCTCTGTCTACTAAATTTCAAGGTGATTTTCCAACCCTAAATTGATATGTTTCATACCTTGATTTTGATATTAATTTAGAATAATGCTAGGAAGACTAAATTTGGAGACTAAATTTGCAAACTAAATGATGTGTCATCAATAGGAATAAGCATGTTTATCAACGTTTAAGTAATAAATCAATCATCAACTTTCTTGTCCTTTAGTTTTCAAAACTTTATCTCCAAATTTAGTCTTCCTAGCATTACCCATTTATTTATCAGGAATTTATTTGCATGTGTGTATTGTAATTTTAATCAATGAGTATTTAACTTTAATTGGGATCCATCTTCATCTTAGTTACGGCATATTGAATGAAAATGTAATGCGTATCTACATTTTTCTTTTTGATTTGCCGTTGTTTTTCGTGCATTTGTGTTAGTGTAGGAGAATCCAAATAGAATTCACATGGGCTAGGCTCTGTAAATTCTTGTGGGTTTTGGATTACTTGTACATCAAGTCAGTTGATTAGTATGTATTTGGATTCTCATACACTAGCAATTTATGTAGATGAAAGAAAGCAATGTGATGGCTAACTTTGTGCGTGTGTCATTTCGTGCAAGATTTTTCTTATCTGAGACATGGAAATAAATAAATGGGTTGTGTTTAATCCGGTTTATATTAATTCAAAGAAAACTGTAGCCCAAGGAAGACGAATCAGTGTCGAGAAAGCTTGCTACTGAGGTTTACATTTGCATGACCATCTGAATCATAAACATTAATTAATCGTGATTTGTAGTAATACATGCATTTTGTGCTCCATTTGACTGTTTTAGATAGATAAGGCTTATCCACGCGATCTCGTGCAAATAGGGAGAGTGAGGGTCTTGCTCAACAGGGGAGATGGTACTCCATATAATCCAGCCATTGCCATTAGGCCAGTGGCCCCCTTTCTACATGTTATGGGATGGACCTTTCTACATGTTATGGGATGGACAGACAATGTTGACTCGACGGGATGAATCTTTGCTTGCTTGCCGGTGAACTAGAAAACTAGATTAAGTCGAAGATTTAGGGCTGCAGGCACGGACCGCATGGTGATGGACATGGTCTCCTCTCAATCTCTCATTGTAACTCGTAAAGCTTTAAGCTTAAACATGATACTTGTGTATGCATTTCCAACAAGAAATGTCTAAGTTTACAATGAGTTTCGACTTATTGAAATATTCAATGGCAGCATACGTTTTGCGGTACAGTTCAGTTCAGTGTCAAAGGGAAAGTTATGAGCTACTCCATGTCTCCCTAATTTGACAGGTCCAGCGACCACGTCCATCACCGTGCGGTCCGTGCCTGCAGCCCTGAATCTTCGACTTAATCTAGTTTTCCAGTTCACCGGCAAGCAAGCAAAGAATCATCCCGTCGAGTCAACATTGTCTGTCCATCCCATAACATGTAGAAAGGGGGCCACTGGCCCTTTCCCTTTAAATGTACCGCAATCAACGCCACATATCTAATCCAGCTCATGTTTCATCATTCACTTTCTTCTTTTTTCACTTTTGATATTTTTAGTTTTTTATAGGCAAAAGTTCATCTAAACTACTAGGTGAAAAATAAAAGGTTTGAACACGGAACACAGTGAGTTGACGAAGAATGCTATATTTTTCAGGACAATCCACAACATCTTCAACTTTTGATTAGTTCACGGTGATATTTTTGAAATGCCAATAATATCTCACAACGCATTAATTTATAACGACAAGTTCCAACATTTTCTCTAATATTAACATGAATTTTGAATACGAGTCTTTGAAAAATTGAGAAAGAGAGAGCACACAAGTTGATAAAAAGGAACAAAATAAGTCAAAATTGAAGAACGATTGTTTGACAAATTGATCCAAAAGTTCAACAACTCTTTCCAACTAATATTTAACATAATTACAACATATATACAATTATACATATACATGACTAAACTAATAGGGTGTTATCCATATACAATTATATATAAACAATTGCTACCCAAAAGAATTTGTCTCAATAACTGCAAAAATTCTGCAAACGCATTTTCTTAACAAGTTTGACAAGCATCGCATACGGAACCGATAGGCATATTAACACTAGTGTTCCTTCCAAATTAGGAAACGTGAATAATCATTAGCAATCAGCAGTTAAGCAAGCTTCAGGAGTTAATCTAATTATCTTCTTTTTAATTATTATCATCATCAGTAGTCAGAACCTTTTTAATTTTCTAATTAATTTTGATTTATGCTGATTATATTCAAGATTGTCATTGTCGTACTATTTAATTAAAAGAGAGATTCTACCGTTAGAAATGTTTTGCAATTGAGTGGTTAATTTCTTTTTCCAGCTTAGTTGCCAGTTATTAATTGAGATTTGATATTGAAAGAAAACCTGATCGATCAACCCTAATCTTGTAATGCATTCAAGTACAAGTAGGGTAGCATAGACTTTGAAAGCGTTAAAAGAAAAACAGGGTTCTCTCTTTTAAAATGGCATAAATAATAATAATGCAACACACGTATTCTTTGTATTTAAAAGGAAAAATAGATAATATGATATGTTAATGTTGTGTTATTGAGTGAGCCATAAAGTTTTAAAACAAGAGTACATGTGTTGCATCATTATTGGCTCGTGTGATTGAGTCTGAGAACTCAGTGATGTTTACAGAGTTCACACTTGACACCGATTAATTACAAATGGAATGGAATGAAAGGAGGGCGGAGAATTGATAGGCCTTTTGTTTGGCACCAGAAAAGATCGACCGAGCGTTGAGTGTTGACAGGTGAAACTTGTGGATGGCAACGGCTACGAGCGTTGCGTTGCGAAATATAAGGGGTTAATTTTATTTTATTTTATTTTTTGAATATAGGGGTTAATTTTTAAAAGTAAAAAAGTAGGGTTGATTTGGCTGCGGAATTTGAATCTAGTGCGCTCCAACGTTCAAACTGGTGGAGGATCCTCGTGATCATCAAACGGTCAGAATTTTATTTATTTTTACAAATTACATTACATTACATGTGAGGAAGCGAGAAACAAGTTCCATTTACTCCCCCGAGAGCCGACCTCACCTCTTTGCTTTTGTTCTGGTTACTATAAATAAGAGACCCAGACACTTGAGAGTTTCAGACACATCTCCTCCTCCTCCTCCAAACCACATTATTACATGCCTACTCTCTCTCTCTCTCTCTCTCTCTCCCTCTCTCCCTCCCTCAGTCTTCAGACACACACACACTTATACCTTTTTTTAATTCCATCTTTTTCATCATTCATCCTAGCTAGCTATTAAGTATTAATTAATCAAATTCTTGCTGTCTAAGTGTCTACGGCAAGCAAGGCAAAAGTCCCCTCCTCAACCTCCTTCACCCTCCTCTCCTCTCCCGCTGCTGCTTCCTTTCCAGCTTCCACTTTTTTCTTTTCAATACATATCTCATATCCCCACCCACCTTCACTGGAAAATAGTTAATGTTTGTTTTCTGATGCTCTGACTACTGACTGGGACCTCCTCCTCCTCCCAAAATGAGAATGCCTGTCCTCCTCACATGGACATGCCGACCGACATGGGCTTGTATTTCCAATTCTAACCTGTTACTGCTCATGTTTTTGTCGATCCTGCTGTGTTCTACATCCTCAGCCTCGTCATCATCCCCGGCTGTTTGCTCAGAAGCAGATAGAGCCTCCCTTCTCAGCTTCAAATCCAGAATCTTCAAGGACACTACACAAATGCTGTCTTCATGGACGGGCAGAGACTGCTGCGCCGGAGGCTGGGAAGGTGTTGAGTGCAACCCAGCTGGCAGGGTTACTGTCTTGCAGTTGCAGCGCCCAGCCTCTGGACCTGATTACATGAAGGGCACCCTCTCCCCTTCTCTTGCCAACTTGAATTTCTTGGAGGTACTCGTTCTCAGTGGCCTGAAACTAATTACAGGTCCAATTCCTCAGAGCTTCTCCAATCTCATCCACCTCACCCAACTCGCCCTCGAAGACAACTCCCTCGCCGGCCCCATTCCTTTCGGTTTAGGCCGTCTCTCCTCCCTCCAGAGCCTCTCCCTCAGCGGCAACCGTTTCAGCGGCCACATTCCCCCAAGCCTAGGCCATCTCCCCCATCTTCTCCAACTAGGTTTAGCCAGAAACTCCCTCACAGGTCCTATCCCACCCACTTTTCTAAATTTCCATGCTTTGCAGTACCTTGATCTCAGCTTCAATGCCTTGTCCGGCCCCATTCCAGATTTCGTAGGTCGCCAGTTGCAAAACCTTACTTACATTGACCTCTCCAATAACCAGTTATCTGGTCAGATGCCCATTTCCCTCTTCAGCTTGTCCAAGCTTTTGGACCTGTCCTTGAACCACAACCAACTGACTGGCATCATCCCTGTTCAGGTTGCCGGACTCAAATCCCTCACCACTCTTTCGTTGAGCGCCAATCGACTTACAGGACGTATTCCGGTATCCATTTCAAGTTTACACAACCTTTGGTACCTCAATTTATCCGGGAACGGGTTTTCGGATCCTCTCCCTCAGACCCTTGCCAGGGGCGTTCCTTCTCTCTTGTCCATAGACTTGTCTTACAACAATCTCAGTTTAGAGAGCGTTCCATATTGGATCACAAGCAGACAACTCAGAGATGTTCATCTCGCTGGCTGTCAATTGAGAGGAACCCTCCCAACCTTTACAATGCCTGATTCTTTGACCTCCATCGACCTCTCTCACAATCAATTTACCGGTGGTATTTCAAAGCTCCTCACCAACGTGACAAGCTTGCAAAGCCTCAATCTCTCCAACAACCAATTGAAGTCTGATCTTTCAGAACTCAAATTGCCTGACACGATTTCTTCTGTTGACATGCACTCAAATCAGCTCGCAGGATCTCTCTCAAGAATCTTAAACGATAGGACAAGCAGCTTTTTGGAGGTTTTGGATGTCTCACACAATCAAATTTCAGGCGGAATTCCAGAGTTGAAGGAAGGCCTGAGGCTCAAATTGCTCAACTTGGGAAGCAACAAGATTTCCGGTCACATCCCCAACTCAGTTTCAAACCTGACCCAAATTGAAAGGTTTGATATATCAAGGAACCAGATGACAGGCACCATCCCTACAAGTTTGGGGTTGCTCGTGAAACTGAAATGGCTCGACGTGTCCATCAATGGGCTCACAGGAAGGATTCCAAATAGCCTGCTAGGGATTGAAGGGCTCAGACACGCAAGCTTCAGGGCAAACAGGTTATGCGGAGAGATCCCACAAGGGAGACCATTCAACATTTTCCCTGCAGCTGCTTATCTGCACAATTTGTGCTTATGTGGCAAGCCAATGCCACCTTGCAGGGGTAGTGGAAAGAAACAAGAAGCAAATATGATGAGCCAGTAAGATGCTGACTCAGACTCGAGAAAATATGAGCATTTTCGTTGAGATTACATGTCATATAGGAAACAGCAAATAGGACATCTCCTGCAAGAGCCAAGATCCAAGAAAGATAGTCACTTATTATCTATTTATTATAATCACTTTTAATTAAGAAACCTTGTCTATTTACATACCGATGAGAGAATGCATGTTCTTTCCTTCATTAAGCTTATGCTCAAACATTCAAATTACAGAGCACATTGTGTAGTAATCATTTGCTTCAAAAAGTGCAGTAATCATTTGCTTCAAAAAGTGCCCCGCAAAGGAAACAAGAATTGAGACCCAATTTTTCAAAGTAAGTAGGCAATTCATGTTTCAACATACACCAACCAATTAAAACACAAACATGGAATTGAAATGCTCAACTACTAAATTTGCATTCACAAGTCTACCGAGACAAAAAAGGATGCTTAGGAATCATTCAAGAAGATATATATTATAACCAGTTTCAGAAAAGCCATAGATAGCTCAGAAACAAACAGCCTCAGAATTTACAAGAATCCAGAAACATGCATTAGACTCAATCCCTCCAAAGAGGGAGGAATATGAAACTTTATATGAAAAGATTTGTCAAGCTATACTAATACTAATATGCTAGTACTACTCATCAACATCAGTTATTTCTTCCTCCCCTTCCTTCTCTGAAGCTTCTTTCTCCAAAACCCCTTCCGGTGTTTCACCCTGGATTTCCACACAGAAAAAAACCAGAATTTAATAAGTAAAGTAATAATATTAACACATTCAACAAGTAAGCTGAATAAGTCTTACATCCCTAGCTTCTGCAATGTCACTCTCCAGTGCTATTTTGTACTCTTCTTTAAGCTCAGCAGCTTTATCCACGTAGGGTTTCTTCTCCTAAACACATTTTACATCAGAAGCAAGAAGAAAACAGGATCAGACAATGTCTAACGACCATTTCCTGTCCACGTGATAAGATTGAAGGTAACAAATCGAGACCAAAACCATACAAAAAAGAAGACAATATGAATACAAATACAAACCTCATCAGTCATAGACTTCCACTTCTCACCACCCTCCTTGGCAACCTGAAACTCCAGTTTAAAGTTACAACATCAGAGGTCACCCAGACTCATCAAACCGTAGCATATTGTACAGTAATGGAGTGCTGAAGTTGATAACAACAAATACCATCTTAACGCCTTTGGAATCAGGATTAGCTTCCTTGTAGGATTTCCTGAAATCATCCCTGCAGCATACAAAATCCACAATTGACCTCAAACAGCATCTCATACAAAACAGACACCATTCGAATACACAGCAGATACTGTAGTTGTACATCATTGATAATACATAAGAGAAACAGAAACAGCAGGTGAGAGGAGATTTACATGAAGAGGAAGAAGGCAGTGAGAGGGCGCTTGGGTGCATTTGGATCTTTGTCCTTCTTGGCCCTCTTTGACGTCTTTGGTTGTGAAATGGCGGTGGTGGACCTCTTTCTGCACATAAATACCAAATTGAAAAAGAAAGAAAGATAGATAGATAGATAGACACATAAATCACACGAGATTGACAAATAACACACACACAGAATGAGAAGTAATTACCTGTCAGCGGGAAGCTTCTTTTTCACTTCAGGGGGCTTTTCCACAACTTGAGCATCTGGAAATTCATCCCAATTCCCAAACAAAGGAAATCAGATATGCTATTCTCACTTGTCAAAAAGTAAAACAGAAATTACACAAAAAATAAACAAGGAAAGAAAAACAAACGTAACGCACTGAGGTTGAGCTTGATTTTGGCATCGAGGCTACAACTGTGCATGCTGATGAGTGCCACTGGCACGTCCTTGTTGCACTCCTCGCTGCAAATCATCACCCACATTTAACTCAATTAATCACACTAACACAACACACCTAATACACTAATGGATAGATCTCATCTGATTAACAATAACAAAATTTACAACCCAAGCAAGAAGTCATCCAAACACCACTGTATTTCTGAGTTTTCTTCTGATTAATTTTTGTGTTGATTAATTGAATAGCCCTAAACCCTGAAGAATATAGGAAAGGAAAAAAGAAAAACAAGTGTTGGGGTTTAGGGTAGCAACCATCGGGCAAAGGCACTGCCATCTTTGCCGCGAACGAGAGAAGGTGGCACGGTGGACAAGGAGTTCTCCCCGGTCTCAGTGGCCTCCACTCTCTTCCTTGCCTTGGTTGGGTTCGATTTCATTGACCCTCCTCCCATTTCTCTCCTCCTCCTTCTTCTTCTTCTATCAGATTCAAAATAATGAAATTATGGAATTGAACGGAACCCTACGCATTGCAAGCAAACGAATAATAATATATACAATATTGTAATGATGTTTGAGTTTGAAATTTGACGAAAACACAAGAGGGAAAATTGGTTGCCGCCCAAACTATTTTAGAATCCCCCGCCCGCCAGATTTATTTCTTTATCTTCCATCTTTCCTGTAACTTCCCCAAATTTTGACGGTGTGCTTTCTAATTGGGCTGGGTGACCTCAGTCTGAGATCCATTAGTGGGCTCCCTTTTGCTACTGGGCTCATCCTTTGTCCCGCAGTTAAGCCTGACCGCCCAAACGGAGGATGAGTCCAAGGGGGCTGGCCTGGGCCTCTTGATTGACCAAGGTCTGGCCCAATGTTTAGTGTGTTAGTCTAGCTGTGGATCAGCGTCTTTCCTTGTACGTTTGTACACTTGTACTTGTCCAATCTCCAGCCGAACTCTCTCGTACTCGTACAAGGGAGAAGAAGAAGAAGACGAGGACATGCCCCCCTTATTAATCCGATTCTGTTTTTGAAATTATTATTCATCTCAATGAAATATACCATAGCGCCTTATTTCCTAGTCTTTTTAAAATTAGTCAAACAAATTGAGACGTTACAAGAATACAATACTAATTATTTACTCTTTTTCCCACCGTAAATTAATTAATTTTATAAAAGAGTTTTTTCTATTAGTTAAATTTATTAATTTACTTCTTTTATTTTTAATTTTCGGAGGTGATACTCACGTAATTCAAGATCTCTTCCATTGTCAATTGTTCTAAACCCAACCGTACTCTCTCTCTCCGCCTATCGTCTTCTCCCCTCGCCTGCACTGCAAACCCTATAAACTAGTGCTGGACAAGGCCAATGACAATCGGCCATTACAGCTTTGCAGGTACGATTTCTCCTTTTTCCTCTGCATTTTAATGAGTAAAGCTCTTAACTTGATGACGAATTGACCCACTGGCGCTACCACCCACTGCATGTTCCATCTTTGCAATTCATCCTTTTCTTCTGGGTTTAACTTATATATTCTTGTTCGCTACCTTTCGACTCCCCCAAATTTGTTCCAGTCGTTCAATTTTTCAATTGTTTCTAGGGAGATTTTTTATTTATTTTTAAAATCTGCTGTGAATTTTGTAAGCAAAATCCTTGTTGGAGACGAGAGGGTCAAGTTAATCAGGTCTTTGCGAATTCTGATGATACGATTTCAAAGTTTTATGCTTTTGAGATTAGATTTACTAGCAACATCAGGTTTCACTAGAAAAGCTTTAGCCTTTTGATTTAGATTTACTAGCAACATCAGGGTTCATTAGTAAGCAAGCAGTCTACCACCCCTTTTGATGAGTTCCTCCTGCTTGGAAACTTGAGGCCGAGATAATGCAGAAAATTTTACACATATGTATTATGATGGTCAATCAAATGATCAGTTAAAACTTATATCTGATTATCAAGGCAATACTTTGGTATACCCATATGAAGTCAAGTGATAATGCAGCTTCCTCAGACCCTCACTGACACTCTGTCTATTAACACATGCTTTTGGTAATTGGTATACACGTGTTTGTAGGAGAGGATTCCTAAGGCTTCGCATGTGTATTACTTATGCTGTTAGCAAAGAGCTGCATCTGGGAATTGATACCAATAGCTCTTGGATGAGTGCAGTCCTATGTAATGCTACTAATGTATGGATCCAAGGGTTCGTTGGCTTGCATTGTCTGTCGAAATTCTTTTATATGCTTGTAATTTAGTTGATATATATATTATAAGTATTTCAATTTTCCAGATAGGCTTATGAACCTTCCTTTTTGCCTTTTTTTTGTACACTTCAAAATAATCTGCTCAACTTATTAATCTTCTGTATTTTAAGGAAGGGGGAGTGCACTTTTCTTAGATGTTTGGTCATGCGGATCATCCTTATGACTTCTTTGATTCAACTTGGAGATATTGCTCTTTTTTAAGTGGATGGATTGGCAGTTTAATCTCAAAAAACTGCACAGATGTGGTGAGTTATTTAATTTTTAGTAAAACCTGTTACTTCTCTATTTATATTGCTGCACCAAGAGATATAAAAGATACCTCGCAATTTCAGATTGGCTTACCTGCAAGGAACTCACTTTCTAAGTTGGTTGAAGAAAGGGAAACTCAATTTTCAATCTTCATGGCTCAAAGGGAATTTATAGATATTAGTTCATCGGATAGTGAATTAGAGATAGAAGAAAGGGAATATGGCAACAGCAGAGTTCTTCCAAGCTCGCTATCTGGACCTGGCTCAAATCATTCTGGGCAGTTTAGAAAGGTGCCTTCTCCTAGAAGAGCATATGCTTCCAATGGCAACTCTCCTAATGTTAATCAGCACACACAGGTGAAACAGAATTTTAATCCCAGTTCAAGTGATGATATAAGAACCTCAAATCGACATGCTGCTCAAGCACATAATGATAATGCGGAACGGCCTCAGAGTAATCACTCACAAAGTTCTAATATTTCTCTTAAGGACTATGAGGCTCAGAAGAGGACCCTTCCACAATCTATGCAGCTATCGGGACCAAGTACTTACGCAAGCAATGGCAAGGGCCTTATGAGAGACTATTCTAGTAGGGGCTATGACAATGAATTTAATAGGTCTGAAAGCAGTGGGAGTAGGGGCCAGCCTCCCTCTTTCATGCATGGAAAGTCATTTTCTGCTTCACAGTTTGCGAGTTCAAGTGACCCTGCATACCATTCTGGGACAGGTGACGAAAGGGTTGGTGGCAGTGATGAGAGATTGATATATCAAGCAGCATTAGAGGTACTTCCGCACTCAGTTCTAACATTGTTCCATTGCTATTGTTGGTGCGGTAAGCAGTTTATTCTTGATTTCTTTGTGAGGTTCAGTAAAACAAAAATTATCAGGGATTGAATTTTTGCGAAGAGACCTTAACACGTTCAGAAACCCAAAAGGGGTGGCCAGTCACGTCTATAGTGCAAAATGAATTTTGTTCGGTAGTCTTATGGTAATAAAGAATTAATTTTTCAAGGTACGAATCTTTGGTGCCAAAACCAGTTTGAAAGGGAACATAAATGTGTCCCTTTCTCATGTTGTGCTAGTAATAAAAATTATCTGTAGTCGTCTTCCCTTCCATTTTCTCCTTGATGGTGCTACTATCAATTCATTTGGTTGCATTAGTTTTTTCTTTAACCCTTGTTTCATTTCATTTTCCAATCACTTTTTTTTCGTTGGGCTCCATGTTCTTGCTTACTTAAACTCGTTATCTTGTAATTGGATACTATTTTTTTAATCTTGATGGTCAAGTTTAGCAGAGTTGTCGTATTGTGGGTAAGACAGATCTCATAATTGTGAGGCCGAGGCCATAATAGTAGGTAACAGAAAGGTGATTGTACCAGGGTGTAGCAATTGAAAATCTGAACAGGATTGGTCCTAGATATGGTTGTCTTAGTTGCATAACAGGGAATCCTCTTTAAAGGAAGTTTGGTTCTTGCAGGATCTCAATCAACCAAAAGTTGAAGCTACTTTACCTGATGGTCTTCTGTCGGTCCCTCTTCTACGACATCAGGTTTTTCTCTCTTTTTATAATAATTGGCTTCACCATTCTCTTGAATTCATCATTTTCATGAACTCAAGTAAGTTTACGCCCACAGAAAATTGCTCTGGCATGGATGCTTCAAAAGGAAACTAGAAGTCTGCATTGTCTGGGTGGAATCTTAGCGGATGATCAGGTTATTCAATAATAGTCGTCTGACCTCTAAATCTAAGCTTAATCCTTTCTACTGGACTAAAGGTTTCATATGTATGCCCTATTTAGATTCATAATGCTTTTATCTTACAGGGCCTTGGTAAGACCATTTCAATGATTGCCCTTATACAAATGCAGAAGTATTTGGATTCAAAGTCAAAATCTAGAGATTTAGGCAATCAGAAAACTGAGGCTTTAAATTTGGATGACGATGAGGACAATCCCAACGGTGGTTTGGATAAATTGAATAAAACTGAGGCATCTGATCATCTTCGATCAACTCCAGAAGTTAGTACATCTTCACGATCAATCAGAAAGCAGAGGCCAGCAGCGGGTACATTGGTTGTGTGTCCAGCAAGTGTTCTTCGACAGTGGGCTAGGGAGCTGGATGAAAAGGTTGGAGAGGAAGCAAAGCTGCGTGTTCTTATTTATCACGGAGGCAGCCGGACGAAGGTTCCTGAAGAACTGGCTAGCTATGATGTGGTTCTGACAACATATGCTATTGTAACCAATGAAGTCCCAAAACAACCTTTAGTTGATGATGATGAACCTGATGAGAAAATTGAGGAAACTTATGGAATACATTCTGATTTTTCAAGTAATAAGAAGAGAAAAAAGGCTTCGATTATTAATAAGAAGGGAAAGAGGGGCAAAAAGGGAATTGATAGTTCCTCTATTGATTGTGGTTCTGGGGCACTTGCAAAAGTGGGTTGGTTTAGGGTGATACTAGATGAAGCTCAGACGATTAAGAATCACAGAACTCAAGTGGCTAGAGCGTGTTGTAGCCTTCGAGCAAAAAGAAGGTGGTGTTTGTCTGGTACTCCTATACAAAATACAATTGATGACTTATACAGTTACTTCAGATTTCTTAGATATGACCCCTATGCTGTATATAAGTCATTTTACAGTACCATTAAGGTTCCAATATCAAGAAACTCAATCCAAGGTTACAAGAAGCTCCAGGCAGTTCTGAGGGCTATAATGTTGCGTCGAACAAAAGGTGAATATATTGTTCTGGTTATTTGATTTGCGTGATAGTTGGTAGTTGTTTATATTTGTGCACTTTCCCGTTTCAAAAAAATATTTGTGCACTTTCCCGTTTCAAAAAAATATTTGTGCACTTTTTACTAATCCATTAGGTTTGATGTCTTACACATGAGGCTTTACTTTCTCATGTTGAACTAACCACCTTCTGCGAGTTTCAGAATTCCATATTGAGAAAGGGAATATTTTCTGGTTGAGAAATAATGGCAAAAATAGTATGGTCTTAAGCCATGCTTTGTAATTTGTACTTGCTTAAAACACTGTTAGAAACTTGGAAGAACTCATTTCTCACATTTGCTCCTCATAAAAGAAGTGAAAATGTACACTGAAAGCAAGAAGCAAAATCTTTTCTTTCATTTTTCAGTTATTTCAGCTGTGTGCCCAATTACGTTATTGTATTTTGTTGTTTATTTTTAGATGAAATTATTCGCAACTAGTTATAATTTACTACTGTGCATTTCTGTTCAAGTTTATTTTGTGGTGTGGTTGTTGATCTGATAAATATATCCTACTTCTTTACATATTGTTTGGACAAACATGTTATTAAAAATTGTTTGGACAGACATGTTATTAAAAATTGTTTGTCACTGTGTATGTAGGTTATTATAAAGTCTGTTATTGTTCCGATGCTGTGAACTAATGTGGTTGTTTTTGACACTTTGGACTAATTTTGACTTTTAACTCATTGGTGCTTATCATAATTGGTTACTGTATGTAGGCACATTGATCGATGGGCAACCTATAATTGAATTACCACCAAAAACAATAAACTTGAGTAAAGTGGAGTTCTCATCTGAGGAGCGGGCCTTTTATACCAAGCTAGAAGCCGATTCACGCACTAAGTTCAAGGTGCTTTCCCCTTCAATTTATTTATTCTACTTGAGACATCTGATATTTCTTGAGTAATCTGAGATGTAAGTGACAAATGCTGCTAGTGGATTTATTAATGCGAAAATAGATCTGTGCTGTTCTAATGGGCCCCATACATGCTACTTTGTTGGATTTTTTGAAGTAATTTATATTTATTGCAACCTGGTCCAGGTTGAAATTTCATGCTATAATAAATATACAACCCGCAGTTTGTGGAAACCTGCAGTTTTGAGGAAGATTCGTTTGTGATCCTGTGAAGATTTAATTTGGGTTTTTAGATATTCGTGTGCTGATTTGTATTGTGTCTTGCAGGCATATGCCGCTGCTGGCACAGTAAATCAAAATTATGCAAATATTCTTTTGATGCTTTTGCGCCTCCGGCAAGCTTGTGACCACCCTCAGCTTGTTAAAGCGTATGACTCAGACTGTGTTGGGAAAGATTCTGTGCAAATGGCAAGGCGACTCCCAAAGGATATGATATCCCATCTTTTGCATCTTCTGGAAACTTCATTGGCTATTTGTCGTGTATGCAAAGTGAGCTTTCTTGAAACCCGGGCCTGTAAATCTTTGTAGACTTGAAAATTTTATTAAGTTAATACGAAAACAACTGTTCTGGAAACTGGTCAGGTACATCATGCACACGTGGAAGGCTGTGATGACTGCCTGTTCCATTGTTAAATGCAGAGTGTGGCAACTCTTTGCACTTCCTGCTTAGGATAGTTAAAGTGCTTGTACTTACCATGTTAAAATGGTGTCTGCATTTCGATTAGTTTATAGCAAAGCAACTTGTTTTCTTTTGTCATTTTCTCGATTTATTTCTCATACTTGAAAATATATGTTATTGAGATGCAAAGGTTTTATAGATGTGAGTAGCGCAGGACCTAGAGAAGGTCACTGTCTTCTTTTCTGTTTTTCCCAATATACTGTGCATGGTTGCAATGAAACCTTTCAATAAATATTCCTTTGCGTTGTTATGCTTCAGATTGAAACTATTTACTTCCTTTCTTAGCTCTTACTAATTATTATATACTTGTGCATATTATCTCTCCTGGACTATTATATACTTATCCATATTATCTCTCCTGAATTATAGATGTCTTTCTGCCTGGTGTAACAGATTGTTTTAAGTAAAAATGTATTTAAAATTTTGAAAGAAAAATATAGTCACACTTAACTCGTTTTGGGGAGTTAGGGAGGAATCTGGACATGCTTAACTAGGAAATTTTTGTGCTGATGATTCTCTTTGCAAATTGAAAGTGTCAGATTATTAAAAGAATATTGTATAAACGTGGTGGGCCTATTTAATTCTTATAGTATTTGATGCTTTTGGCAGGATCCACCTGAAGACCCTGTTGTTACCATGTGTGGCCATGTATTCTGTTATCAGTGTGTTTCAGAATATTTGACGGGTGATGATAATACATGCCCTGCTGCTGAATGTAAAGAACAAGTTGGTTCTGATGTTGTTTTCTCCAAATCCACTCTCATAAGTTGCTTCTCCAATAATATTGATGGTACTCCGACAAATTCTGAGTTGGGCGAGAAATCAATAGTGTTACAGAATGAGTATAGTTCATCTAAAGTCAGAGCTATTATTGAGATTTTGCTTTCACATTTGGAACATAACTCTGCTGGAAGCAATGGAGACCCTGCTTTTGGAACTGAAATCACAGATAGTAGATATTCTGGCGTTTCAAGCTCACCAAATAGTGGACCAATAAAAACGATTATTTTTTCCCAGTGGACTGGCATGTTGGATTTAGTTGAAACATCATTGAACGAGTATTGTATTCAGTACAGAAGGCTTGATGGGACAATGAGTCTGGCATCAAGGGACAGGGGTGTCAAAGATTTTAACACTGATCCTGAGGTTTTGGTCCTTGTCTTGATAAATTGGTCAAATAATGCATAACTGCTTCTACGTTAGTTCATCATTTTTACATGATTAACCCTTTTACCACCTCAATCTGGTTATTGATTTTAACATCTTTAATGGGTTGAAATATTTTGCAGATCACTGTTATGCTCATGTCACTAAAGGCTGGAAACCTTGGTCTAAACATGGTTGCTGCATGTCATGTTATCCTTTTGGACCTGTGGTGGAATCCAACCACTGAAGATCAAGCTATTGATCGGGCACATAGAATTGGACAGACCCGACCTGTTACTGTAACACGTCTCACGATTAAGGATACAGTGGAGGACAGGATATTAGCTTTACAGGTATGATCTTATACTTAATATTTCTGCCTTCCAAGTTCAATTTGCAGTGCCGATGTACTCTTTTTTTTGTTCTTCTTTGGGTTTTCTTTTCTGTCTGGTTCTGATGTGCAAAGAGAAAAGGTTGCTGTTTTTCTGTTATATTTAGAGAATGTGTATCTTTTAGGCTAACATGAAATACTCGAACAGAAGTTATGTCAGATCTAAGTCTTGATATTGTGTCATTGACTCCCATGTTTTGCAGGAAGAAAAGAGAAAAATGGTGGCATCTGCTTTTGGTGAAGATCATGGTGGGGGCTCTGCTACACGTCTGACTGTTGAGGATCTGAGATACCTATTTATGGTCTAAGAACACAACCAAGCGATTCACAATCGTGTTTCTGGCATTAGTAACTTTGCTGATTCAAAGAAAAAGCTGGTCTAGAAACAAATATTTTGAGAATTATGAACCGGGATACTGTTAAATTAAGGATGCATGAAACCAGTGGTAGCGGCAGTAGTAGTAGGGCACTGCCCGATAATGTAGGCTCGCATGGGACTAATGGGTGGATTTGCATCCGAACCTGCATCTGTTTATTGTAGGGGCTTTTTCCCTGGCCAAAGAAGGCATTTTTGTTCCCAATAGGGCTAGGGCTAGGGGACTTGCTGTAAATATTTTCTAATTTATTTTATTGTACAAAAGAGTGTACTATTCTAGTAGTATAGCTTCCTTTGTTTTAGTTTTGTTAACAACATGGATGATAAAATGTTGTTTTATGTGATATTATTTGCAATTATATCTTGGTAAAATCATTTAATTTTGTTTTTGCTGTTGGGTTGGTTTGTGTCAAGTAGATTATTGTTGTTGCTTGTTGGTACTTGGGTCAGTGAAATATTTACTAGCTAAGCCTAAGCCTAAGCCTAAGCTAGGGTTTTACTTTCGGTAAGAGCCTAAATCTCTTCTCTTGGATCCTCGTTAATGTATTGGGTTTCCTCATCTTTACTTGTATTGTTCGTACAAATTACACGTTATATATAATACACACACGTCAATTCAAGTTTCCCCCTTCTTTTATTTCTTTTGACTCTCTTCACTTTTTGGAATGTTGCCATCTCAAATTCCTTTTGTTAAAACTATATTTTAACTAAAAGCTTTCACTAAAACGTGTGAGAAATTAGATTCTCATCCTTCCTTTTGCTACTCCATTGATTAAAATCCTATTACTTTTAAATTTTTGATCAAGGTCCTTGAGTAGTAATAACATCATTAATTTGTTTCAATAATAAAATATTTTTTTTATTTCTAAGTATATTCATTTAATGTTAAAAATGTTACAATTAGTATATTTATATTTATGAATAAATTTTTTATCATATATTTTTAGTTTTAGTTTGTACCCATTTTTAATTTGTAATTCTTTTTTAATTTGTACCAATTTTCTTTTCAATTTTATTTTGTACCCACATATTAATTTCTTTTTATGCCCATATTTTTTAAAGTTTATTTGTATTTGTACCCATATATTTTTTTTATTTGTACTTTTTATTTTGCTAAATGTACCCATGCTAATTATATGTACCCATTCATGTAAAACTTTTTAATCTTAAAATGTACTCATTCTTAAATATACCAATTTGTTATATGTAAAATGTACCCTTTTTTTATATAAAATCTATTCAATTTTTTTTAATCCATTTTTAAACTTATATGGGTACATTCTTTTTTCTTTGATTTTAAAATGTATCCATGTCAAATTTAATCGAAGAAATTTATTAATGTTATTAAGCCTAATATTTTATTTTTTTTTGTGATTTTGAAGAATGTACCCATGTTTTGATACAATAATTTTTTTGGTTAATTTTGATGAATGTACCCATGTTTATACATACACACACACACACACAATAGTATATTTATATTTTAATATTTTTAATCCCACAAATTATGGATTTTTTTATTTAAAATCTCATTTATATAAACAACTAAATTTCTAATATTTAATTTAAAAAATATAGTAACGTACATAGAAATAAATTATCACATTAATTCCAGGGACCTTGATCAAAAATTAAAAACCAACAAGGTTTCAATCAAAGAATATTCATGGCCAAGGACCGCATCCAAAGTTTCCCTAATTTAAATCACTTTCTTTTAAAAAACAGCGAACGTAATAAAAAAGAGAATTCTAATAGAGAAATATGAGTGTTAAGTGAAAGCACCCTCTTAAGTCTTAACCAATTACTTGCTTTGTTTCTACTATTACTTGTCCTGGGTAGGTACATGCGTGGTAATTCATAAGTCACTATATTTCCACCCTTTTATGTCTTCCTGCCAATTGAAAGGTGAAAAGTGAAAAGGAATGGTCCACATGCAAATAAAATATGATGAGCACATATTACATTATTTTACACTCACTCACTTCACGAGAACAAAAGGTACACGAACATGCTTTAAAAAGTTTCATCTAACAAACTCTTAGAACAATTTTAACTAAAAAGACGATCTCCTAAAGCTCACTTCATTGTAATCTGTACTATATATACCTTTCTTCAAGTACTATATAGTTCATGAACTTTAACTTAAGCATATATTCAAAAGAAAAGAAAAAAAACAGAGAAAAAGGAGCTAGGGACCACATATTATAATTAACAAACTGTTCAGCATCAGCACACATTGGGTCCAAAACCCACAAAACCATTGGCTCCATCAAATGAGACTTGGATGCCCTCTTGCTGGATGTTGCCTATTATGGAAAGTCCGGAGGCCGAAGGAGCAAATGCAAAGCAAAATGTCCCCTTCTCGTCCACCGGAATCAGAAAATTGCTCGCCGGAAGCGTCAGGATGGGCCCACCCGAAAAATAAAACGACACGGTCGGCACCCGAACCGACACGAAGCCGTTCAGGTCATAGCATGTGTCAAAGATGGACACTCCCGACGACAGCCGAGGGAGGCTAGCCGTCTGCTGAAGAAAAGTATCGCGGAAGGCCTCATAAGCCAACGTCGGGAACCTTGTCACGGCGGTGCCCGTGTCCATCACAACCCCTCCGTACCCCATCTCGGTTTGCCGGAATACGTCTCCGGATATGGGCACCCGCATCCCTCCAACTCCAAGGCCCGCCAGCCCCACAAAATACAAACTCGGGGCCAGCGGGTTCCGGATCAGCGGGACCCATGCAGCACCCACGGGCATCGCCCCACGACCGAACTCCAGGGACCCTCCTCCTCCTCCGCCGGCTGCGTTAGTACTTGTAGTACTAGAGCGGCCGCCACGGCTGACCAAACAATAAGTGAAGGCACCTCCGGTCAGGCCGGCGAGCTGACCAACAAATGACATGGCCCCACCTCCAAGGCCCAAGAGACCAGCGGCTCCCACAAACATGCCGCGATTCATGTGACCGCAGCCGATGGCGACGTTTTGGAGGAGGGCGCGTCCCAAGGTAAGAGTTTCGAGGGCAAGCGTGCCCTGGGTGTAGGATCCGTCGCCGTAGGAGGCCTCGTAGAGGCATCGACCGGAGTGGCAACCGGGGTTCTGGAGGCGGCCGCAGAGGGAGGAGGCACAGGAGACGCCGGAATACGAAGCAGAGCGGGCGGGGTCAAAGATGGGGTCGGACTGGTGGTAACAATGGGTGCAAGGCTGGCACTGAACCCACACGATGTCACTGCCGGAGTCAATCACCATGTATTGGCTTCGTGGTGGGCTCCCCACTCCGATCCTCACGAAGTATTCTCCACTCCCTTGCTCCATACCCGACACCACCCCCGACCCAAAATCCAACGACTCTAACTCCGAGTCTGGGTAGTTGAGGAGGCGCCGCGTGAGGCTAGCAAACCTTTTGGCATCCCTTTTCATGCGTGCGCGGAAAAGGTGGCTATGAGAAGTATGGCTGCCTTCATTCCCATTCCTGTTTGAATATTGCGACGACATCTTATCCCTGTGGACCACCTTCACCTTCCATTTTCCTACTCCGGATCCGCCATTAGTCCTTCTTTCATATTCTTCATGATCTATATCATCTTCATCATCATCATCATTTAATTTGCTGCCGGTGGTGCTGCTGCTGGTGACGTTGTATGCAGCCCTAGGTGCCCTGTTATTACTTTGAATCGCCGTGATTGTTTCCTTCACGTTCAGCTCTTGAAACTCAGGGTACGTAGGGGAAGTAGTTGTAGTATTGGTGATGGTGGTGGCCGCGGCGCAGCTGCTAATTAGGAGGAGAAGAGCAGCCACCGTTAGCAGTCGTAATCGTGCTTCTGCTTCCTTCACGCGTACGGCTACCATGGCTTGTCTTTAATTAATTGCTTGAGAAGAGTCAAATTAACTAAGCCTGCTCTTAAGTCCTACGTACTACTCATTTTAATAAGCTATTCCTTGCTTGAAAGTTGGGTTTGAAATAGTACGGAGATGGGATGTGGTTTGGGTTTTGTATATATAATGGCATATATATAGGTGACGCTAGAAAGTCTATTTACTGAATAGTAATGCTAGAGAGATTAAATTTGTAGATTAAATTTGCAAATTAAATGATGTGTCACTAATAGGAAATAATCACATTTATCAACATTTAAGTAATAATCTAATCATCAACTTTTATGTCATTTAGTTTACAAAATTTAGTTTACAAACATAGTCTCCCTATCATCACTCTTACTTGAATCATGTTTTGTGGATTATATAGTGAATGTTGATGGTTTGATTCCTTCTTTAAATCAATCGCCACATCATGTGGTTTATAAAATGAGAGTTTTAGTGAAACACTCCTGGTATTGTCCACTTTAACGAAAAATGACATTTTTACCCTAAAAAGTCACTCCTGATACTATTTTTTTTTTTGTCAAAGACATTCAGTATCCCAAAGCTTTCAACCAATGACTAATCTGAACCGGGACCCGGAGAGGCTATAGGGAATTGCACCCCATCCTTGGCCAACATCAAGTGGCCTAGCTTCCACCGCATTTCGAACCTGGGACCTCCCCTTTGGGGAGCTGGCTCGCGCGTTTTTCCACTAGACCAACTTGTGTTGGTTACTCATGATACTATTCATTTACAACACATTTTTTTCCTTTTGATTAAAATTCAAAGATTTTAAGCCTTTTTTGTTAGTTTTCCTTTATAAAATATGATCTAAAAACATAGTACCCTAACATTTTCATATAGATGCATAGAGCAAAAAGGTGAGATGGAATAATTGGGTTATCCCATTTGTGCATGATCGATGGGCTCAGTTCTATTTTGTTTAAATATTATTAATTGATGACATGAGAGGGAATTCTACTATCTTGACTCTTGGGTTAATTGAGGTTAGCTAGTAGCTATAGCTACCTTTATTCAGCTTTACTTTCTCAATTCTTTCTCCTTTTGGGTTAATTCAGTGATAGCTTCACCGCAGGATGCCATCCATCAAGCTCTAATTGATGTATAACAGGCGGCTAAAAGGATCGAATGAAAGTTTAAGAATGTTTAAATCAGCAGCAAAGCTCATTGTAGTATATGTGTAGATTTAGGTTTTGGTGTTTGATTTGGTCCGTGAGAGAATGGCAACGCGAAGAAGACTCGCCACTTTACCATGATGCATTGACAATTTTGGCTGAATTCCATTATTTACTAGTCCAAAATTAAATTTTAAGATTTTAGACCCTATATAAGCAACCATTAGTGGGAAAAAGTTGTATCATATCATTCAATCTAAAGTTTTTTCATTTATTAGTGAGTTCCATATTACTAGTTAATTATGGCTTATTATTCCGTTCGATTTCCACGTTGTGTCAGTAATGTTGGGCGGATATCATTCATGGACATGTAGGATATATATATATTATAAAATTTAAACGAATTAAATGAAGAATGAAAACAATGCTTTCTTTATTTTGTCAAAAAGAACGAAAACAATTCTATTATATATATTTTTGACAAATAATATGATATTGTATCACGAGAGTAACACTCTCTCAATAAAGATGCATCATCCCAATTGAGTATCTTGCTTGCTACAAATATTTATTTTCCTCGCATATATATAGTTAGCCTTTTCCATAAGCTTTAGATAGACACTATTGTTGAAGTTTTAAAAGGGTGATGTTATGGAAATCATTTATTTAAATCATGTTTTATAAATTATATGACGTGACTTTTTAATGATTGGATATTACTTAAGTATTGATTAACGTGCATATTTCTTTATTGATGACACATCACATGATTTAAAAATATGAAATAAAAAATTGATCTACATCTCATTACTCGCTTTAAAAATGTGAGAGAACTGTAAACAACAGAATTTCTATCATATACTCATACAAATAATGATTGCAGAACATGATCAACATGCGCGCATGAGTAGGTAGTTGAGCACCTGGTCCAGATCCCGCAGGGCCAGGGCCCATGCATGCATGAGGACTAGCCAACAAGTATACTTTTCCATCGCACGATTAACAAGCATGGATGCACAAACAATCATGGCATTGGCATGGCTATCTCCTTCTGCAGGTGGATAATCGGTATCAATATCGAGAGAGAGAGAGAGTCGTATGCTACCCTAAACCCTAATTCCTACACACACATTCATACGGTTCATTTGAACGGCATGCAAGCTTGACAAGGCATTTATTTTCCAACTTTCAAGAGATCAGCTTAATTTTCTTATTTGCATACACATGTGCGATCAATAGGTACGTACGTACCTTAGAAAAGTAGAGTGCCTTTGTTGATCAGCATTGGAAATTAACGTAGGATAAAATATAATAACAAGATATATAAAATCGCCACCACCTTTCTCCATCAATGAGTGCATTGTTCGTTTAAAAGCAAAGATTGCATATAATCCAACTTTTGTCCCTATAATGGCGGCTGAGCTCACTCTTTTGGAAGAATTCTCTACATGAATACTTTTTAGTATATATCATAATTTCATCTAATCAGATTTGAATAAATAAAAAAAATATTGAAGAGATTCTTTTTTAGATTATATTTTGTAAACCATATGATGTAGAAGTTAATGATTAGATTTTTTTTGTTTGATTCATTAAATAAGAGATTTAATCATCAATCACCACATCATGTAATCTATAAAATATAGTTTAAAAAAGATAATATCTCTAGCATCACCTCGAAAGAAAAATCGAGCGACGGTAACTGCCTAGCTTATGGGCAATGTAGCATCAGATTAATTTCATAACCGATTGAAGTATATTCAATTGCTTTTGGAATTATGGCTAGAAATTCCATTGGATATGGATATATTGACAATGAACATTTTGATGTAAAGATGTACCTGGATCGATGATATACAACAGAATAATCTTGATTTGTAACAATAATAGGGTTTTATTTAAAATCACTGATAAGTAATCAAAGTGTAATGTTGTAGAACTAAATGATTCTAGCATGTCTCCACTAGCCAGTTACAGTATCGATGATATCCCACTTCCATAGCTTCTTTCCCATCCCATCCCATCCCATCCAGAGAGAGGGAGGTGGAGGTTGTGGTTTCCCAAAGAGATTAAGATAGATATAGGGAGGGTTAATTATATAATATTCAAATGAAATAATGAATTAATACGACAAAGACCAACCAAAGTTATAGCATAAAAAATTAGGAAACAAAAATAAGTGGGAAGATGACAGAAAATAAAAAAAATGGATGAGTTGGGAGTAGCATATTTAAAGATGTGAGAGCACCATTGACAGAGACATATTCCAATAATTGTACAATTAAAGCACCTAAAAGTGGTTCTTATTTTTAATCAAGTAGTCTCTGTCCATATCTCTTTTCTGAGTTTTCTCTCCGACTCTCACCACTCACCACTCACCACTCATCAGATGTTATAAAACACGTGACGTATACATGCACATGCCTCACATAATATTCTTATTCATATTATTATATATGCATCAAATTAAACAGGTAGGTGGTTGTTAGGACAGTTTGGGCTGGATCAGTGAAACGGGCTGGGACTTGGGTTCGGGCTCCGGCTGGGCCTGCGGGGGATGATGATCATAATCATCAAAAGATTCAAAACCAATAGAATGACAAGTGAGTTGTTGAATAAGGGCCGGCAGCTCACAAGTAACAAGGCATTGTGGATTCCAAACAAGTATCAATATGCTTCATGATATCTGGAAACCCATAACCATCAACATTTCTTGGTATCTCATCATCTGCACGGCCCTTGTCATCATCAACCACCACCTTATCTTCTTCATATTCATCAACCCCGCATCTAGACCTAGACCTAGACCTAGACCTAGACCAAGTATGTTGTAGTCAAGATGATGATCATGTACCCAAGGATAAGACTAGTGCTGCAACATTTGCTCATCATCGTCATTGTCATCTGCTCATTTCATTTCATCGTCATTGCCGCCTGCTTGTAGATGATGGATGATCTTCACTGGTAATCCTAATACATACATGGCATGACAACTTACGAAAACTTGTATGAATAGAGAGAAACAAATTGTGCATAGTCGCAATTTGCTACAGATGATTCCACTCACAAAATTTTAGTTGGTGGTGAGGTCGGTATACCATAAATAACAGTAACTTGACAACATCCGAATTACATGCTCTCTTTCGAATTGTATCACAATTTATCTGTCTGAATTTAACCTCAACGACATTAACATTCTTAAGCACACACAGGCTTAACATCAAATCTTCCTAAATTAATTCACGTATCTCCTCTAATATGTTAGGCTTTGCAAGTTAAAGTTATTGCAAAGCCCCCCAGAATGGTCTGCGAAGAATCAAGGTCTGCAGAGATTTGGCGGGAGCAAGAAAGGCACAGGTTAAGCAATGTAATGACTTTTCAATGCTTCCCTTCAAACAACCACGCAACAAGTTAATAAGAGGAAGATTCACCTCATTACGGACTCTTTTACAAAGGATCTTCCACCTGAGCTGCAAGAGCAAAGAATAATTATGAGCCCAACACTCAACATGTGACTTCACCAAGGGTAATTAAAATACCATAACCGTAAGCCAAGACTCACGCATATTCAAGGTGGATATTCATGAATCGACGGTTTTCTTTGCTTTGTGATAGTGTTACAGAACCTTCAATGAGTTGATCTTGCTCCAGCTCAATTGGCTCATAAAAGTATAGCACAGTCTGTAATATTGATTCATTAGACCAGCCAAAGAAAAGTTCACAGTAAAAGTTATGATGAGACTGAATGATTTTCTGTTTCCAGGAAAAAAAACTGAATGCCTTTTTATACTGACAATGTAAGCATCAAAAACCTTAACCAGGCAAGTTATCACCAAGCTGGCTAGCCAAAAGGTGTGAGTTGGAGAATTGTCAAGATACTGTACCTGTTGCCAATGCGTTGGAGGGTCCTCAGGTGCAGTGGACAGAACCAATGCTTCATTGGGATTTGCTCGTTTCTTCCTCTGCTGACCCTCCACTGGAAGATTGTTAAAAAGCAAGGATGGTGCCTGATTATTTGTAGGAGCCAATGTAGGTCCACTGAATTCAACATCAAACCAAAATGCAAACCCATGTAGTGGAGCTGTAAATCAAGAAATAATTACAACCACAACAGCGTCTACTGAAGTAAATGAGATTAATACAATAAGAACGTCCTCCTCTAGCAAAAAAAAAAGTTCATTCAATGCATAAACCCACACAGAGAAAAGAATTCAAGGTTATAAAAAATATGTAGTGAAAACAATAATGAGACAGAAGAACTGCAACATATAAGAGAGAGAGACCTCGCATCATTGACTTGAACTTGTAGTTTGCCGTAACAGATTCTAACTCATGATGTGTAACTGTATGGCAATCCACATGCTTAACCTACAACCAAATAGTAACAGCATGATGCCTTAGATTATATACTTTCTACAGACAAACAAAAATGACAGAGCTTCAGATCGTAGTATAAAGGGGGCATCAGATGACAGATGGAGGTGCGAGGCCGCTTAAATAGAAAAACCTCAGGCAGCTCCTTAATGACCTCAACTTCCCAAAACAGACATCTCAGAAGGTGTTCGAAAGAAGCATATTCACCAGAATGTTGGACCACGAGCAAAGTCAAACTATTTGTTTGACTGGTGAAAATATATCTATAAATTGATATTAATGAGGCGCATGCATATATGAATCTAGTAGCCATAACAAGAAGGAACCAACAGTTTTCTGCCAACAAAATGTGTAAGGTCAAAGAAGTAGCTCATGCCCGAGTCATGATTACTCTACTTCACCTCAAGGTTGATTTATTGGTAGCAAAGAAAGGAAAAAAAAAAAACAAACAAGAAAGCAGAAAAGGAAAACGTCCACATTGGTGGGAAAGGTTATTACTATCAAGACAACCCATAAGTATAATGAAAACTATAAAAACACATAAAAATCTGGAACTATATTGAGAGAACTCACCACATGTGGCCATGTCAAAACGTTCTCACCCACAATCGTCTCAACAGATGGCTCTTCAAACGCACATTGTTTTGCCAATGGCAACATGGCAGACACTGCAAACAAGCCAATGAAAGAAAATGATTCTGACCTCCAAGCAATAAAACTTTTCTACATTATACAAGTGGAATGGTATTTAAATGAATGCTGATACTAAGCTCAAGTAAGGATTATTTATTTATTTTTTTTTTTTAAATGTAAAAAAGCATAAAGTTTGAGTGAGCTTCTTGATGGTCAGTTTTTTATTTCGTGAGAAGGGTCACATTCCCTACAAATACTTCTGCACCGGAGTGTAGGAGTTGTGCTCCCCTATTGCAAATTTTACTTTCACATATTTTCAACAGCTCCGCTTAGAATAGGTGCGACTACTGATTGTGTCCTCACACCAATTCCATAGATGCTGGTAAAATTTGACCAAGGTTGAAAAACTAATTGAAAACAGTTAAATGGCATTAAGCATCGTCTTCAAAGACTCAATAAATAACCAAATCCAGGCAAGGCATGCAATGTGTGTTATAAGTTCAAATAATCTAATGTAGTACAAATCCAATATATGGCGATAACAATTGAGATCATGTTATTATATAAGATGTATACTCACTGTCAATTCCATAAACATTGCGCCAGAAATCTATGCTTTCACTGTATCTATCAGAATGTGTGATAGGTGCCATGTACAACTGCAATCATACAAACTAAAAATCAGAATGAAAAAAATAAATTCATTCATCAACAGCTGCTACATTGTACAAACTTGAGCTTGACAACACTACATCCCCACTACACAAGTTGATAACACACAATGATATGAAGCCAGCACCAGTGTGACAGATTTCAGAATTAAAGATGCAGATGTGACTAATTGAAAGACCAAAAACAAAAAGAAAGATACCGTTGCACTTGAAGGAAGTATTAGACCTCCAGGTTTTAGCCAGCGATCTCTTGCTGTGATCACACTTCCCAGCATACTCTATAATAGAAAGAAAAAAAAAAAAAAAAAAAAAAAAAAAAGCAAGCATGCCAACAAAAGAAATGGAAATATATCATAAAGTTGCAAACCATAAAACAGCACAAGTATACGTATTCTGAGGTACAATCCTATATCCAATACTTCACAATACAATCACGAATACAGATATGTTAACAGCTACCTCATACAGAAGCATGTAGCCCATCCATTCTGAAATTATAACATCAACCTCCTCGTCAATATTGACATCCTGCAGAACTATCATTTTTAGCAATAGATATTGTTGGCTTGTAATTTGTAATTCAGATCAATAATTTCGGAAAGCCAAAACAAACTCATCAATCTCTCTCTCTCTCTCTCTCTCTCAACACACACACACACACACACAAGGAAAGTCAACAAAATTGTCTTGGTTGTACAAGCATACCTCAACTCGCCCATGTAGTACGATGACGGTTTCAGATAGATTGTTTGCTTTCACAACTTCATTTGCCTGCTTACAAATGAACGAGATTAATCCAAATTACAAAGCCAATCCTAAAGCGTCACAATTAACATATTTCATCTTCATGAGAATGAACTTTTATTTTTTCCGGATACATCATGCACAAAAGTTCAAGCTAAAGATACATATAGGTAACTTTGACTCAGGTACTTCCCCAATCAGAGCTTAAGGGTAATGAGACATTTTACATTCAAGCAAAGACACTGAGAAGATCAGAAATAAATGAATACAGAATCAAATCACATGCAGATAAAGTAAAAAGCATTACTACAAGAACTTACCTGCACTGCAATGTCACTTGCATCAACAGCATATACCTGGTAGGTTGTAACAAAACACATAAGAGAATGCTATACAGAATGTAAAACAATGCCAGGCCGGGACACAACATAGAAGTGACTTAACCAAACTAGAAACATTAAAATCAGGGGAAGACTGTCCAGTTTTATTCATCAGATATCACATTGAAGAGAACGAGCAAAAATGGCTGTGACATATTTTGAATCAGTAGATGGAAGTAGTGATTTGACATTGCCAAAACCCCTAGTTAAATGAAATGCATACCATCTTTCCAAACAAGACAATTTTCCCCATGTCAAAAGGAAAATTACTGCAACTAAACACATACAATTTGGTCAATATCTTATTTGCAAATTTATGAAATATTATTGAAAAAACAGCTTACACGTTTTGCACCAGCCTGAGCACAAAATATAGAAAGAATGCCGGTGCCACAGCCAACATCCACTACAACCTGCAAGCATCATTCAATCAAGAATATAAATGAGCAATTCACTGCAGAAACAACCCTTCTCCACAGAGACGTGCAAACTGAGTAGAATAGGCATGTTCTGCACATGTGAGAGTATGATTCCCCAGTATGTTAAGTTCATATGCATAAGGTAAGTCTTATAAATATTACAGAAGACGTTTTTACATCCACAGAAGGCAGTACCAAATAGAATACACATCATTTCTTAACTACAATTATAGCTGCATACTTTGCCTGCTATAGAGCTCTGGTGCTGCATGATTGCCGCCCTATAAGACTCAGTGCGTACACGGTCCTGAATGATGACAGATTGCCACATCAGTCAATAATTTATGTGACGATCAAATTGGAAAAGAAAACCATCATAGCAATGTATTTTTTCCAATGACAAAGCATAAACAATTACCTTGAAATTTAAAACTACAAAGACAGGGAACCTTAAACAAGATATACTGATGTTATGGGCCAAATCATTGTACATGGGTTCATATTCTGAAATTCATATTCGCATTCCCACTTGAGATGCATTCTCTTAAAAGACGAAAAGCAATACAAGTATCAACAATGGAATATCGCATCAAACTAATTTCGTATCCTCGGCTGCCACCGGAAAATCAAACAGCAGTAAAAACAGAATGAAACCCTAAACACTAACGCTCGAGACATTTGATCGCAATCGATTCTGGACAAGCAGATGGAAAATTAGCAAGAAGACAAAAACATATGTGCAGCAAAATGCACCTTGATCATTTCTTCGTGGATGCCGACGTGCGCGTAGGAGTGGAAATAGGCCATGTCGAAGTCCGTACAAGGCGCTCCCTGTTGTTGTTGCTGCTGTTTATTGTGCTCAGAAACCCTAAGCCCGCCAAAATTACCACCACTGCCGAAGTTGTCTCTGAGCTCACGTGACCTCGCACGTGTTCCCCGGCGGACTCTATCCCTCTGGCTCATCCCGTGTGGCTGCTGCTGCTGCTGCTGGTAGCCGTTACTGTAAGCCGGGGTCGAGTTCATTGTTTTGGTGACAACTCGCTTGCTCGCTCACTCCCAAACCCCAATATTACGAGAGAACAAAAAGAAAGCGCCGTTTCACGTTTTGCATTTTGCAAAAAAGACACCCCATTTTACTTTCAGACACGTACTAATTTTCGACAATCGAATCGGATGAATTGAAAAAAATGAACGGATAAAAATTAACAAGAATGCGTAAGAAGTAAAATGGGGGGTGTGGATATCACACCCCTTTGCAAAATTGTTTTTTTCTATTATCTTTTTTATTGAGGACCTGTCTTTAAACCCGGCTAACTTCTAACCCTTTGGTATAGAACATAAAATTTAGGTTCTAAACCCCCCAACTTGCTCTAATTTTTGGGCTAAAAATCAATTTTGTGTTCAAACTGATCTTTGGGGTAAATTTAAGGGAGTTTTAACAAAAAACTCCTGGTACTGTTCACTTTAACGAAAAACCACATTTTTACACTAAAAAGTCAAACATGTTACTATTCACTTTACCCTTTATTTTATCCTTATCGTTAAAACTCAAAGTTTTCAAGTCATTTTCATTAGTTTTCCTTAAATTTAACCCAAGAAACTAACAATGCAAATGACCTGCCCCACTTCGACACATGGACACGCCAGAAAAATAAGGGAGCCGCAACCCACTTAGGTCATCTCCAACCGACCCCGCCAAAGGGCTATATGGCTAAAAATAGCTCGAAATAACACGAAAACCGTCTCAAATGGAGGGCTAGGCCAAAGGGCTCGTGGGCTCCACTAGGCCAAAAATTGGAAAACAAGCCAACCGGTTGGCTCAAAGGAGCCAGCCAGCCAGCCCTGGGCCGGCCCAAAATTCAAAAGCAACGGCTACCTAGCATCAGCATGATGCCAGCTAGCAACGGCTAGCTGGCATCATGTTGACGCCACACCGTTGCATTTTATTTATTTTTTTGTTGGGACAATTTTTTGAAAAAGAAATAATTCTAATTATGCCTAAGCCATTCTTACACCATTTCTCACATAATTTTTACCATTCCATACTATCTTACCTCATTTTATTTCAATTCTTCACATTCTATTCTCTCACCTCTTCCAATAATCTTTCCTTCAATTTTTTCAATAATTTTCAAATGGCCACATCTGCAATGAAAGGGAGGGCTTAGACCTGAAAAAAAGATTAAGCTCTTTGCAAGGCTTATATATGGATTGGAAGATAGTGTGAAAGGGAGTTCTCAAACAAGTGAAGGTGTTCAGACTCGTACGTCCAAAAAGTACTATGAGTTCTACGAAGGCACCACTCCACCGAATTCCCGAAACCACGAGAGTTGTTCTTCAAGATGGAAAAAACAATCTTCATCCAAGTTTGAATAAATGGCATCAACTTAAATTGAAGTTGTTGTAGTCTTTAATATTTAAGTTATAGTTTTTAAATTTAAGTTGTTCAAGTCTTTAAATTTAAGTTGTAGTTTTTAAAATGAAGTAGTTGAATCTTTAAATTGAGGTTGTTGAATCTTTAAATTGAAGTTGTTGTATTTTTGAATTTGTCCAAAAACCTTATTTTAATATGGTAGTTTAATTTAAGTAACCATATTAATTCAATTAAAATAATAAATTATGTTTGGCCCATGGCTCTTTGACCGCCCTCGGTTGGAGATGATTTTTTGTCACAAGACTATGTTTGGCCTGTGACCCTTTGGCCCATTGGTTGGATATGGTATGAAATATGACCTGACATTGTTCATTAAAACATAATTTATTGGATGGTTATAGTGCTAAAGGGAGCCCTCTGGCCTTACACACCCCAAATGTGGAACGCGCTCCCTACCTTTAGTGTCTGACAGCGAGGGGCCCACTATCAAGGCAATTGTCGGCCACTTGCCGCCTGCCAATGACTCTTTTTGAGATCGAATGAATGAGATTAATGGACAGTTGGTTGATCCAATGGTCCATATTCAAATTTTGTCTTAAAAAACATAATTTTAATATATTAAATCCAATGTTTGAGATTCAATATGATCAAATCTAACAGTAAAAAAATATCTAACAACCCAAAATTAATTCCAACGCCTAAAACAATTAAAAAGGGTTTTTTTTTTTATTAACACCCCCACAATATTATGAATACATTCCCTTTTTTTGAATTCTTGTTAAACTACCTCTTTTACCCTTATTTCAAATTGAAAAAAAAAAAACAAACAAACCAACCCAGCACCCATAAATGCATCACATATTCCCTTCTCAACAGCCAAACAACATGCACCACCATTAACGAATTCCATTGATTTCAATAGTTCAATTGTTACAAGAAGATGGTATTGATAACTTTATTTACCCAAACATATGCCGACCTTATATTATAGAAGCACTTTCCGTAAGATCCCACATCGCCCAGGGGGTGTGGATCTTGTAAGCCTTATATGTATATTTCCATCTCTACCTAGCATGATGCCTTTTGGGAGCTCATTGACTTCAGATTTCGTAGGAACTCTGAAGTTAAGTGAGTTCGCACGAGAGCAATCTCATGATGGGTGACCCACTGGGAAGTTCTCGTGTGAGTTCCCATAAACAAAACCATGAGGGCGTGGCCGAGGCACAAAGCGGACAATATCGTGCTACGGCGGAGTCGAGCCCGGGATGTGGTGGGGGCCCAGGAGGGGATGTGACAATTTGGTATCAGAGTCACTCCCTGGCCATAAGTGTGCCGACGAGGACGTCGGGCCCCTAAGGGGGGTGGATTGTAAGATCTCACATCGCCCAAGGGTGTGAATCCTGTAAGCCTTATATGTATATTCTTATCTCTACCTAGCACGAGGCCTTTTGAGAGCTCATTGGCTTCGGATTCCGTAGGAACTCCGAAGTTAAGCGAGTTCACGCGAGAGCAATCCCATGATGGGTAACCCACTGGGAAGTTATCGTGTGAGTTCCCATAAACAAAACCGTGAGGGCGTGGTTGGGGCCCAAAGCGGACCATATCGTGCTACGGCAGAGTCGAGCCAGAGATGTGACACTTTCCATATGTTTTCCTGCCCATAGCCATCAAGTAAACATCCTTGAGTATGGCGTTTGAAATTGCAGTTTCTACAAACTGCTAAAGGGCTCGCAGAACGATAGGGAGGGAAGTGGGAGGGGAAGGTGAAGGAATATAGTGATTAGCAAGGACCGACTAAGTGGCGGATGGTGAGCGATATGTCAGTTAGGTGCAATGTTATTGTTGCTTTGAACAGGTGGGGTGGATTCAATAGAAGTAGGGTTAAAATTAGAATTTAAAAGAACAATTTTAAGTGTGGGGTATATTTATAAGATTGTGGGGTTTCAATAAAACAACCCTTAAAAAAATTATCTAAAACAAAGTTTACCAAAAAAAAAAATTATCGAAATCTAAATACTTTTAAGTTAACATGTTCATAAAATTCCGATGGTTGGATGTAAAAGTTTCCCTAAAATTCCGACGCCTATGCCATGTGAGCTTTGAATCTCATGTGTAGTAGGGGAACAATTGTATATATGTACAATTATTATAATTGTCTTGGAACAAAAAGTTGACTTAATCCAAATAAAAGGGTTAGGCTTTATCTGTATATATAAAGGGAGAAGACCAATTTGGTAAGGCATTCAGAAATGCCAAGAAAGCCCCTTTGTTTTCTTCACAATTGAAATCCAAAAAATAAAAAAAATGAGGACAAACTGGTAAAAAAAATAATTGAATAAAAAAAAACTGTATTGAAAAATAAAAAAAATAAAAACATTTACATAGTGAGAGAAACAAATAACAAAAATACAAGGAGAAAAAAAAAAAGAAAAAAGAAAAAAAGTGCAAACGGAAAAGTTGGAAAAGAAAACTAAAATTAAAAAAATGTTTTAAAAGTTAAAAGGAAAAAAAGAGAACATGTATGTATTGAACCCTCAAACACGACGAAGAAAACAGCTCCAACTTGTTAGCCGTTTTCTCTGAATAATTCCCACAATATGATGTGTGATTTTAGTGGGAAGTTCAACAGTAACCACCACACATATCATCCGTATACAGTTAGATGATCGGAAAGGAATCACTTTTCATCTTCTTTGAGTTCAGTGTGTGGTTTCAATTTATTCCAACATAAAGAATTCGACAAAATCATCCTTTATAAAGTGAGAAGGATAAAAAGGTGAAACATTCAAAATACCAAAAATTATCCTTCAAGAATTCTTAAAATTACAATTGAACCATAAGAATTTAAAATAATTCACCACATTTTAATTTTGAATGAATTTTAAATTTAAAACTTTAATTAAAAAAAACTCCCATGTTAGTGGGTGGTTTCTTGGTTTTTGCCTTTATTTTGAATAATTTTTTAACAAAAATATAAAATAGTTATTTAAAAAAAAATTAAAAAACATAATCTAATATAAAAAGGTCAATTGCAAGAGGCTAATCTTTTCCTTAAAGTTTGTATATTTGCTCAAACCTATATCTCAATTGGTATTTATTACCTTAAAAAAAAGAGTCAGTTATTGACAATTTTTAAATTTTCTTTAAAAAAAAAAAAAACAATTCGTAAAATTATGTTTTACAAATTAAATACAAAATGCAATTGGTTAGTGAGTTAGAAATAAAAAGGTTGGGCTCGATGCAGGCCCGAAACTGTTGCCGATATTGTTTTATGGGCCAAAAGTATCAAAAGAGGCCAACAGGCAGAGCACGCCGAATCGGCAGGTGGGGTTGGAAATGGATCACGTAGGAGGATTTTGAGTTGCCGTACCCACCAAGAATGGAAATTTGGAATGGAGTCGTTTCTTTCTTTCTTAAAATAAAAAAACTAAATAAATAAAAAAGGTTAAACCCCAAAGGCAGAAAGGCAAAGGAAAAGGCCCCTCGGCAGTCGGCCCTCATCCTCTATCTATCTATAAATAGTAGTAGTAATCGCGTTGGTCCGTGGTCGTATCAAAATTCGAAAGATAAAGCAATGGCGGGTGTTGTGCCTCCACCTCCAGGTACTGGTACACGTACTACCGCGGGAAGGGAGGCAGCGGGGCGCGAGACTCGGACTGAGAAAGTGGACTACACGAACCTGCCTTGCCCCATTCCTTATGAAGAAATCCACCGCGAAGCTATCAGTTGAGTACCAATTTCTTTTTCTTTCTTTTTCTTCTTTCTTTTTAATTTATAGTATTTATTTAAAGTTATGACTTTATTGCTTCGTGTGTGTTTCTATAATTTTAATATAACTCCTCAGTTGGCGGGGTCAATATCTGTTATGATTCATTGTGTGGGTTTCCGGTAGTTAGCTTTGTAGGGTGAACCGTCCAGCCGTAGATAATTATTTGAAAATCCAAGCACGTGAATTGCTCTTTATAAACCAAACCAAGTTTAAGTTTCTAGTCTCATGATGTTGAATTGCTCATAAACGTGTTATGCTGTGATAAAAATTCATCATTGTTTTACTTTTAGTGAACTCAATCAATTCACTTCAGATTGTATACTTTTCTCCGGATCCAGTTTTAATCAGATTATATGCTATATCGTATATGTCACTGAAACGATAGCAGCTGCAATGCACTTGATGGTCAAGAAAACTGCATATTGGCACTAGTTTTTTGACTTGCGTCTCTGAATGGCAGTGTCTTTACGGCCAGAACTTTTTGAGGGAATGCGCTTTGATTTTTTCAAAGGACTCAACCAGAAGTTCTCCCTTAGCCACAGGTTTTTCTATTCTCCTCTCTCAACTTTTGTTTTTGCATTCCTTCCTTATCAGTCCTTTCTATTCTTCTGCTTATTTCATTGACTGTTTTCGCATCCCATCAGCGTCTCCATGGGACCTGTGACAATTCCTCGTCAATCTGCTGAAATCTTAAAGGTCCCTACTGCCAACTATGAGTTTGGTGCAAATTTTATAGACCACCCAAAGGTAGGTAGCTATCGCCGTATTTACTTATCCAGAAACCTCTACTGAAAGGAGTGGAATCAATCATTCATGATTAATTTATTTTGTGTGCGTTTGTGGGGGCCTGGGGGGGGGGGGGGGGGGTTGATTAAATTTGTAGTTGATGCTTGTTGGGAGGGTATTAACAGACGGGAGACTTAATGCAAGAGTCAAGTATGACTTGACTAACAACCTCACTCTCAAGGCTAATGCTCAGGTGAATATTCATCCTTGGATTAAACTGATCCTTTTTTTCTTCTTGTGTAAAAAAAATGTGGAAGTATTGATGTAACCCGGTTATTTCGACTCTTATTTACAGCTCGCAAATGAGCCGCACATGTCTAATGCCATGGTCAATTTGGACTACAAGGTCTGCTCACTCTTCTTATTTACTTTCATTGATTTAATTTGCCTTGTTTGACCTCATTACATATACAATTAAGGAGTTTCTTTGGCTACTTTTCTTGTGTCATTTTACATATCTGGTTTCACTTCCTAACCATCATTTATGCCCATGTGGAAGTACGGATGTGTAGGGGTTATAACTCTCCTAGTTCATGGTGTCTCTCATCTCATGTGTCGTATGGTGCTCCTAGTTCTGACATTCTCTCTTGGTACAGGGTTCAGACTACAGATCCCAGATTACATTGGGTAATGGGGCCTTATGTCAAGCGAGTTATATGCAGGTAATGATATTCTTTTCTTTCTTTTTACCCTCCAGATAATGTAGAAACCAGTACCAACTACCAATTAATTTACTTTTGTGCCCATGTAACTTTTGGGATATTCATATTGGAATCAAACATGTCTTGGAGGTCTAGATTTATCGAGATATTCATAGTACATTTCCCTTATTTTAATTGTAATTTGTTTATTGATATTGTATATCAATATCAAGAACATGATTGACCGAAAATCGGCTCTGTCTTGGTACATGCCTTGTAACACTAGGCCGCTGCAGGTGGTTTATGCTAACGTTCTTACATTAATTTCAAGATGTTTTCTGACCTAATCTGTCTATATTCTATATACTCTTGCAGTCGGTGACTCCTCATTTTTCTTTGGGCGGTGAAGTATTTTGGGCCGGTCAGCATCGAAAGTCAGGTATCGGTTATGCGGCTCGGTTCAACACTGAAAAGATGGTAAGCTAGCTTGGGTTTCATTCATCTTACGTCACATGTTTGAAGGCAAATGATTTATCGTTCTGGCCATTATGCATGGTTTGTACATTATCATTATATTTTATTATTAACAAGTATTTTACTGAGAAGGGACAGAAAAGAAAGAGAAAGAGAAAACAAGTTGTTGGCCTTAGAATAGAGAATCAGCTGACTACTAACACAGACAGAAAACAATCAGAACATTACTTACTCCTCCAACAAGGAATAACAATCTTTAGGGAAAACACAGATTATCTTTGTTGGCACACCAGATACAAGAGTATCATCTTAATAGTCTCAAAAGTCTGGTCATTATCGTTATTCTAATGATTAAAAAAGTTCAACGTCTTCGTAAACTAACAACCTTTTCTAGTCGGGTTGATTTTCTTGGGTTACACAGATTCCTCCGTAACCAAATGTGATGCTCATGTCTTGCCTGTAGGTCGCCACAGGGCAGGTTGCTAGCACTGGAATGCTTGCATTGAGCTATGTTCAGAAAGTATCTGACAAGGTAGAAAAGTTGTTTTGTTTAGAACTTTAGGTTATATCTTATGACCATATGTCTATTACTGTTTTTCCTACTTTGGAAATTGTGGCCTGAACAAGAATACTATTGTATTTATGCAGGTTTCACTAGCTTCAGACCTCATGTACAACCACATGTCAAGAGATGTCACAGCAAGTGTTGGCTATGATTACGTCTTCAGACAGGTAGATTCTGCCATCAGAAATGTCCTAGGTTTTTCTAAATTGAGCGCCTTTTAACAATCCCACGCAAATATCACATGAACCTATTTGCTTATTCAGAATCCAAGAAATAATATGTTACTGTTATTAAGAAAAGAAGGAAAAGAAATCAATTAAATACTATTTATGCTTCCTGTTTCAGAGTCGTGTTAGAGGGAAGATTGATTCCAATGGCTGCACGGCTGCTTATCTTGAAGAGAGATTGAATACGGGTCTTAAGTTTATTCTTTCTGCGGAGGTGAGAAATCAGCTGCTTTGAATTGTACAATAATTTCAAGCCAGATGAGATATATGACCAATGGCATCAGGCATCAGCTATGCTTTTTTGGAAGGCAGGCATCAGCGATGCTTAGATATATTAGTTGTATGATGTTTCCAGGTCATATTTGTCCAGCATTAACAGCATGTTACCAAAATTTCCGTTTGCAGATCGATCACAGGAAGAAAGACTACAAATTGGGGTGTGGGATGACACTAGGAGAATAGCTTCACAGATGATGCAAAAGGAAAGGGCTGGCTGTAGTAGGAAATTTTGTAATTATTTCTAGCACCACTTTTGTGTCGTTTATTGTGTGCATTTTTATCTCTATGTAATCATATAATTAATTTTATGTTACGAAGGTGAAGGAATTTCTTACTAGATTACTGATTATTATTATTTAATACAAAACCGTGCATGGCTAATTGAATACTAGTTACTGCTGTGACTTTTATCAAATAGTTTTAACATTATACAATATCAATTGATCAATTGATAATGTTTAAATATAGGGTTGCAATGTTGCATGTTGGATGTTTGACTGTGGTCGTAAAACAGAAGGGCCCAACCCAATTTTTGAATTAAGACCTCTTCTAAGGGCTCAGTCTTGGAGTCATGTACAGTTTACACACCTTGCATAAAAATTTGGAGTAGATTTGACATGGGATTGGAGTTTGAAGGGTACTGCTAGAGTAGTGCTATTTATACACTTATTTTTATTTTTCAAATTTTATTTTTAATATTTTCGGCAGTCAAATTCAATAACAATTGTTGCTATAGGATCATGCGATATGATTTAGAGCAAGTATAATAGAGTGACGATAAGAGTTGTGTTTCATGTCGGAAAAATAAATTGTGTATTGACCTCTCATGGTCTCCTTTTAGCATCGAATTCATCGATTCCATTGATCTCCCTCTCTCAGTTCTAAGTGAGTCGAGTATGTGTATGTACAAATTCATTATCTTGCGATAATTATGTTTTAATGTAGTTCTTAACCAGGGGCAAGGGCTAAATTTTAATTAGAAATTTGAGGGCAACAAAGCAAACTTGTATATATATTGCCCAGGAGTTGAGAGAGACGAGAGAGGGAGAGGGAGAGAGAGAGGGAGATGAGGAGGGGGAATAACAGGAATACCAAGACAAAGAAAGCGGCAGCAGAGAAGGATGAAGTTGAAGAGATGCTGCGGGCGGCACAGGACGATTTGCTTCTCAAGCTGTCCGTCGACTCTCACATGTCCCACCGTCGTGTTTCTCTGGACGACGATCCCGATATCGACCGTCGCTTTCATGCCCTCAAACTCAAAACTACCAGTGGAGTTGCTGCTGCTGATGCTTCCGCCTCCAATTCCAAATCTAATCGGACCAATTCCATTAAAGTGGACGAGGAAATAAGGGCAGTCCTCGGCGACGACCTCTCCGCCAGATTCGCCGCTCTCAAGTCTTCATTGCCCACGGCCACGGCCACTCGCTCCTCCTCCTCTGCCACCACCGCCACGTCATCTTACTGCTACGATGACTTGGATGATGAGGAGGATGAAGTTGAAAAGTTGATGCGCTGGGCCAAGGACGCCGCACGCCTCGACCCTTCTCCACCTTCCGATTCCGATGACGATCGGGACAAGTCTGAATCTGACGACTCCGACGACGACAACAAGAGAGGGGAATCGAATAGGGCCCAATTGTAAATAAATGAAATTTTGTGTTGGTCAATTTGAACTGACACATACAAATTTATGAATAAATGAAACTTGTTGTTTGGAAATGAGACATACAAATCAAACATTAGTGCATACAATACGATACGACGTTGTTCTTCTTTGTGAAAGAATACAATGTTTACCCATGATGTATTTTAAACTGTAACTTGCCGAAGACACGGAAAAACTCAACCTGACTGCCAAATAATCATAAATAACAATGATAAAAATGTTCTTCTTCCTTCACTAGTCTTGCCTATTACATTTATGTTTACAGCGAGTAGGACGATTGTCAAGCAGCTCTATCAAATAAATAAATCCTTCTTCCGAATGGGTCCAGATAACCAACCGAGCCAGCCATGGGGATCATGGGAGCATGCACTATAGAGTGTATTTTCATATTTCGGAAGGGCATCAATCCCCCTTGAGGTTGAATCACTCTCTTTCATAATCTAGCTCCATATCAACAAACAAAAACAAAACCAACAACAAAGATTTTGAACTCTTCCGCGTCCTGCAACTATAATGTTAATAAAACAATAAGACAGGAGAACCAGTAATGAGATTAACGGAACTCATCATGGTACCCATAGTCCTCTTCCTCATCGTCATTGAAAATAGCGCTGTAAAATACATATGGGTTCTCTATCATCTCTCCCAGCGTTAGTCGCCCGTCTTTATCCGTATCAGCCTGCAATTCACAAATTTGTCACTTAAAGGCAGCACAACAACGGCACATATACTATAATACATCATCAACCGTTCCTACCATTCCAAGCTTCCTCCTATGCCACACCCAAATTTGGAACAACTTTTTACTTTATTTTATTTTCTAGGGGGGTATGGAGAGGTACGAAGGCTATCAAACTTCATTTGATGTCTTCAGTGACAGAAGAATGACAGTCTACTTGTTAATCAGCTGATAATTCCACCGTCTTATAAGGTAGATAGCATGATGGCAATACGAGAAGAACTGCCCGTAACTTTAGAATCCAAATACCAACATATAGAGATCACGCCCCGTATATAAACTTAAGCAATTTTATAATCTGATCTCCAAATTGCCTCTGAGTGCAAGATAAATCAACAGACTTTGACACTTGAAGATGCTCTGAAAGAATATAGAAGGTGATTCATCTCTTAACACTTCAGTTACGTATAAATTCACAAACCTTAATTTATTGTTTTGAAATGATTAACTCATCTTATTAGGCAAGGAAAGGAACCAGGAAGCCCTCGCTACATGGTGAGAGCAGACTAATTACCACATAAAAAGTGCACCTAAATCAATGCTCGCATGAACCATACAAGCATATCTAAACGACCCAAAAAGCACAAATGATAGAATCTAAACTAGGAAAGAAAATACTTCCCACTGTAAAAATGAATACCTGTGATATAATGTAATCTACTTGTTGTTTTGCATAGTAATGTTCTGATGGATGTATCTTTCCGATAATAGGAAGTATCTCCTCATCTGACAAATAACTGCGGGATGTGCAAGGCGGAAACAAGTAAAATAAACATGAAAAGGGAAACCCTCAGAATAGTTACACATAAATAAAATTAGCTTAAAAGTACCTGTCACCATCTTTGTCAAGCCGAGCGAACAAATTTCTAGCTGGGGACTCCATCGAATCATCAGACTGATGTGTGGAATTGTGATTTTCTTCATCATAGTTCCTCACCAAATCAAAGAGGCCATGGAAGAATTCTTTGAAGTTAATCTTTTCATCTTTGTCGGTGTCCCTTTCCCTAAGGAGGCCAAAGGAGCATTCAGACAATTAGAAAAGCTAAGCAACCATGTTAGAACGACATTACACAATGACAAATAAGATGACGTGCAAGGGTTAACAAGAAAATACAAATACTACAAAAAGAGTTGGTAAAAAAGGAACCACCCATCTCAACTGGTCAGTCCCTGGTGGTGCCTATGTCAGTAGATGTTTCTGTTTCTCTTTCGTTCTAATATCAGTATGTTATTGGTCCAAGGAGAAACCCAAAATTTTGAAAGTGGAAGTTGAAAATTTCCTTGTCATGGTGCCTACATCTGACTTACAAACTGATATCCTACAAATAGATATTGCTCATATGGATACGGAAAACTAGAATGGAAATTAGTATCACCTTACTTCCTCCTTGCACAACCACTTAAGTAGCTTTGGGTTGTTGCTGTCAGCTGGGTGTAGAAAGCTAGAAAAGGATAAAGACGAAAAACACCGACATCAAGTTAAATAAGGTATGTGAAAGGATACTATGTAAAAGGAAGTTGAGAGACAGGTAGAAGCTCACTCATTGAACTCGGTTATATTAAGAAGACCATCTCCATTTGCATCTGATGCATTAAAATGCTCCTCTTTCCACCAACCCATATCATAGCCAAAGGAACTGTTATCTGGTAGATGGAACATGATAAACCAAATCAGTAGCAACAAGAAAGTGACAACATACAAATGATCTAGTTGAAGATAGCGTAAATAACAATTGACCACCCTGTTTCAACTTTCACCAGATACAACTTTCTTTCTTCTCACCCGTTGTCGCCGTTGCTAGGAGCAACAGTCCAACATATTGCAGAATGGCACACTCGTTTTAGTTTAATTTAAGAGATTGTTCTGGCGGAAATCAAAATTTACGAATTCCACACAGCATAGTCAATAGCCATAGATTGAATTTTCACTTTTCAGCAGTTACTAAAGCACGTAGATAGATCATATAGATACATTCATACAAGGAACAAGAACACATGAATTTGCAAAGATGGAATGACGTAAGTAACCTGCATTCTGAGCCCAACTCGGGGGCTGATACTCGGCAAAGGAAACAAAGCCGTCACGATTCTTGTCGTGAAGCTCCATATCCCTCTGTGTCCGATGCAAGACTTCCCTCTGGGCCTGGTTCAAGTTCCACTGAGTCAACTCGTGCTCGGTGACGAGTCCATCAGCCGGGTCGACATCAACCTTAGGAAACAACAAGAGCAGCCTGCTGGTGACGTTGAACCTCTCGTCGTCGTTCAAGTAATCCTCAGCGTCCATGAAGTCTTCCCACTCGGGCTGAGATTCGGCGGCGGGGGCGGAGTGGTGGGAGGCGTTGAAGGCATGATCGAAGTGCTGCTGCTCCCACTTTCGGTCCTCGCGGCGGCGCTCAATGTCGGCAACGAGAGGGTCGAAGGGGATGGGGTTATGGTGGTGGAGTGGAGGAGAGAAGGTGAAGTTGGAGCGGAGCTTGAGGCGGCGGTGGCGGTGGTTGCCGGGTTTCTTGGGGGAGTGGGAAATGAGCAAGAGGACAAGCACTGCAATTGCTATGTATATGATTACTGAGACGGACGGCCTCACCATTGGAACTCTCAAATCTTCAACTCAACTCAACTCAACGCAAGATTTAGTTTTTTCTTTTTTCTGCTCCCTCTTCCTAGATTTGGAATTTGGAAATTTGGAAATTTGGAAAATAGAAAAGAAAGAAAGGAAATTTAGATGAGAGAGAGAGTGTGTGTGTGTGTGTTGGTTGACTGACTCGTGTATGGACTAGATTAGGAGAAGAATCTGGAGAGAATACAAGAGAAATGGAGAAGAGGAGGAAAAGATTGATTCACTTTAATTATTCAAATGATGAACCAAGTTGAAGTCCTGAATGAAAGGGGTTCAGTTTCAGGTTTGATTTGAGACTTTGAGAGTATGAAAATAGGAATTGAGGAAGCAAGTGTCGTTGGAGACTTCCCACTTTTATAGTTGTAGAATTAAAATGTTCCCATTTCGCAGTTTTAATTTAATCATAATTAGCTTGAGTTTAGTTTTAAGTTATTGTTAACTTAGGTTAAATATTTTAAAAAGTATTTTCGAAAAACTATCTTAAGAAAGCCCCTTTGTAAACTTTGCACAGGAAAGATCCCGAAGACGGTTGTGGTCTAAGGTTTTACTAAATCGGAAAAACCTACAGAACAAAGCCTGTTAGTTTTTTCTAGTGTTCCTGGTCGATGAAGCCCAAGCCCAAACCGGTTCGAAAAAGTGGCCTCAAAGCCCCGATCCAATTCCAAGTTCCAACCCAGAAGAATTCCATTGGGATCTGGGATCTGGGATCTAGGATCATTAATATTTTTTATTTTCTTTACACAAACTTAACAATAATGAGAGTGGTAGGATCAAACGGAAACCACGAGGAGTCTAATCGACGCCGTTTGGTTGCAGCGAAAGAAGGGAAGGGAAGAGCGAAGAGCTAAGGGAAGGAGGGATGCTGAAATTCTTGAAGGGAGTGGTGGGCGGATCGGGGACTGGACCCAAAGATCTGCCCTACAACATCGGCGAACCTTACCCCTCTGCTTGGGGCTCTTGGACTCACTTCCGAGGCACCTCCAAGGTCTGCTTCTCTCACTCCTCTCTCTCTCTCTCTATATATATATATATATGTATATGTGCAAATTTGATGATTCCAACGGTGGATGTGGACGATCATGACTGGATCTGAGGGAGGGTGTTTGTTTATTTGGGATGAAGGAATTCGAATGAAATCGTTTGTTTGTTTGTTTGTTTGTTTTTTTTTCTTTTCCTAATTGTTTGTTGTAAACTGTTCAGGACGATGGTACTCCGGTGTCCATATTCTCTATATCTGGAAGTAGTGCTCAGGATGGCCATTTGGCCGCTGCTCGCAATGGCGTCAAGCGTCTTCGCACTGTAAATTTTGCTTTCGTTTTGCTCTTCAAAATTTCGTATGCAAAATTGCAAACGCAGCAATTATTCATTTCATTTTGCCGCTTTGCTTATTTACTTTCAGGTCAGACACCCAAACATCTTATCATTTCTTCATAGTACTGAGGCTGAAACTGTGGATGCTTCTTCTGCCATCAAGCAGACTATCTATATCGTTACCGAGCCTGTTATGCCACTCTCTGAAAAGATTAAGGAGCTCAATTTACAAGGTATCCAAAGGTATTTCCATACATAAATCTATCTGCCTCTTCTCGTCTTCTTGTTCAATTTGTTACACTAAGAAAATCTTTTGATTTCTTTACATTATTGCACATACGAATCATATAAGTGGACACTGAATTTGTCACTAGAATTCACTTCATTTTTTCTCCTTGATGTTAGGGATGAGTATTTCGCATGTGGACTGAACCAGATAGCTAAGGCTGTCAGTTTCTTGAATAATGATTGTAAACTTGTAAGTTTTCGTAATTGGTATTACTAGTATTTTGCATGTGGACTGCACCATATAGCTAATTCTCATATATGATTTTCAGTTGTAGTAATACTGTTTGACTAGCTTTTGGATACTACAGGTTCATGCCAATGTTTGCTTGGCCAGTGTTGTTGTAACTCAAACTTTGGACTGGAAGTTACATGCTTTTGATGTGCTATCTGAGTTTGATGGCGGCAATGAGTCTTCTGCCGGACAAATGCTGGTAAGCATGTCTTCCGTTGTGATTCATCATTGTAAAGCCTGATCCCTCTTAATTCAACTTATGTCCTTGTTACATTATATTGAATTCTTTCTGTGTTTGTTTCTTTAAATGTTGTTTAAGGGTTTCCTAGCTTTGCCTAAATGGGAGGGCTTACTTTTTAAAACTTAGTTTAATTATTTTTTCTTGTTTGAATGGCAATGGATGAAAATGGTGCTTGTTTCCGCTAAGATAATTTCTTGTGGATATTTGTGTTAAAAAGTTCTTAGGAATAGTAAGAAGTTGCGATATGTTTCTCACTAGTTCTTATCTTTCTTCAGCAATTCGCCTGGCTTGTTGGACCACAATACAAACCCACGGAGTTGCTGAAGTCTGATTGGGCTGCAATCAGAAAGTCTCCACCATGGGCTATTGATTCTTGGGGCTTGGGTAAGTCTGCTGTTATCAGTTTCTCAGAACAAGATTATTGGTTTGTTATTTCACTTCATCTATTGATGCTGAACTTCATTGATTCTTTCATGGGGGTGTAGAAATGAATATTTGCCCCTGTTAGAAGCTTCATCCTTGTTTAGTATTATGGTACAGATTGAGTTGTTTTGGGTTGTTTAGTTGGAAAGGATCAGGAAGTTTTTTTATTCTGGAAGGTGGAAGGAAGTGGATTGTCGTGGGGTAGTGTTAAATTTTGGCTCCTTCTATTTTCTTTGGTATTTATTGAATTTTGATATATTTTATCTTGTTGTCTGAAGGCTGATATATGTTTAGTCAGTTAGAGTTTGAAGGCTTTTTGTTGTCTGATTTGCTGATGTTGTACTGCTAATTTGTCGTGTATTGGCTTTGATTATATTTTCAGTGAATGCTGGTTAGTTTATATTTAATATGGTTAACATATTTATAATGAAAATATGTTGAATCATGTGATGTTTTGTTGCTGAACTGCTAGTTAAATACGCTAATCTTAAGAATCTAAATTCTTTATTTAAAATTTAAACTGATAGGCTGTCTTATATACGAGCTCTTTTCCGGTCTGAAGTTAAGCAAAACAGAGGAACTGCGCAACACGGCTTCTATTCCAAAGGTTAGTAGTCGTCTACTGTCAGCATGAGTCAATGATGACCGTATTCATTTTAGGATCAACTAAATTTTACCCCCTAAGGTTTGGCGGTGTTTTTGAAAATGGGCCACGGGGTTTGAATTTTGGCAATTTACACCATGAAGTTTTAAAATGACATCAATTTAAACCCTCCGTCAAGAGTTTTCCGTTAAATTGGTGATGTGGCAATTTTGGAACCCATTTTTATGCTGACATGGGGAAGAAATATAGTAAAAGATTATTTCGAAAGCACAAAAAAGGCTACGCAGTTCCCACATGATCAATTTAACACCATTTGTAAGTAAATTACTAAAACTGAAATGTTGTGACCCATTTTGAAAACAACCCCAAACCTTAGGGGGTAAAATGTAGTTGATCTTTTTAATTTCTCATGGCCTTAATCTTTTTGAAGATTCGTTTTCATTTGCATCTCTCTATTGTCTTGTTTCAGTCTCTGCTTCCAGATTATCAGCGGCTTTTGAGTTCCACGCCTTCTCGTAGGTTGAATACATCGAAGCTTATAGAAAATAGTGGTGATCTTTCTTTCTTAACTCGAATTAATTTCTTTTAATGTTGTTGGGAGTTTATAGTCTTGAGTATGTCAGTCTGCTTCACAGTTTGAGGATTGATTAGCATTTGATACATGTAGCTCCTATTGGTTTTGGGTTATCGTCTATAGAATTCTAGTCGCCCTTTGTTCCCCAAGGAGGATTAAAGTTGTATGCATGTGGAGATTGTACTAAATATTTATGAAAATATGATCTTTGCTCCTTCTGTTGTTTAGACCTTGGTGGTTTAACAATGTTATGTGCCATAGTATTTTTGTTTGCCTATATTTTAATAACTGTTGCAACAAATGGATTGGCAGAATATTTCCAAAATAAGCTAGTGGATACAATACATTTCATGGAAATCCTAAATCTGAAAGATAGTGTTGAGAAGGATACCTTCTTCCGCAAGCTTCCAAATTTAGTGGAGCAGCTACCTCGCCAAATTGTGCTGAAAAAGGTGTGCTTTCTGAATTATTATGTGATTCCTCTACTACGAAATATATAACAAACCTTTTTATTATCAAATTATAATCCATTATTTTGTAATTCATGTTATTGTTTTAATAAATTGTTATCGTTTCTTCTAAAAAAAAATAAAAAAATAAAATTATAATCCTACCATCTGGTTTCTACAGTTGCTTCCTTTATTGGCTTCTGCCCTTGAATTTGGTTCAGCTGCTGCTCCTGCTTTGACGGCTTTGTTGAAAATGGGTTCCTGGCTTTCAACCGAAGAATTCAGTGTGAAGGTCATACTGTTTCAGTACTCTGCATTGACCTTATGTGTCATGAATGTTGTTTACTTAAATTACTCTTGAATGTGGAAGTTTTGTTTTTCCTTTGTTAGTTGATTTTATTTTTATGGTTGTAATCATCTGACTTGGGTATATGTCTTGCCTATACATTTAGGTGCTGCCAACAATTGTGAAACTGTTTGCTTCCAATGACCGAGCTATTCGAGTTGGACTTTTGCAACATATCGATCAGTTTGGAGAATCATTATCAGCACAAATTGTTGATGAGCAAGTATGCAGTCAATGATAGTTGGATTTTGTTTTGAAAACCTGGTAGATTTAGATTGATTCATTTCTAGTGTGTAGGTTCTAAATTTGCATGTGATGCTCAGGTTTACCCCCACGTTGCTACTGGGTTCACTGACACATCTGCTTTTCTCCGGGAACTGACTTTGAAGTCAATGCTTGTTCTAGCTCCTAAGGTTAGTGCCCCTAATTTTATGGTTGTATGATTCTCGCTTTGTATAGTTTATATTCTCACAAGCCACTGTTAATGTGATTTGAATCTTGAAACACGACGCTTATTAGAATTAGTGTTAGCCACTTGTTACTCTTGTTTACTATTTTATATATTTTGCTTTACTCCATACCATTTTAAGATATATCTCAACCTTTATGTGGTGCCCGTGATGGCTAATAAAATTCCTGTCTTGTTTTAGGTTTGGGGGTCATTCTATACCTTTGAAATTTGAATTATGTGATTAGTCTCATCTAACAGGTTTGTCTATCTACTTTTTAGCTTTCTCAACGCACCATTTCAGGGTCCTTGTTGAAGTATCTTTCAAAGTTACAGGTATTAACTTCTGAACTAATAACCTTGAGTTAGCCTTTAAAATGAATGCTTGCAGTGTTTATTTTCACATTTTGTCTCTTCAAGTTGATTATTTTGAAGATTATCTTTTGTGAATAAATGTGTTTGGAACATAGAATATAGCCATTTCTTAACACTTGTTTTTTATTCTTTTAATTTCTTCCTGTTTTGCAGGTTGATGAAGAACCAGCAATTAGAACGAACACCACTATATTACTAGGGAACATTGCATCCCACCTGAATGATGGGGTTAGTGTCATCTATCTGCCACACCTACTGTTTCTAATTTGATTCTTCTCTTCGGTGATAGAATGGTCCTATTGGTTATTTGGTGTAATTTCTAATTTTTCAACAGATTTGATAAAATATTTGCTTGTCCTAAGATGATTGGGTTCTTATTTAAATGCAGACAAGGAAAAGAGTGCTGATTAATGCTTTTACTGCCCGTGCATTACGTGATACTTTCTCACCTGCCCGGGGAGCAGGTACTAAAATTTTCTATTTATATATTTACTAGGTTCTGTTTTGAATCATGTTTTAGTTTGTCATCATATTAAACTTGTTTTTCTTATGTTTGGTACATGTGTCAATGCTTGGATTCTATGATCAATGTGAAAATTGTGGCAGGTATTATGGCTTTGTGCGCTACCAGTTCTTATTATGATATCACTGAGATTGCAACTCGGATTCTCCCAAATGTTGTTATTCTTACCATTGATCCGGATAAGTAAGTATGCTGCAGATGATTAGTATATTATTTATCTGTCTGGTTTTTTTTAAAAGCATACTTTACGTTCAGTGATTATTAAGTGCGTTTTCTTGTTCTATGACATGCTAACAGTCTGTTCATATTGCTACCTTATAAAATCTTCTCTTGATCTGGTTAATTCTTACAATTTAAAATTTAAATAGGACTATGTCATTGTTTATAGCAGAAAGTAAGCACTGTGTTTCTGAAAGAAACTGCATCCCCGTGGTTTTGAGGTCACACTTAACTACTCTGAGGTTCTCCTGCCTCTTGTCCATGGATTTTTAAAAGGGATAAGTTATTGTTCTAGGCATTTGCCGTATTAAAAAAAATTGAAATAATTTATGCAGTTATAACAGAATCTTGTAAGATTCTATTTCTGGTCACAAAGGTATTATAAGGTCGTCTGCTTATTAATTTTAGCAGTCATAAATATCTTTGGACGTTTCTTCAGTATGTTGTTCTGAATAATTGTATATTCCTTTAACTTTTTTGAATAATAAGTATGATATCTATATAGATTTTAACACTAGGAAATAGATGATAATGTTTTCAAAATATTTCCTTTTTCTTTTTGTAAATATGTTGGTGCCTCTTGTCGATGAGAGGAAAAGTGAATATATTGGAATGCTAAGGAGATAATCTTAAGAAACTTTTCTTTTCTTTCCCGTTTCCTTCCTTATCGTTAGGATGCTTGGAAACCAATTACAGCATCTAGTCATTACTTGGGTGAATGCCTGTGTGTCGTGTGATTGAAATAGACTTTTTAGACAAGTTTACTACATCACTTCTACAACACTTGGATCTGCATACAATGCACTCAGAGTGGGATGGGATGAATTCCGCACCGAATATTGGTGTATCCCCAAAAATTTTGTAGCTAAAGCTTAAGGGGGAATTAAAAAAAAATAAAAAAAATAAAAAGGAAACACTTGAGGAGAAAAGAAAATTTTCGATTACAGTTTGTACTGTCCTAGTCCTACTTTATTAGTGGAATCCTTGTAAAGGGAATTATACCTTGTTCCCCTTTGGTGCAGTGATGTTCGATCAAAGGCATTTCAAGCAGTTGATCAATTTTTACAAATAGTGAAGCAATCCTATGAAAAGGTGTGTTGTAATTCTTAACTCATTTGTTTCTGTTTCTCATAGCTTGTAGGTATATCAGAAGCAATTTTTGCTAGTGCATCAATTACCTTAAAGCTTATGGCATACACGTCCTTTTCTTTTGATGTTGTTGGCTACCTTGTGTATATGACGTTTGCAAATTTCTCATTAATTGAGTTCTCATTTTTCTGTTCACATGCACATATGATGCAACATGTGGTGTGTGAAGTTGACCTTGCTACATTTTTGTGTTCCATCATAATTTCATCACTTGGTACCGTTCATCATAATTTCATTACTGGGTACTGTACGCCATCTTCTTGTGCAGTTTTCGTGGTGCTTATTTGTATCAGTGAATAAATATTGTTTGCAAAGGCAAAAACAGTATGTATAATGGCAGAATCTTTAGAGGATAAGGCTCAGAGGAAGTTTCAGAAACCTGATATTCCATATCTTCATGTTTGTCAATACTGTGTCGTGTTGATAATCTGCTAATTTCATTGTTCTTTTGTGGTCCATGTAGACTGATTCAGGAGATACTGCCGGTGTTGGAATCTCATCACTACCAGGAAATGCTAGTTTACTGGGGTGAGTTGCTTAGGACTTTTACTTTTCAAGATATTATGATTACAATTAGGTTATTGGGATTCAACCAAATCATGCTGCGTAGAATGTACAGGGTTCTTTTCTGAGTGCTTAGTCTTAAATATATATTCATGCAGATGGGCAATGAGCTCCTTGACTCTCAAGGGTAAACCTTCTGAACAAGCTCCACTTGCTCCTGTGAATACCAGTGCATCTCTTACTAAAACAACTTCTAATGCAAGCTCAGGTACACATATTGATTACTTGGTTTCGTTAAATGTGTTTAGCTTGTTGGAGAATCAACAACCATGCCAAGCAGAGATATTAGTTGGATTAAATGTTGAATGCGGGAGATCCAATAAGAAAAAAAGGGGGTTTGGGTGGGGGGAGATGGGATTGTGTGCGTTTGTTGGTTTCCACATCTATTTTGTTCCTACCTCCAGCACATACGAGGGAACAATTTCTTATTAGAAAAAATGGATAGACAGGCCAATGATACTTTCTTGGGTTCCACTTCTTACATTGTTATTCTCTTGTAATCCTAGTGGTGGATACTCCAAGCACAGTGCCGGCTCACATAAGTTCAACAACAGATTTTGCCGACCACCATATACCTGAGTCCCCAACGTCTACTGATGGCTGGGGAGAACTTGAAAATGGAATTCACGAAGAGAATGAAAGTGACAAGGATGGGTGGGACGATGTTGAACCCCTGGAAGAGCCAAAACCGTCTCCTGTTCTTGCGAACATTCAAGCAGCTCAAAAGCGGCCGGTGTCACAACATGTTTCGCAGCCTAAACAAGGTAATTGAACTTGTGTATCAAGAATTGCAATTTTTTATTAGCTTCTGCTGTTATGCATTGATGTCTGAATGCATAGAAAATATTCCAGAAACGTATAAAAGTTACTACTGGTTATAATAAAAGAGTAAAAATGCATAATACTGGTTTGAGTTTCAAGCGTACCTAAACTGACGATAATTGTCTTGTGGTGGATAAATCATATATCTTTTATAACTATGAAATATTTGATTATCATATTGCATGCCTCCACAATGGCCTACAAAGTGTCAACATTGGTAGAAGCTTAACAATGCTTTATCTTAGTTCACCGAAGTTTGGAAGTGGTCAGTCTTTGCGGTGTTAGTTAACTGGAAGGTGTTTGTGTTATTCTGTAGCAACGAGTTTGAGACCGAAAAACACAGCCAAGGCTGTCAAAAATGAAGATGATGATTTGTGGGGATCCATTGCCGCCCCTGCACCAAAAACAGTTTCAAAACCTTTGAATGTGAAAGCAAGTGCAGCAGTTGATGATGATGATCCATGGGCTGCGATTGCCGCTCCCCCACCCTCTACCAAGGCAAAGCCTCTATCAGTAGCCAAAGGCCGTGGAGCCAAAGCAGCTGCTCCAAAATTGGGCGCACAAAGGATAAACCGGACGTCTTCGTCGGGGGTGTAAATTACACCAAACAAGGAGAGAAGATTTTGGTGGCTGGGGTTCATGTTATCATGGGTGCCAACAGGAATTGCGTATGAACTTTGTCCAACTCCTATGAATTGATTTGTAATGATATTCACTTGATTGTTTTGGTTTTACAGTTTACACACAAGACAACAGAAGCTGCCATTTTGTTTAGGTGATATATATACATATTATATAGGGTGGACATGGACGTGCGCTACTAGCCTACTACTACTTGTAGGGGAAGTTAAACTCAACTGCCTATCAATTTTTGGGCATGTAAAGTTGATTTGTGAGATGTAATTTGTCAAATTCTTCTTCTAGCCAAAATGCACAGGGGAAGTTTTCTACCCATGACACATTTTCCTGGCTCTTATCTTTTGACAATTTCTATATTTTTTTTCTGTGGGAAATTCTTGAGGGCCATGCCCATAACTATGGTCTGAAATTTCTGGCCTATTGGGGCGCAACTTGGCCCAAAACGTTTCACATGCCGCGTGCTCTTATTACATTTTAAATGTTTCAGTGTGTTCAAACGTCAAAGTATGTATACGTGTATCTGGATTCTGGATAGTGCCAAAGAAAGAAAAAGTATGTATACATGTACCGGATTTTGAACTTTTAATTTTCTTCGGAAAGCCTTCATCTACATGTATGTGAACTAACATTAATAATACGATAAAAAAATGCAAAATGTGTTGTCTAAAATTGACCCCAAAGGGGGGCGGGCCAGGACCAAAGATGTCCTCTGCTCTGCTTTATATAGCCGCCGGCGCCGCAATTATGATTTGCAAAATTGAGAGAAAGGGGCCACATTCAGTCTCAATTAAAATTTCAACTTTCAAGTTGTTTTCTTGATATGTCACGTTTTCAGGTTTGGCAACTTGCACAATTTGGGCGGATGGATTAATTTAGAAAAAGAAAAAAAATTGTGTGACCATAATATCTCGACTTGATTGTTACTGGCTCTCTATATTTGTTGTCAAATTTTAAAAGGAGAATTATACTATGGTAGTTGTATGCAGAGAATCCTAAATCCTTGATTATGGCAAATTATCAATAACAGCTGACTAGTATTTCAAATAAAATTAGTAAAATGCATATGGTATTAGTAATATGGTGAATGCCGATCTCCCCCTACAAGTAAATAAGATCCAAATCAGATAGAGGGTAGAGCAGATGGGAAAAACAGGAAAGAAAGAAAATAATGATATTTTGTAATATGCGATGATTGTGAAGTTGTAAAAAAAGGGAAAGTTGGGTGATTTTTTGCCATCCAAGGAAGCTTTGATTGCGGATGAGAGATATTTTTCCAATAATACTAAATTAAACCAAAAGTAGGAATAAATGTGCCTCTGAATCCCATGGTTATATTGGATAGGCTCCTCTTTGACTCTAGTTTAGTTCCCTTCCCTTCCCTTGGCAACTGCAAGTCTGCAAGTGCAAATAAAAGGCCACCAAAAGATTGAAAGGAAACTTTGATCACTTTTCCATCAAATGCAAGGAGAAAAAAGGTGATGCCTGTTGCTTTCATCTCAAGTACCCAATTCCTCCCTCTCCTTTGTCACTATTTTTTTTCGATTTATATTTTTGTTTTGCTCTGAGACTGCACATAGTTGTCTTATATCCCGACATCATACAATATATATGCTGATTTCGTTTGTTTGGATAAGGACTAGAAATAATCGGAAAACCCCAGTTTCTTTTCTCACTCTCTCACTCTCACTCTCTCACTCTCTTGATGGTGGTGGTTTTATTATGTGTGAGATGAGATTTTAATGGGAATGGGAATTGTAGGTGTGTGAAATTGCAAGTTGAGTTGGAGAGTTGGGAGAGTTGGGATCGTATATATGTATGTATATTTCAATCCCAGCTGTGGATGAATGTGCAAAGGTAGGTAGTAGCTGTTGGGTGATGAGACCAAGTGGAGTGGACCATCCTCAGTCTGATGGATTCCTCCTTCTGCAGTTGCCTCTCTGGATATTTCGATTGAGGATAATCCATCCACATCATCTTTTAATTCCTTGCTTTGTAAATTCCAACTTCTTTTCGGGGCTTTTTCTCAAACAGCCCTCCCTTTTTGTTTTCTTTTGATAGATGGTTTTAACCTTTATTTTGCTTGCTTTTATCTGGCTGCTTCCAATGCGTATGCTGATGTAAACTCTGCAGTAAAATATGCAATCACAGTAAATTCCACTGACCTTTTTTGGTCAATTTTCACGTTTTGGTAAAATACTGACAAATACGCACACGCACGCACAGAGAAGGGGAGGAGAGAGAAGGGGAGAACAAACAAGAGGTGAAACCAGCAAGGTGTCTCGCGTACTCAAGGGTTGGGTTTTGCTTTCCTAAAAGTACAGTCTTTCTTGTGACACTACTGCTTTTCAAAGTTAGCTCATTTTCTTGTTGGTTAAACCGTCTCTCTCGCTCTCTCTCATTAGGTTTAACTGCATTTTGCTGGTTACTATTCTCGCTGTTGTGAGTGGAACCATGATTGGGAAAACAAGCATGTACAGGTGCACTAACTTAACAATGATTGACAATTTTCATCTTTTTTTTGTTTTTGTTTGGGAATGAATTCGTAGCGGGTACGGTTTTATTTTATTTTTCTTGAATTTTGAAATTTGAATTCTTGTCCTAATTTCCCAATTTTGAATTCTGGATATGATTAGGGATTGGGGAAGGAGTGATGATATGGATTATGGTGGTTTTATTGTTTGCTTAAATAGAGGGATAAGGATGCTGGGAAAATTGAGTTTGAAAAGAGTGGGTCGCTTGAGAATAGCAGATAACTCCTTGTGGGCCTGCGCTGTTAAAACTGTTGATATCCCTATCAGTGGTGGTGGGGATGGGAGTGGGAGTGGGAGTGGGGATGGGGCTGCTGCTCAGAAACTGGAATTTTTGCTTTCTTACATTTCAAAGACTTGAAGGTCTTTTCTTCTCTGTTTGGTTATTTCGTGGTCTGTTTCATATTTCACAGAGTAAAACCCTAATTACCATTCTACTACTAAATTTACGATCGGAATTAGTTATATTTCCTTTTTTTTTTTTTTTTTTTTTAAACTGCCATTTATTGCATCTTTGATATTATGGTTTTCAGAGGTTTCTCATGCTCTAACTGAAGTTTGTTGCCTTTTTGCTCATCGATAGGTCACCAACTCGGAAAACTCCAATTCTTGAATTGTGGAGCAAATCGCCATTGAAATCTTAACTGAGTTTCTCTTGCTTAGAGTCCTACGCATCCGTTTCCCATAATTTAGCCCGCAAGTTGTTAGCTGTAAGTTGTAACCAACTATTGAAATAATTTAGATCCAATTCCCAAGAACAATTCTAGATTCTTGATAGTCCAAGACTCGGTGACTGGTGTAGCATAAATTGCGGAGGAGGTTGATACATTTAATCTACTCTTCTTCCAGTGTGAAATATTTGGATAGTGGAGTCAAACAAAGATTAGACAGATGACTGTGGAGGAAGTGGTCAGTAGCTCCTTATGGACTCGAGAGCAGGATAAGTCATTTGAGAATGCCCTTGCAACTTATCCTGAAGATTCTTCAGATCGGTGGGAGAAAATTGCAGCTGATGTACAAGGGAAAACCCTAGAGGAGATAAAACATCATTATGACCTCTTACTTGAGGATTTAACCCAGATCGAAGCTGGTGTTGTGCCGCTGCCTTGCTACAATTCTTCTTCAGAGGGTTCAACGAGCCATGCCAGTGATGAAGGAACCAATAAGAAAGGTGGACATTCTGGAAACTATAGCAGCGAATCTAATCATGGAAGTAAGGCTTCAAAGGCAGATCAGGAACGCCGAAAGGGGATTGCTTGGACAGAGGATGAGCACAGGTTAGTATTTTATTGTTGATTTAATGATTTTCTTCCCCAATAGGTGACATTTGTAGGAGTATCTGAATCAAGCTAAAGATTGGTTATTCTTTTCAAGTCCTCTATTTTATCTTTATTATTGGTAGTAAATTTTATCAGGAGTTTTCTTTCCAATAGTAAGTTTTCTGAAGTTGCTTTAGGCCCTAAGGTTTAGGGTGAGGATAGTTGGCTAAACTATATCGAGCTTTACCTTTTGAAGAACTTCCATATCCAGAATATTCCTTTTACGTTATTTATATTTAGTATCAAGCTCATAGCCCATAGGTTATAATTTTTTGCAGTATCCTTGAATGAAATAAAGAAAACATGGTATTTTCGTATTTAAACACATGCCTAACATGGCAGCTGACTTCTCCTCATTTAACTTTTCTATATTGATGCGCAATTTGGTTAGGCTTCATTTTGCTTTTTCTATATTTCATATGAAAGACTTGTTAAGAATTTATAGATATGTTTATCACCGGGGTTGCCCTTGTCGGCTGTTAGTTAAATCTGAAAACATGAAAATTTGGATAACAAAGAAAACGGTATTGTAGTAGAAACCATCTAAAATGAGAGCCTTTTAGTTTTGTATCCAGGCTACTTTAACTGTAATTTTCTTGGGATTTGGTGTTCATGGATGGAACACCCTAGTGTAATATAATGATTTTGGTATATGCCTTACCTCAGCTATTTGCATATTGCACTACAGCATTGGGCTAAGAAACCGGTGTTTCTGACACGAAGTGACTGGCAAGTGCAACACCTTCTTTACTCAAATTGTGATTAGTTCTTAATTGTTTTAGAAGAAATACGTGCTCTGTAGATTTAGATGTGAACAGTAATTGTTATCATGAAAACTGGTTTATTTATGGAAGTATAGAACTAAGGTATGTAGCTATGCGGATACCGTTTCAATAGGAAAGTGGCTTGAAATGACAAGAGACATGAAATAGCTCTGTCCTGTCACCATGAAACAACTAGAAAGGCCCCCAATCAACAATCCCATGGTAAAAACTTGTTTCTAGAGGCCGCACGTTTTGATATAGATACCAGGTTCTATGGAATTTTATAGGGGAAATGGCCTGTTATATTACTGTTAAGTGGTGCCAACTGAAATGTTTGCTAAAGTGTATTTGATAATCTGCATTTAGTACTTATGGAGGTGGCATTTCAGCTGAGAAAGATGGAAAGGATTGTGGGAACACTCTTAAATGTAAGGGTTTTAAGGAAACATAAAACATCTGTAACAAAAAAGTGAGATCATATTTCGTTCAAAGTCATTTCTTATATTTACAACTGAAATCAGCTGACCACATTATCAGACTTGTGGCCTGGTAGAGCCGTGTGTGGTATGCATCAAGTTCTTGGTGTCCGGTCTGCCATTTATTATCTCTGTAAATGAATTTGTCCAACAGTGTTTGCTTGACTTAATTACGTCATATTCTGTTTTCTAGTATGTATGATGATTTTTTTCTTCTTCTCCATTCTCTGAGTAGGAATTTTGGTAGTATTCATCTTGTGTCTCTGGGTTCTTTTTATAGGTTAAATATTGATCACTTACTAATTTTTTGGTGAGGGCTTTCTGCAATTTTGTGAGCCTTCAACACAGAGAATCTCAAGCTGATTCCAAATCCGAAAACCATATTGTCCCGATGGTGTTCCATTTATTATATATAGTTCCAACTTTTCTGTGTTTAGAAGTTTGGTGGCTGTTGAATTCACTGCTTATCTTAAGGTGTGTATGTTCCTTTAACACGTCCTAGGCACTGTCATCTTAGACCAACCATGTAATCTATTCGGACTATTTGCTTCTGTGAGTTTTTCAATATAATGACACGTTTTTTTTTCTGTTTTTGTTCCATGACAGGCTATTTCTTCTTGGCTTGGAAAAATATGGGAAAGGTGACTGGCGAAGTATATCTCGGAACTTTGTGGTAACAAGAACTCCTACGCAAGTGGCCAGCCACGCACAAAAGTACTTTATACGCTTGAATTCAATGAACAAGGACAGGAGGCGATCAAGCATTCATGACATCACCAGTGTCAACAATGGAGAAATTTCGGCAGCTCAAGGGCCGATCACTGGTCAAGCAAATGGTGCCGCAGTAGGTTCCTCTGGCAAGTCCCCCAAACAACCTCCTGCTGGGCCCCCAGGGGTTGGCATGTACGGTGCACCGAGTATAGGGCAGCCAATTGGAGGACCCCTTGTCTCAGCTGTTGGCACACCTGTGAATCTCCCTGCTCCCCCGCACATGGCATATGGCGTTAGAGCCCCGGTACCTGGAGGAGTTGTTCCTGGTGCACCAATGAGCATGGTTCCGATGACATATCCAATGCCTCATAGTTCCCATAGGTAATGTGATATATAGCAGCAGCAGCTTCAGGAATCAGAATCATTTAGTGTACAAAGAGGAGGAGAAAACTTTTAGCTTGTGCTCTTGGTTGGGGTTAATTAGGATCATAGTGCTCCGAGCCTGAATGTTTTACTTATTGGCAAAGCGCAAGTTCAATTCAAGTGGTAGGTGGATGGTCCGTCGTTGCTTGTCTATTCTTGTTGGAATAAGCCATTTATTTGTACAGGCAAATTCTGAAACAGATGATGGCATGGAAGCAAAGCAATATTTCTTTATTGGCGATTACAAGTCCAGTCTACTAGTGTAGCATTCAAGGCAGTGACCCTTTTTACACGTTATATTAGCATTGTCTTTGCTATAAAAAATTATTTATTTAAAATCTTGTTTTCGGACTTGTTAGTGATTGCCCAAAGTTTGTGAATTGCGAGTTACATTGATGTGAAAATATGTTGGAATTTTCTGTTTTCAACAATTTCTTGTATTTCTGACTGATCCATCCGAGTGTTCACGACCATTTGATCTAACGAGTGCCGGCCTCCACTCCACTTTGTTGAAAGAGATTCTGTGTTTAAATGGTTTAAACCGCGGTCTGCCGGTTAGTCCTAAATTCAAGTACGGTGAATGAGATAGAGTTCAGAAGTATTAAGGATGACAATTCAAACCGTTAACCCTGATAATCGTCGATAACCGATCTAATGGAGCAGATTTAGGTATGAAAATTTGGGTATATTATGGATATGCGGAAAACCATGAACCGAATAATTGGTTATGGTTTTGGATACGGTTATAGGGGTCTTCAATCCATATCCGTTTCCGAATTCGAACCGAATAATTTATATAACATATAATATAATAGTGTTATGCAATATATATATATATATATATATATATATATATATATATATATATATATATGTGATGCTATACCATTATCACCATATTCAGTATTCACCGTATAATGTATTTAGTACATAATATAATAGTATTCATTGAACCCTATCCTATATTTTTATGCATCAAACCCTATATTATGTTCATTATGCACTAAACATAATCCTTATGGGAGTTATCAACAGCTCACATGATCAATATTTTATTCAATACTCTTATTTTTATACTCTACAAAATTCATTCATTGTTATGTTTTTTTTATTATTAAACTTGGTTATAAGAATGAATATAGCATTTCCGTCCCCAAACCGAAACATCCATCCCTAGAAAGTAATAGTGTCAAAGGCTAGAAAAGCCTTTGAAACAAGCACGCATGAGTTCAAGTTTTAAACTTGGATCGCACTTTTTGTCTTGGAGGCAATGTCCGCAACACCAACACCACATTCCTCCTGGCACCTACTCTCAATCATAAAACCCGGCAGGCACTCTATCTCTATCACCACCAAATGTTCCATAAACCCTAGTTCCCCAAATCCCCCGGAATCGGAATCAAAAACCCTGTGGACCGTCTCGGATATCGCTGCCGCTGTCAACGGGAGGATCGTAAAATGGGGTCCTCCTGGAACCATTTCTACAGACACCAGAACCCTGCAACCTAACCAGTGGTTCTTCGCCATTGCCGGCCCAAACTTCGATGCCCACGATTTCGTCACCCCGGAGTTGTCCCGCAGAGGCTGTGCCGGAGTTGTCGGCAACCGCGTCTGCGAGAATTGGGACAGAGGCTTTGTTGAATGCCAGGGTAACACCGTCGTTTCGTTGAAGAAGATGGCTAGTTATGCAAGGAACAGTTTTCACGGTGAAGTGGTGGGAGTGACTGGGAGCGTGGGAAAGACTAGCACAAAGTCCATGATAGCTTTGGCTCTTGAGAGTTCAACATGTTTGGTTCATCAAAGTCATGGGAATTGGAACAATGAAATTGGGGTTGCTCTGTCGTTGATTGGGATGCCGAGGAATGCTGGGGTTGTGGTTTTGGAGATGGGAATGAGCGGGAAGGGGGAGATTTTAGAGCTTGCGAGGACGGCTAGGCCGACTGTAAGGCTCATTCTAAATGTGGGGGCTTCGCATTTTTGCAACTTTTCGAGTTTGGAGGAAATTGCAATTGCCAAAGGGGAAATTTTGGCGGAAGCAAAGCCCGGGGACGTCTGTGTTTTGAATGCTGACGATCCACTTGTCATGACCCTCCCCGTGGCATATGGTGTCAAAAAGGTCTTTCTGCTCTCCCTGGTCTGGGCGCTTCTTATTTTTTCGGTATAAAATGTAAAATGTGAATGCACCAATATACCAAAACAACACATCTTTGATCTTTCTCTTGTCCTGATTTTAGTTTCTTTACAATATAAAATTGGGTGATTTGGAAAGCAAGCATTGAAACTCATAAGAGAGCAGATACTGGCTCTGCTAGTATTTTGCTTAAGGTTATATGTGAAGTCAGTTTGTTGTTTAATTTCTTGCCATAAACAGGTGCTGTTTGGTCGGAGACGGACAGTGGGGTGCCATGTTCGGTTGGTTGTATCAGAAAGCACAAACAGAGGTCTTGGAGTTAGAGTTGTCTTACAGAATCACCAAGAGATGTAAGCCCCTCCCCTCCCTCATACACATTCCGTCTGAGTTAAATAACATTGTTTTCGTTGCTAGCTACTGTTTTTCGTTTTGATAAGCCTAAGTGCTCCCGCTCACGCTCTTCACTGAAATGGTGGTTTCGTTTGTTTTCAGGGTAGAGTTTGTGATACCTAGTCCAGGCGTCCATTTGGGTGTCAATGCAAGTGCGGCAGCAGCAGTAGCGACTCTTTTAGGTGTATCTCTTTCTCAAATTGGAGTTCGCCTGTCAGCCTTTTCTCCGGTTCACATGAGGTCGGAGCTTGAAATTGCTAGAAATGGAATCAAGATAGTGAATGATGCTTACAATGCAAACCCTGTGAGCACCAAGGCTGCCATTCACGTGCTTGAGAGTATTGATTGCAGAGGCAAAAGAATCGCCATACTCGGTGACATGTTAGAACTTGGTGGAATTGAGATGGAGTCACACGAGATGATTTTAAAGCAGTGTCGTAGTGCTCGTATTGATTTAGTTGGCCTCGTGGGGGAGAGGTTTTGTGCAGCAGCTGCGAGTATGAAGTCGCTTGACGAGATGAACATCGTATATGCTATTGACTCGGAAATTTTAGCGCAGGAAATTGTGAAGATGGTTAATTGTAATGATGTTGTGTTGGTGAAGGGTAGTCGAGGATTGCAAATGGAAAAAGTTGTGAATGCAATTAAATTAATGGAATCAAACAACCCTATTTAATGACTTTCTCATATATAGAGAAATAGAAATGCTGCTGAGTCTGATTCAAAAGTGCTTAAAATTTGAGCTTAATTTTGTGTTCTCAACTGAAGTTGATAATTTATTTAGTTGATGATGTCTTTTGTCACCCCAAGCGTCATAAAATCATGCAGAAAAGTTTAAGTATGACTAAGCCACATTTTTCTGTGATTCTGCGATCCCTTGCGCATTGAAGCACGAGGCATGTTAGTGAATATAAAACTCTTTTGGCCAAACTATGTTTAGAGTGACTTTCGAAATGACTAAAGCAATTTCAATTTCAATCACATTAGCTATAGCCTATACTCAATAGAGAATTAAACATTCAAACAAACGAAAGACATCAATTGATGTGCAATATGATGAACTTAGGCCTTCCACAGTAGTTTGAGTGTGATATTTAGAGTGTCGTATGTATATTGGGACTAAGGTGGTCCCAAGACCCCTCAAAGTCTGAAAAAATATACATGTGGAGTTCTTCCGAGGTCCTTTTTGTGTCCATTAAGTATTTGATGTAATGTCTGCTAGGCATATCTCGACAGCACTCTGCAGTTGGCGTCAAGAGCACTTGACAAATTTTCTCGATAATACTCATCAGATTGCTTCGACATATGTCGATGTATGTTGACATGTGGGCAACATGGTTCAGTTGACAATAACAAACTCACCAAGTGTTCGACGAAATGCTTCGATGAATAAACTGTAATTTTTTTGCGCACTTCACGCTCTGTTTTTTATTAAAAAAACTTAGACCTTTAACACTAAGACCCCCATTGCTCTAATTTTGGATCCGCCACTGAATACCTATATATAGGAATCATACAGTCTGAGTTTGATAACTATAACACTCTTGCTACACTAGTGTGAGTCCAATATATTGGTATTACACTCAAATTCTCCGATCCAATGTAAAAGCATAATGTATTTTATATGAGTTCAATATATTAGTCGTAACAATTTAAAATAAATAAATAAAAACCTCAAAGAGGGCTTGTATTCCATGATTCACCTTAAGCTTATATAAAATTGCATGATAAATATAAATAAACAAAATGCAAGTAGAGAGTAGAATGGACATGTGGAGGAAGGGAATGGAAGCTGATGTGTGTTTGAAGTCTGGATCTCCCTTTTTCTTTCTTAGACGATGGATTTAGACCACAAACAAAAAAGTTGGAGTAACCAATTGTCTCTCTGGCCACACAGAATCTTTGCTTACAGGGGATGGATGGTGAGGGAGGATCCTCTCCACCTTTCCTCCTAATCCTTGCCTGCCGAGTGACTCGGCTTGGCTTAGCTTAGCTAGCACACCTTTTTCTGGGAAATGACCAATGAATTAGAAAGCTTCGATTCAAAGACATAAAAAAAAGTGTCTTTTAATTAGATTAAAAGGAAAGGAACGCCAAATTGGCCATGATGGTGACGATTCATCAAAATCTGTCCAGATAAGCACTTGCACAGTTGCACTTGCCCTGTCGACGGAGATGCGACACGACCCGATCAGCTGGGCCTGAGTCCGAGTGACAAGGCTGGCTAAGACTTTGCTCTTTTGACCAATGTTAAACGCTTCACTTAGATATATGTGGACTTAATATGGAATACGTGCAAGGGGGATGGTCCTCTTTGCTTCTCTCATCTAACTGCCGCCACCTTTTTCTTGCAACTGCAGTTTGTATGGGTTCCTTGGGTTTGGCATGAGAACAATGTAAGAGAACTCATACTCTAACAAACAACAGACATACACACTGAGGACAGGGTGATGAATTACTTGTCCAACATGTCTCCTAGTCTGAGTCCTATACCAAGTGATTCGGGTGATGTACAAATTTGGTCAGGAATAGCCAAATACTTGTTCCCTCCTTTTCGTCATCTTATCTTAATTACTAGTAGTAGGTAGTTAGTGGTATTATTATATTAGTAAGACGGAAGGAAAGGAGAGGAGATAGGGTGGGTGGGTGGGGTGGCAAATGGCAATGGCATCAGAAAGCTAAAGCTCCAGCTCAAAAGTTTTCATTGACACATCTGAATTCCTCTTTTCCAAATACAGTTGGTTACAATATTATTATTATTATTACTATTATTATATTGGAGCAAAGTTAATTAAGTAAGACGATGCTTGTTCAATTAAATCTAATCTTAATTTATAATGATTGAAAAGTTAGCATAATTCCCGATTAATCAGGAATTAATCAAGATATATACTCTCCTTTTCTTCTTTTTTATCTCCAGATCCTTTGTCTTTTCCTGTTTGTTGTAATGCTTGGGCAGGGCTGATTTGGAATATACAGCAAAAGACAAACAAGGTGGACGAGACAGACAACACAAAACACATATGGAGATGGAAATGGGGGATATGCATGCAAAACCTTGTTTCTTTCGAGTTATTTGTTTGCACAACACAACATATAAACCTTATTGCTAAAATGTCTATTTCTTAAAGCAAAACTACCGATCCAAGATAACATATATGCCACGTCATTATCTTTTGAAAATGAAAAGACTACATTTTTATCTTTAAAAAAGAGTCCATGTAGTAGTAGCAGTAGTGCCTTTATTCTCACCGATGAGCAATACATGACTCATGCAACCAAAAGTTAGATTCACCCCCACCCGCCTATTTCCATCTTCCATCCCTTTATATACATAACATAACGCTCACACAACCACAAGAATCACCAATTAAGCATCCATCCATCTCCTCATCACTTGTTACTTCTTCTTCTTCTAATTTACTTGCAGCTAATCCTAGCAGATACTTACAGATCATAATCAAATATGAAGGCCTCACTTCAAGGACAAGTTATTGGAATTCCAATGAACTCGGCAGCAGCCGCCGCAGCTGCGTACTCGTTTAAGAGTGCAGATCATACTGCTGCTATCCAATATCATCATAATATTCCAGCAGCGGCTCCTAATGATCGTGAAATCACTGCTGGATCTTCAAAGCTCATTGGACAAAGCAGAGTGCATTCAGTGCTTAACAGGATGAACAAGCTTACCAAGAAGGCTGACAGTTTTGCCCATGGAGTCAAAGAACACGGTAAGCAGCACGGATGACGACTTATTCAATTTCACTAAATCACTTTATTGCAGCTCGCTGTGCATATATACTAATTCAGAAATTAAGAGAAGTTTGAGTTACATAATAATTTACTTAATTTGATTCAATTGTGCAGTGAGACTGGGGTCCAAGATCACAGAGACAGTGAAGTGGAAGCTGAGGCTGGGGGCTAAAATTGTAAAAGTAGGAGGGACGTTGGAGAAGGTGTTTAAGCATGCATTCAGCGTCAACGCAGGAGAGAGGCTGCTCAAGGCATCCCAGTGTTATCTGTCGACCACGGCGGGTCCTATGGCAGGCCTCCTCTTCATCTCGACGGACAAGATTGCGTTTTGCAGCGAGAGATCGATCAAACTGCCATCGTCAGATTCAGAGGGACAACAGCTGGTAAGAAGAGTCCACTACAAGGTGGTGATCCCGGTGAACAAGATCAACAGGGTCAACCAGAGCGCGAACGTGAAGAAGCCGTCGCAAAAGTACGTAGAAATAGTTACTGTGGATGACTTTGACTTCTGGTTTATGGGGTTCTTGAATTACCAGAAAACTCTGAAATATCTCCAGCAGGCTATTAATATTCCATCTCAAGCTTAATTAACTAAGTACATGTGATCAAGTTGTGAGTAATTATGCACATTAAGCTAGGAGTACTGGAAGACGAGGAGGAGGAGCTCGATTCCATTAATTTACGGACAACGTGTATATATTTCTTTTTTATCAATGAGAAAATTCTCTTTTCTTCGAAAACCACGTGGCTCTGCATGTTATTTACAATCACCAGTAAAGTCCATAGTAACACAACATGATCACACACCCTAATTTGTAAATAATTTCTATTTACCTGCTTGATAACAAGTAACATGAGTTTCATATGGCTTATAAATCCAGACTAAGTAGTAACAAGTGACCACATAATTTATTCCACACACGAAGTACATGATTTTAATATTCTGACTTCCGATTCGAGGAAGGAAGGAATTCAACACACAACACAACAAACCAGCAAACCAGCAAACCAGCAAACCAGCATTTCATTTATCCACTATGGAGAAGAGAGGCAGAGGCTAGCTCAAAACCAGCCTCATAAGTCATCATTCAAGCTTTCCAACAGATTAATTAAACTCCCCCTCACAAATTTTGACCTGCTGAGGCTGACCGTGTCCGCCAGCTCACTCTCAGGCTCAGCTATATTCCCTGCGAAGTTCACTTTACAACGTTCAGGAAACCGCAATCCCCCTTCTTCACAACCTGCCTTTGTAATGTGTGGGCACGACCTTACATCCAGATATTCCAAAGTCTCACATTTGTCCAGAACCATGGCTATACCTGCCACCGTTACTTTTGGGCAATTACTCACCTTTAAAAACTTCAAACTCAACTCAATGTCACCTCCACCATTTAAAGCCTGAAAGGCGACATCTGTCACCTCCTCACAGCACCCAATGTCGAGAGCCTCCAGGTTTCTGCACTGAGCAAGGATACAGCACAACGAAGAGTCTGAGATATTTAAACACCAATCCATCCGTAGATTCTTGAGATTACTCTTACAAGAAACAGCCAGCAATTTTATAGATGCATCTGAAATGTCCCGGCAGCCACCAATGACTAGAGTTTCAAGATTTTTGCAGAATCTGGCCAACGACAATATAGACTCGTCACTGATTTTGTAGCAATCCAACAACTTCAGCGTCTTCAGAGAAGATGAGCATGCCATGGAGACACTGGAAACTCCACTATCTCCAATATTGCTGCATTTGTTGATATCTAAAACTTTGATCTGTTGGCATCCATTTACAAGATCAGTAAGTCCAGCGTCAGTTATGTTGGTGCAACCTTGGAGCCCCAACTCTTCCAAATGGTAACAATTCTTTGAAAGAGCTCGCAATAACCCATCAGTAACAAATCTGCAGCCAGCAAGATAAAGGCCCCGAAGGTCTGAGCAGCCCTGGGCAACAGCTGATAATCCTTTGTCTGTTAACTTTCTGCAATTTGACACATCTAGGGACTGTAGTGATGGAAGACCAGAGCCAATGAAAACGACACCGGCATCTGAAATTCCTGTAAAAGAAAGAAATAAGTGATACATGAATCAAGTCTATTGTGTTCAATACAAAAGACAACGAGCACACGCATTTCAAAAAGTTTTTCTGTTTTCCATTGTGCAGTCTAATAAGAATCTCACAGTATGCAGTATGCAGATGGAAAATATGCGCCTCCAATACAAATATCCCACAATCTAAGGTACGTGCAGCTCGGTTAAAGGCAATAAAAACCCACATAAAAGAAGAGAAAAATCCCCCATCGGCATTTAGTCTGTAACAATTAGACACCTAGTCTAGCAGTAGCAGCCACAAACCCATGAAACAAGCAGATATCCAATATTCAAACAAATTCAAATAAACAGTGTCTGAAATTGAAAAAAGAAAACCTTTGCAGTTGTGCAGATTGAGGAGTCTCAAGCACTTAAACCCATCAGCAATAACACGCAGATCAGAGTCGGTGACACCCGGATAGAAGGACCTGGAAATGGACTGAGAGAGGTCGAGCTCCAGGACCCTGTAGAACCTGGCAGCCATTTTGCGAAGCATGTGAGGCCCCGCACGTGCGGAGAGCCTCTTCCTCTCCGTGCTCTGCAAGTGAAGCCACCGCTTGCAGACCAACCCGAACACCTCCTTGTCCCTCTGGCTCTCCAGCTTCCCTAGCACCGACCGGAGCTCGTCATCCGTCAACGCCTCGTTGATACATACCATTATTGTTATTGACGGGGAATCGGTTGATGGTGAAGAAGCCATTGGTATTTGATATTGAAGGAGGAAACCCTAACCCTGACCCCAATTGAGATTATAGATTTGGGGAGGGCTCAATCAAGATTAGGATTAGGGTTGAGACTCGAGAGAGAAAGATGAGAGAGATTCAAAGGGGTAGCTACTAGCTGGGGGCTCGGGTGTCATTCTACATAATATTGTCTCCCTGTTTCTGGTTTGTTCCACTTCTACTCTTGACATTGTGTCAACTATACGTTATAAATTTGCATTATTTTCAGAATATAAATTTAAATTTAAATTTTTTCTTTTATATAAAGTTGCATTATTTTCAGAATATAAATTTGAAAAAATTATATAAAGTGGGTGGTTGTAGGCTGGTAGCCTATCATATGGATACCAACTCCGAACGAAAAAATGAGTCAAATTATTATTTGTTCGCCTCTGCTCCGACTGGAAAGAGGTATACAGTCACCAGGGTTGGTCCAAGTCATGAGCCAACATGGAAGGGTGGATTACAATTAAAATAGATACACGGATCGACTCTCTCTAGTGCAGTAAGTACAAGTTCTACTATAGGTAATGTTTAATGTCCCCCCGTTTCAATGCGTATCAAAAGATCAAAACTGCAAAGCCATTCATCATTTGGTAGAACTTGACAGTTGATCGATGAAAATAATCTGTTTGTATATATTGTCTGTAACATGTGATGTGAAATCAAACAACGGAAAATGGATATGCTGTGTTGCATTCAACCACCTCTACACAAATGAATTAATTGGATATGCTGTGTAAATTTAAGCACAAGTAACAAAAAGAATTTCAGAATCATCTTCGGTGACTCCATCGTTTCGATCAATCAAGGCGACTGTTTGCAACAAGGAAGCACGCAGTCCTCCAGAAACCCGGTTAGCTCACAAGTGTACAGTTTTGGGTCGTTTCTGAAATGATCAACGTGTGGCGTCGACACAAAGTTGCAAGCCCTAACCTCATGTCCCGCCCTCTTTTGCTCCTTTATGAATGATTCCACTGACCCTGCAGGAATCACCCTGTCTGCAGAGCTGTAGATATACAATTGCGGACAACTTGGTTGGCGCGCTGACAATAGGCTCAACACATCAGAAAGCCTCCTGCAATCCCAACAATAAGATTCATGTTACTTTCCATACAAGGAGAGACCAACACTTGCCAATACCAATTTGACATTTGCTTTGACAATTGTTCTTCTAGGATTATAAAACACAGGTGAGGTGAATGAATTCAAGTATAAACGGAAATTTGTATCATGGGAAGGTGTATGAAGATTCACATCCACCTCGGATAATTCTATGAAAATAAAAGGGCAAGGAAGAATAAGATAGAATACCTGTTCACTGTAGGAAATTTCAAAACCACCCCAAATAACTTCTCCAAGACTACTAGCAAAGCTGCTTCGGTTACTGCAGGTTTGGGTGCCACTACTCCATTATTGCTGCCAACCAAAGCATCCATCCCTGACTCATTTGAGTCCATTGTTCCTTTTGCCGCTACACTACGCTTTTTCAGAAAGGCTGCAGAGAAACCAGAAGCCCAGACCTGCACAAGGTCAAGAATTAGATAGCACACTCATCCAAACACAAATCATCTAAGATTCCAAGAAAAAACCTGGAACCCAGAAAAAACTAAAAAAACAGATCATTTGCATGACAAACCCAAACAGCTTTCTGAATGAGCCACACAAAACTCAGAAACCAATAAGTTTTCTTTGGATATTCCTACAACATTTGGGCATGGTGGTAGTGATAGGCTCTGCTGCTACAATTATATTGAGCAAAATGAAGTATTATATTGGTCAAATTCATAGAAACATGATCCACACTCTAAAAGATGACAGCAACAGGTTATCTCTGGTACCAAATGGATTATGTGTAGATAACTTTTTATCTTTTAAATATGATCAGTAGATAACTTCTGCTCTTTCCTAGTTACAGAACTGCAACTATTGTTTACCTGGGGGTCAGGTGCTGCAACAGGTGCAGAATCCACAACGCAGCCCCGAATCCTGCCCATTAGAGAAGGATCGTGCTTCTGGAACTGCTCCAAAATTACCCCATACCTGTAAGATGCAGCAAACCAGGAAATGGTTACTCAGGAGAACGGGGAAATCGCACATGGAGTTTATATAAGAAAAAGAATATAAGTGGGGACTGGACTCACGTTAACCATCCAGTATTGCTAAAAGTATGGAACACCATGTTCTTTCCATGTTCCTCTTCTAACCAATCAGCCAAATGGCTCACAAGCGAGTCGATGTGCTCTTCAACTTTCCCCCCAGGTTGGTATTTGAGAATGTCAGACATGGGCAAAGTAAATGTAATAGCATGATATCCCCTGGAAGTATACCACTCGGCATACTTCTTGAGATGTTTTTGCTTTGCTCCCAACCATCCTAGCAAAACCACCACAGTCCTGAACTTTGCCGATGAGCAATCAGAACCGCCTGAAACATCTATGGCATTCGGTTCAGGTAAATGCCATCTGTACGAGACCTCAGATGGGGAAGTAGATGATATATCATGGTTATACAAAGCTGGCTTTCGTGCCTTAACCAGGTCTGCGGACTGATACAGATTAAGAAGAAGAGGTGAAGATGCAACTGATGAATATAGCTGCTTGGGAACAAAATTGCAGCCAGTGTTAGGAATTGGGAAGTTAATGTTGGGCACAGGTACTGGAATTCTAGAGATAAAGGACAAGTTTGCGAGCTTAGAAACCGAAATATGTGAAACCCAGGATGAGTTCCAATCTTGCAAGGAGGTGTTGTGTGATAAACCCGACGTAGAACAAGCGTCATTGGATCGGTAAGACGGCAATTTATCAGAGATGTCAGCAGAAACCGAGGCAACAGCAACGGCAGCAGCCGCAACGAGAGGTCGTTGAACCATTCCAGACAAGGAAGCCATATTGTTGGTAAGGGCGCCCAAAATACTCATGCGAACATCAAGCAACCACCATTCCACATATGAAAAGGAATTGACAAGCAAGCCAAGCGACCAGATTTCCCAGAAAACCAACAATTTCAAGCAAGGGAATCACCTGCAGAGAAAATGAATGAATGGGAATATGACGATAAATATAATCCACCAAGAAGAATAGTCAAGCACCAACAAATAAGGAATTGGGATTGTATCAAATTGGAATAAGGAATTCAAACGACGAAAGAAATGATAAAAATTGGAATCGGAATTTATAAGCGCATGAAATACACGCAAGAATTAGAATTTAATAGTGAATAGAAAACTGAAAAGTGGGTTGGGGAGCGCATATTCGTTGATTGTCAAAAGAAATATTCTTACCGCGTTGCTTGGACTTGTACGTTTCTAACAAAAACAAAATCGGGCTGTCAATGTCGTTTGACTGACAGCCCGATTATCACCACCACGCAACCAACCAATAGCAATTTGCAAGAACCCTCCTCCTTGCCTGATCCTTCCTTTCTTCGTTTTCTTCCCTGGAGATTACCAAAGCTTTCCTGGATTCTGATGTTTGTAAGTTTGTTTTTGTTTTCTAAAAGCATATAAAATAAAAATCCAAGCTGGCGGTTAAAACACAAGGTCCAGTAGAACAATGCCACGTTTAAAATAAAAAGACAAGAAAAGTTAGAGATAGTGATGGGCTGATAGGGTCGGTAGGGAAAGGCAGGAGCTTCCGGCAATCTAGGACCGCGAGCTCATTGGCAATTTGGCAGAGCAGAGAAAAGGACCGTTTTGCCCAATGACCCTTTTCTTTTTTTGAGAAATTTTCCTATCCGGTCGTATTCTCTCACTTCTAGGTATGAGATTCGAATAATGTGAATGACGAATTCGATATCAAATTAAGCTGTTTATTGTGTGGTTTATCCTAACTCTTCCTCCCATCCCCTTAATGTGCAAAAATATTGATGCACTCAAAAAAAAATTTCCTATATCTAAATGCGATGATTTAGAATTCAATTTAATTTAATTCGATGAAGAAAATAAATATTGGGAGAATGAATAAACAATTTTCAGAGAAAAGGTTGAGAGGAGGCAGACCTGACTGAAGAAATCAAACCAAGGAAGAGAATGAGGTGGTGAATGGCGAACGGCGAGGCCCCTCCCTCCCCTCCTCTTCCCTTCCGCCTGTTTTTCTTATCTCTCTCTCTGTTGCTGCGGTGCGCGCTTGCCTTTTCCCTTTCTCCTCTGTTGGTCCCCCAGCGCCTCTTTTGCTTTTTCTGTTGCTGCGGTGCAGGCTTGCCTTTTAGTAAATCAATTAGACCCCAAAAAGATAAATCAATTTAGGACTGTTTATTTATAACTATAAGGAATTTATTTATGTGCTTAAATTAAGCTAGATATATTCTATTTTTTCACACCTGAAAATTTATGAAATTCAAGACATGGAAATTACCAACCCAACAGGATCCTCTCCGGATCCTTTTGATGAGGATCCTAAAAATTCGTGAATTGTGTTCGTTTATCGTATATCGTGCAGTTAATTTTTGTAAAGTACTGTTTATGTTTATTTTTAAATAAAATATTTAAAATATTTAAAATAATTTCTGACCGCACGATGTACGATAAACGAACAGGATTCACGAATCCTCTGACGAGGATCTGGACTCATTACCAACCGCAACAAGTGGCTCAGTGGTATGTGAGCGGACTATGGCTCCCTAATAAACAAAAATATGAGAGGTCTCGGGTTTGATGCTTCGAGCTAATGAAATTCTCCAGAGCCTTTTCGACCTGAAATTGATAAAAATCATGACTTACCACCAGTTATTCATGTTTTTAAGAAGAAAAATATAATATGGGAACTATCAAAAGAGTTTTTGCTTGTTTGATATTTATGGGTCATTTGTACGAGAAAGGATCCTCGTCGGATCCTCTTTGTGAGGATTTCGGGGATCTTCTAATCACATTCGTTCATTGTGCGGTCATTTTTTGTCAGATACTATTTATATTCAATTTTAAATAAAAAAATTATAATAATTTATGACCGCACAATGTACAATAAACAGATGTGATTGGAGAATCATCAGGATGGATCCGGCGAGAATCCTCCTGTCACTTGTACAATCAAATATTGGGATAAGAGGATATTCGTGGAGAATATTCCCACCAACGAAGCAAGAGAGTATGGGGACTGGAGAGGAGGCCATCAATATTTTCCATACTGTTTACATCATAATTTGTTTCTTTTCTTTCTTTTCTTTCTTTTCTTTCTTTAAGAGGAGAATATTATCATTATGCTGCCGCAAATGCACGATGCATCACTCAGCAGTCCGTCCATTCACATCCGCACATTTTTTACACACAAAACTATAATTTGAGGGCCTCTATTAATTTATTTTTACTTTTCTATTTGTTAACCTTAAAAATTAATATAAAAAAAATTAAAATTTTCAATTTTTTTTTGACAAAAACAGTGATTTATAACGCACTTTTTCTAATTGAATTTGAGAATTTATACAAGATTTATTTTAAGTTCAAATTCGAGTCATTCTAATCACATCGCATGTTTACTAAAATAAATTTAAGATGTTCCAAATATATTCAACATGTAAAAATATATATATTTGTTTTTCTTTTTTTTCAACTTCAAAAATCAATAAAAAATAGTCTCGGGACCTAATAAATAGTAGGATTCACATGTCTTGCAACATTTTTCTTAACACCCACGCAAAATATTTCTAAAAAATTTGACCAAAATTGTGAGTTATAAACCCATGCTTTTCAATTGATTTTGAGAATTTATACAAAATTGATTTTAAACCAAAATGCGAGTCATTCTAGTCACACCGCATGTTTACTAAAATTAATTTAGGTCATTTCAAATATTTTTGACACATAAAATATATTTTGAGACCCTCTAATAGTTTATATTTATTTTTCAACTTTAAAAATCAATAAAAAATAGTTTTGGGACCTAAAAAATTGGTAGGATCACATTCAAATGTCTTGCAACATTTTTCTTAACTCCCACGCAAAATATTTCCTTAAACTAAAACTTTTAAACTTTTGACAAAAATTGTGAGCGTTTTTCAATCGATATTGAGAATCTATACATAATTCATTATAAGCTAAAATTCGAGTAATTCTTAATTTAGATTATTTTGAATATTTCTGACACACAAAAAAAATAAAAAAATTGAGTCTAATACTTAATATTTAAAAATCAATAAAAAATAGTTTCGGGACCTAATAATTGTAGGATCACATTCAAATGTATTGCAACATTTTTCTTAACCACGGTGCAAACTATTTCCTAAAACAAACAATTTCATTTTTTTGACAAAAGTTATGAGTTATAACACACGTTTTCTAGTCGATTTTGAGAATTTATACAAGATTCATTATAAGCCGAAATTCGAGTCATTCTAGTCGCACCGCATGTTTACTATAATTAATTTAGATAAATTTGAGTCTAATAGTTAATATTTATTTTTCTATTTTTCAACTTTAAAAATCAACAAAAAATAGTTTCGGGACCTAATAAATTTTAGAATCACATTCAAATGTCTTGCAATATTTTTCTTAACTCTGGCGCAAACTATTTCCTAAAACAAAAATTTTCAATTTTTTGACAAAAACTGTGACCCACGTTTTCTAATTGATTTTGAGAATTTTTATAAGATTCATTTTAAGTCAAAATGCGAGTCACTCTAGTCACACTGCATGTTTACTAAAATTAATTTAAGACGTTCCAAATCGATTTTGTGAATTTATACAATATTCATTATAAGCCAAAGTTTGAGTGATTCTAGTCGCATAATGTTTACTAAGATAATTTAGGATATTCCAAATATTTTCAACACATAAAAATATATTTTGGGGCCCTCTATTAGTTTATATTAAGTTTTCTATTTTAAACATTTAAAAATCAAGAAAAAATAGTTTCAGGACCTAATAAATGGTAGGATCACATTAAAATGTCTTGCAACATTTTTCTTAACCCCAGCGCAAAATATTTCTTAAAACTAAAAATTTCAAGTTTTTTTGACCAAAATTGTGAGTTATACCCACGTTTTCTAATTGATTTTGAAATTTTTTATAAGATTCATTAAGTCAAAATGCGAGTCACTCTAGTCACACTGCATGTTTACTAAAATTAATTTAAGGCATTCCAAATATTTTCGACACATAAAAATATATTATGAGACCCCCTAATATATTTTTTTTATTTTCAAATTTCAAAATCAATAAAAAATAGTTCCGGGACCTAATAATTGGTACGATCACATTCAAATGTCTTGCAACATTTTTCTTAACTCCCACACAAAATATTTCCTAAAACTAAAACTCACAATTTTTTGACAAAAATTGTGAGTTATAACTCACGTTTTCCAATTGATTTTGTGAATTTATACAATACTCATTATAAGCCAAAGTTCGAGTGATTCTAGTCGCATAATGTTTACTAAAGATAGGATATTCCAAATATTTTCAACACGTAAAAATATATTTTTGGGCCCTCTATTAGTTTATATTAATTTTTCTATTTTAAACCTTTAAAAATCAAGAAAAAATAGTTTCGGGACCTAATAAATGGTAGGATCACATTCAAATGTCTTGCAACATTTTCCTTAACTCCCGTGCAAAATATTTCGTAAAACTAAAAATTTCAATTTTTTGACCAAAATTGTGAGTTATATAAACCCACGTTTTCTAATTGATTTTGAGAATTTTTACAAGATTTATTTTAAGCCAAAATGCAAGTCACTCTAGTCGCCCTGCATGTTTACTAAAATTAATTTAGGACATTCCAAATATTTTCGACACATAAAAATATATTCTTAGACCCCCTAATATTTTATATTTATTTTTCTATTTTCAACTTTAAAAATCAATAAGAAATAGTTCCGGGACCTAATAATTGGTACGATCACATTCAAATGTCTTGCAACATTTTTCTTAAAGGAAAACTAACGAAAAGGGCTTGAAAACTTTGAGTTTTAACGATAAGGACAAAATAAAGGGTAAAGTGAATAGTACCAGGTTTGACTTTTTAGTGTAAAAATGTGGTTTTTCGTTAAAGTGAACAGTATCGCGGGCTTTTCGTTAAAACTCCATTTTCTTAACTCCCACGCAAAATATTTCCTAAAACTAAAAATTTCAATTTTTTGACCAAAATTGTGAGGTCCCACGTTTTCCAATTGATTTTGAGAATTTTTACAAGATTCATTTTAAGCCAAAATGCGAGTCACTCTAGTCGCACCGCTTCTTTACTAAAATTATTTAGGACATTCCAAATAATTTCCACACATAAAAATATATTCTGAGACCCCCTAATATTTTATATTTATTTTTCTATTTTCAACTTTAATAATCAATAAAAAATCATTTCGGGACCTAATAATTGGTACGATCATATTCAAATGTCTTGCAACATTTTTCTTAACTCCCACGCAAAATATTTCCTAAAACTAAAAATTTCAATTTTTTGACAAAAATTGTATGTTATATCTCATGTACTCCAATCAATTGCTGAATTTATACAAGATTCATTATAAGCCAAATTTTGAGTGATTCTAGTCGCATAATGTTTATTAAATATAATTTAGGATATTCCAAATATTTTCAACAAGTAAAAATATATTTTTGGGCCCTCTATTAGTTTATATTAATTTTCCTATTTCAAACTTTTAAAAATGAAGAAAAAATAGTTTCAGGACCTAATAAATAGTAGGATCACATCCAAATGTCTTGCAACATTTTCCTTAACTCCCGTGCAAAATATTTCGTAAAACTAAAAATTTCAATTTTTTGACCAAAATTGTGAGTTATATAAACCCACGTTTTCTAATTGATTTTGAGAATTTTTACAAGATTTATTTTAAGCCAAAATGCGAGTCACTCTAGTCGCCCTGCATGTTTACTAAAATTAATTTAGGACATTCCAAATATTTTCGACACATAAAAATATATTCTTAGACCCCCTAATATTTTATATTTATTTTTCTATTTTCAACTTTAAAAATCAATAAGAAATAGTTCCGGGACCTAATAATTGGTACGATCACATGCAAATGTCTTGCAACATTTTTCTTAACTCCCACGCAAAATATTTCCTAAAACTAACAATTTCAATTTTTGACCAAAATTGTGAGGTCCCACGTTTTCCAATTGATTTTGAGAATTTTTACAAGATTCATTTTAAGCCAAAATGCAAGTCACTATAGTCGCACCGCTTCTTTACTAAAATTATTTAGGACATTCCAAATATTTTCGACACATAAAAATATATTATGAGACCCCATAATATTTTATATTTATTTTTCTATTTTCAACTTTAAAAATCAATAAAAAATAGTTCCGGGACCTAATAATTGGTACGATCATATTCAAATGTCTTGCAACATTTTTCTTAACTCCCACGCAAAATATTTCCTAAAACTAAAAATTTCAATTTTTTGACAAAAATTGTATGTTATAACTCACATATTCTAATCGATTTTGTGAATTTATACAAGATTCATTATAAGACAAATTTTGAGTGATTCTAGTCTCATAATGTTTACTAAAGATAATTTAGGATATTCCAAATGTTTTCAACAAGTAAAAATATATTTTTGGGCCCTCTATTAGTTTATATTAATTTTTTTTATTTTAAAAATTTAAAAATCAAGAAAAAATAGATTCAGGACCAAGTAAATGGTAGGATCACATTCAGATGTCTTGCAACATTTTCCTTAACTCCCGTGCAAAATATTTCGTACAACTAAAATTTTCAATTTTTTGACAAAAATTGTGCGTTACCCACGTTTTCTAATTGATTTTGAGAATTTTTACGAAATTCATTTTAGGCCAAAATGCGAGTCACTCTAGTTGCACCGCTTGTTTACTAAAATTAATTTAGGACATTCCAAATATTTTCAACACATAAAAATATATTGTGAGACCCCATAATATTTTATATTTATTTTTCTATTTTCAACTTTAAAAGTCAATAAAAAATAGTTCCATGACCTAATAAGTGGTATGATCACATTCAAATGTCTTGCAACATTTTTCTTACTTCCCACGCAAAATATTTCCTAAAACTAAAAATTTCAATTTTTTGTTAAAAATTGTGAGTTATAACTCACGTTTTTCAATCGATTTTGTGAATTTATACAAGAATCATTTTAAGTCAAAGTTCGAGTGATTCTAGTTGCATAATGTTTACTAAAGATAATTTAAGTTATTCGAAATATTTTCCACTCGTAAAAATATTTTTTAAGGGCCCTCTATTAGTTTATATTAGTTTTTCTATTTTAAACCTTTAAAAATCAAGACAAAATAGTTTCAGGACCTAAAAATATATTATGAGACCCCCTAATATTTTATATTTATTTTTGTATTTCCAACGGTTTCGATGTAGCACCAATCGGTCAAGCAGGAGGGCTTAGCCTTTGGTGGGATGACTTTATTCAGGTGGATGTGAGGGACTATTACAAGCATTACATTGACGCTAACTGTTGCCTAGTGGATGCGCATCTAACATTTCGGTTTACTGGCGTGTACGGCACGGCATATCGAGCAGAGAAAGAGGTTTTTTGGAGGGGAATGATTCAGAAATTCTGCCCAAATAGCACTCATTGGATTTGTGGTGGTGATTTTAATGAATTCCTGTGGGAGCATGAGAAATCGGGTGGTGCTGAGGTGTGGTACAACTGACATTGTTATCTGGAGGAATTTATGAATAAGGTGGAGATGTTAGATTTGGGGTTCAATGGGCAGAAGTTTACTTGGAGGGGGATCCGAAATGGTCAGCTGGTGGAGGTTTGGCTTGATAGGGGGTTGATGAATGCCAGTTGGCAATCGTTATGGCCAAACACTATGGTTACAAATGGTACTACTATTGGATCTGATCACTGTCCTGTTCTTGTGAGGTGTGAGCCTCAAGCTGAAAAAAGGAGGAAATTGTTCCGCTTCGAAGCCTTTTGGACGAAGGATGAGGAGTGCAAAGATATTGTCAGAGATGCTTGGAACTTGGAAGGGGAGGGAAATCCATTAGACCGATGGAACCACAAAATTAATACATGCCGTGCCAAGTTAATTAGATGGAACAATGCAAAATTCAAAAACCGTGGAAGGCAAATTATGGAGATGATTGACCAATTAAGGTGTCTTCAACACAACTAGCGTGGAAATCGGCAAGAGATTGAAGTGTTATAAAAAAAGGTTAACCAAATTTGGAGCTAAGATGAGAGATATTGGCAACAGAGGTCTCAAGTGCAGTGGCTAAAAGAAGGGGATGCCAACACGAAGTTCTTTCATCAGTCTACCTTACAAAGAAGAAGAAAAAATAAGGTGGCTGCTTTAAAGAACAACGAGGGAGTATGGGTTGAAAATCCAAAACAGGTGAGGAAGCTGGTTGACGATCATTTCATGAGTCTGTTCAAATCGACCGGAAGGGGGGGGAATGAGGGGAAATCCTTGGATGCTTGAACCCTAAGGTCTCAGCTGAAATGAACGATGCTATTTCCAAGCCGGTGTCGGCTGATTATGTGAGGAATGCTGCAATGCAGATGGGCGAATTGAAGCTTTGGGCCCGGACGGCTTCCCCGGAATTTTCTACCAGGCTAATTGGGACACATTGGCGATGGACGTGAACGAAATAATCAGAGAGATGATGATTGGGTTTGTGGATCCAAGGTGAATCAACGCTACCCACTTGGTGTTGATTCTGAAGGTTCAAAACCTAGACTCGGTCTCGCAATTTCGACCAATCAGCTTGTGCAACTACTCGTATAAGGTTCTTTCAAAGGTTTTAGCCTATTGGCTTAAGCAGATTATTCCGGATCTTATCTCTCCTACACAAAATGCTTTTGTGGCGGGAAGATTAATTCAAGACAATATTGGCATTGCACATGAGCTTTTCCATTTTCTAAAAACAAGGAAAGTGAAACATAAATTCGAGTTGGGTGTTAAACTGGATATGCATAAAGCCTACGACAGGGTGGAGTGGGATTTCCTTTTGGCAGTGATGGAGAAATTAGGGTTTAATAGTTGGTGGAGAAGCTTGATCTTGAGATGCATTTCCTCGGTGAATTTCGATATCCTTCTTAATGGACAACCCGGGCCAAAGTTAGCACCTTCATGGGGGCTTTGGCAGGGAGACCCCTTATCCCCTTATCTATTTTTTTTTGTCAGTGAGGTTCTATCACTCCTTATCCAAATGGAGTGTGAGCAGAACTGGATTATTGGTGTCCAAATGAGCCCATCGGGTCCGAGTATTTCCCATATTCTTTTTGCAGATGATACCCTGATCTTCCTTAAAGCAGATGAGGAAAACTGCCGGCGCCTGAACAAGGTGATTGATGACTACTGTTTGGCCTCGGGGCAACAAGTCAATAAGGCGAAATCCAATATTTTCTTTAGTGCTAATGTGCCAAAGGATTTATCCCATAAGATGTCGATGATTCTTAGTATTGAGAGAGTCGGGGATCCGGGCTTATATTTAGGTGTGCCAACTATTTGGGGCCGATCAAAAAAATGTGGGTTGGCTTATGTTAAGGAAAGGCTCCTAAAAAAGCTTCAAGGATGGAAGAAATCATCTCTCTCACAAGCGGGCAGAGAAGTTCTCATAAAGGCAGTGACGCAAGCTATCCCCGCTTACCCAATGAACATTTTTAAGTTCCCTACGTCTATGTGCAACGAAATGGACGCTATGATCTCCAATTTCTGGTGGGGACAAAAAAATGGTGAGCATATAATTCATTGGGTCTCTCGTGAAAAGTTGGGGCGGTCGAATGAGGATGGAGGATTAGGCTTCAGGAACTTTGTGTCGTTCAATAAGGCCCTCCTAGCTACGCAGTGTTGAAGATTGATAATGGAGCCAAACTCCCTGTGGGCGTCGCTGCTTAAAGCTCGGTACTTTCCTAACTGCTCTTTCTTTGATGCTAAGAAAGGTGGAAGAACCTCTTGGGCTTGGTCAAGTCTTCTTGTTGGAAGAGATCTTCTAAAAATGGGTGCTCACTTGCAAATTATGGATGGAAATGGAGTTCGTGTTTGGATCAACAGATGGCTCCAGACCATTCCTAGGGGTAGTCCATCTCCATTAGGCACAGTGCAAGTTTCTAAAGGGCTATTGGTCAACTCGTGAATTTTCTCGGAGAGTGGGGAGTGGAATATTGATTTCTTGAAACCTTTCTTGGTTGAGGAGGAGGTCGATGCAATCTTAGAGATGCAAATCGGGAATCCAAATCTAATGGATAGACTGGTATGGCCGTTTGACAAGAAAGAGATGTTTACAATTAAATCTGGATATCATTGGGCTCATAAATTTGCTCAATCACATGGGACCTCCAACATTCATATGGCAGCTGCAATTCTTGGTGCATTGTGGAAGTGTGTTTGGCATTTAGGTGTTCCACCAAAGCTCCGATGATTTATGTGGAAGTCCCTGCACGCAGCACTGGCTACTATGACATGCTTATACCAACGACACTCATCCCCCTCAGCGATGTGTCTTATCTGCCAGGTAAGGGATGAATCCATTGAACATATGTTTCTCGAATGCCCGTGGGTAGGGGTGGGCACTTGGAACCGAAAACCGAAACTGAAACACAAACCAAATCGAACCGCACCGAACGGTTTGGTTTTGCAGTTTTGAAACGGTTTCGGTTTTGAAACCGAACCGCAATGTAGGAAACGGTTTGGTTTCGGTTTTGGCTTTTGAAAACCGCACCGAAACCGAAACCGCATAACTTTATTAAATGTTAAATTCTAATTGGTTATTTCATTGAGTCCATACATTTAGTATGGACTCAACCAAATCATAATATTTCCACATAATCTCTATCTTTTCTTTCTAGTTTGTAATGCTCAACTTTATTCATCTAAGTTTCTAACTCTCTCTCTCGGTCTCCCCTCTGGCCTCCCATTCATTCCAGCTCTTAACCTCTAGAGTTCAGAGTGCTATAATATGGTAAGAACTATGATCTATAACTTATTTTACTTATAACATGCGAATAATGGGTAGATACTAGATAGGTTTCCGCCCAGTATACATACACCTACACGAATTGAATCCGCCCTCTCCAAGCCAATCAAAAGGTTCTAGTTCATAAGGATCAATGGCTTCCCATCCATTGGTTTTAAATTTACAATGTGCAAGGTCTTCCCAACTATTGGCTAGTAAGTGTGCAAAAGGAAAGGAAAAGACAAAGGTTTGAAACTTGGATGATGCAAAGTAAGTTGAAACACCAATTTTTTTTTATTGAATTGAATGAACAATTTATTTTTCGTAATGTCATAATGCATTAGGTAACCATAATAGCTTTTTCAAACACCAAAACTTTTTTATTGAATTGGATGAAATGAGATACAACTAGGTAACCATAATAGTTTTTTCAAACAATGAAACCAAACCAAAACCGTTTAAAACCAAACCAAACCGAACCAAATGGTTTGGTTTCATTTCGGTTTTAGTCTCAAAACAGCACCGAACCAAACCGCAAAAACTTGCGGTTTTGGTTTTGGTTTCACTCAAAACCGCACCAAACCAAACCGCGCCCACCCCTACCCGTGGGTGATTGAAGTTTGGTTTGGGGGTTTGGGGGATGGCTGAATCTAAGTGTGAACGGAACTGAGATTACTTCATGGGCGAGATGGATGCTGCTGATGTATGAGTCTGCCAATGGTTCCAAGGAAGTGTGGAATAATAGGATGTCATACATTGCTATTACCTGCTAGCATATTTTGAAGGCTAGATGCAACTTTCTGTTCAACCAACAACCTATCTTCTCTTCACAGGTGCTTGCCGCTATTACTCAATATACTACTACCTTTCGGGACGCCTGGTCATGCCAACCCACCTCTGTTGTGCCCAATCCTAGGGATGCTAGCGTTGGCGTTGGTTGGTCTCCTCCAATGGCGGGATATGTAAAGATAAATGTTGATGCTAGTTGGTGTGCTTCAGATGGGTTGGGTTTTACGGGAGCTGTAGCTAGAGATGAGGAAGGTAGATTCCTGGCTACAAGCAGGTTCAAAGAAAAAGCCACATGCGTGGCAATGATGGAGGCGAAAACAATTATGCATGGGTGCAAATTGGGAGTAATCAGAGGGTGGAATCTAATAGTGTTGGAGTCTGATTCTTTGGAGTCTATTACTTGTTTAATGGACGGTACAAGGAATGGCAATTGGGAAGCCTTCCCGGTCATTACGAGATGTAGTCGTCTGGGGAGTGGTTTTCAAGATTGTTGCTGGTCTTGGGTTCCAAGATCGGCCAATGTGGCAGCGGACCTTCTGGCCTCGCGGCGTTGTAAGGAGGATTATGATCTTATATGGGTCGACAGACCCCCATCTTCCCTTGTTCATGTTTTGTGTAATGATGGACTTTCATGCCCTCATTAAGTATCTTGGTAGTGTAAGGAGGGACGCTTTAGCACTAGGTGCGGAATCTTAGTTTATGTTACCTCCTTACACTACCCTTTCCTTGTTGTATTTGTTTGCCTCCTTGTAGGCCTTCTTGTACCCCTTTGGCATCTTTGCCCGGATGATATGAAATCCTGTTTTCCAAAAAAAGTTTGAGTGATTCTAGTCGCATAATGTTTGTTTATTAAAGATAAATTAGGATATTCCAAATATTTGAAACACGTAAAAATATATTTTTGGGCCCTCTATTAGTTTATATCAATTTTTCTATTTTAAACCTTTAAAAATCAAGAAAAAATAGTTTCGGGACCTAATAAATGGTAGGATCACATTCAAATGTCTTGCAACATTTACCTTAACTCCCTCGCAAAATATTTCGTAAAACTAAAAATTTCAATTTTTTGACCAAAATTGTGAGTTACCCACGTTTTCTAATTGATTTTGAGAATTTTTACAAGATTCGTTTTAAGCCAAAATGCGAGCTACTCTAGTTGCACCGCTTGTTTACTAAAATTAATTTAGGACATTCCAAATATTTTCGACACAAAAATATATTCTGAGACCCCCTAATATTTGATATTTATTTTTCTATTTTCAACTTTAAAAATCAATAAAAAATAGTTCCGGAACCTAATAATTGGTACGATCACATTCAAATGTATTGCAACATTTTTCTTAACTCCCTTGCAAAATATTTCTTAAAACTAAAAATTTCAATTTTTTGACAAAAATTGTGAGTAACTCACGTTTTCCAATCGATTTTGTGAATTTATACAAGATTCATTATAAGCCAAAGTTGGAGTGATTCTAGTCGCATAATGTTTATTAAAGATAATTTAGGATATTCCAATTATTTTCAACATATATTTTTGTGCCCTCTATTAGTTTATATTAATTTTTCTATTTTAAACCTTTAAAAATCAAGAAAAAATAGTTTCAGGACCTAATAAATGGTAGGATCGCATTCAAATGTCTTGCAACATTTTCCTTAACTCCCTCGCAAAATATTTCGTAAAACTAAAAATTTCAATTTTTTGACCAAAATTGTGAGTTATAACCAAGGTTTTCTAATTGATTTTGAGAATTTTAACAAGATTCGTTTTAAGCCAAAATACGAGTTACTCTAGTTGTAGCGCTTATTTACTAAAATTAATTTAGGACATTCCAAATATTTTTGACACATAAAAATATATTCTGAGACCCCCTAATATTTTATATTTATTTTTCTATTTTCAACTTTAAAAATCAATAAAAAATAGTTCCGGGACCTAATAATTGGTACGATCACATTCAAATGTCTTGCAACATTTTTCTTAAATCCCATGCAAAATATTTCCTGAAACTAAAAATTTCAATTTTTTGACAAAAATTGTGAGTTACTCACGTTTTCCAATCAATTTTGTGAATTTATTGACACACCCCGACCGAGATCGAGGCATGCTGGCCGTCACGTGAGCGTGACGTAGCCATGTGCACAGTGCGGAAGCGATAACATAGAAAGAATTACGAATGAATCAAAACCAATCTTCAAGGAGTGCTAGAAAAGCTAAGGGGCAAGAACGGAATTAAGTGTGAATACACAATCAAAGCATAAATAGCCTAAGTGCAGTCAAGCATAAGAAGTACTAATTTAAATGACACCCAAAGGTGGTCCTACATATGTGATGATCTGTCAAAACCTCTGCTGTAGCCTCGTAATTCACCAACAAACGTTACCTAAAACCTGGAGGGGCACAAAACAGAAAACGTGAGTGGGCAAAAACAAAGCTTTTCAAAAATCATTTCATTAACAACAGTTATAACCCTCCACCGTAAAACCTATATATTTTCCCAGAAAATAGTATATACATATACTAAATCTCAACTGAAATCATCATTGTCAAAATATGTAAACAAATCATGAATATGCCATGCCATATAAACCAAATCACCAAGTAAGTAATTCAAATGCAATAATAACTACCATAACTCATTAGCTGAACTCTAGCTCATAAATCATGCATGCACACGAGTCGAACCCACTTATAGTGGTCTATACGACAAGACTGGGTGTAAAACAATACGCTCTAGTGCTACAATCACGTGAAGATTGTGCGAATGATCGTGGGTCACCTACGAGTCGAACCCACTGAAAGTGGTCTATACGACAGGACTGTGCACCTAACTTGGATCCAAGATGAGCGTGTGGTGCGGGAGGTGAACATCACGTGAAAGACTATGCCCCTAACCATGGGCGGGAGCACTAACACCGGGGTGCAGGTTAATGAGCTCTCAATGAATCTCATCATAATCATTATAACACAACTCCTCATCATCAACACATAAACTTACCTGGAACTTACCTGAGCGCCCGCAGCGTCAATAGCTATATATATACAAATCATAATGCATAATCAAAAGTATAAATGCATTGGCATGGCAATTCATTGATACATTTAAAATGCATTTCTGGGAAAAATACTTAGCATATAGGTATATACGGAAAACCAAAAGCCCACTCACTGATAAGTAGACAGGTCGTAACCTCCGTGCCTAGCCTGGCTACGCTCGTCCTCCGGATAGGTCTCGCCTATGTGAGAAACAACTATAATAACGTTATTTTAAAGCACATAAACGAAACTAGGAAATAACTTCTCATACATTGCTCAATTGGGGTGTTTGAATATACCAAAATGATCTATACAACCTCAGGAACATCCCCATATTTTTAGAATTATTTTTTGACCCCTCACGCGCCGCCACGCGCCGGCCAAGGCATGGCCAGACGCGCCACCCACGCGCAGGCACTTGCCTGGCACACTGACGGCGGCAGTTAACGCCATTAGGTTTCGTTAAGAATATTCCGTCAACTTGACGAAATATTCTCCTTTCTTCCTCGGCGATCCTCCGGTGCCGTCGCCTGAAAACTAGGAAATTTGTAAAACCTTATAACTCGTCCATTTCTCAACCAAATTTCATGAAACTTGGACCAAATAAAAGCTTACAACAAGAGGAACAAAGTCTTACCAATTTGAAGCTCCAAAAACTACGGAATATTGCCGGAGATCCCTCGATAATCCGGCCAAAACTTAGAACTCTTCATTCTCGCTATTCCGACGTCCAATTTCTTCCAACGAAGTACTACGAGCTTCGTGAGGACCTCCTAAAGCTCCATGTGAGCTTGAAATCTCCTAAAACACACGATTTTACGTGAGCATGAACAGTGACCCAAAATGGAGTTCGGTTTTCACGAGTTTTCGAAGGATTCCTTACCTGAAAATGGCACCACTCGACTCGTGTGAACCTTAGGAACTCAATGGAGGTCTTAAAACCCTCGATCTACAAGGTTTCGAAGAGGTTTGAGGTTTGGTCAGTACGATTGTACGGAAATGGAAGAAAAATCCGAGATGGAGGAGAGAGAGGGTCAACGGAAGAGAGAGCATGGGTGTGTGGGTTTGTGTGGTCCTGGTTTGGTCACCAACCAAACAAAAGAAGAAAAAAAAAAGACTTAAGTCCTTATTGGTTCCAAAAGCTTAGGAGAAATGGAAATTGAACCACAACCAAACACACATCACACACCACACCATTAAACGTCCAAGGGTAAATGAGTTTTTTTACACCATTGGTAAAAATAATACGGGACGGGCTGTCACATTTATACAAGATTCATTATAAGCCAAATTTCGAGTGATTCTAGTCGCATAATGTTCACTAAAGATAATTTAGGATATTCCAAATATTTTCAACACATAAAAATATATTTTTGGGCCCTCTATTAGTTTATATTAATTTTTCTATTTTAAACCATTGAAAATCAAGAAAAAATAGTTCCAGGACCTAATAAATGGTAGGATTACATTCAAATGTCTTGCAACATTTTCCTTAACTCCCTCGCAAAATATTTCGTAAAACTAAAATTTTCAATTTTTTGACCAAAATAGTGAGTTATACCCACGTTTTCTAATTGATTTTGAGAATTTTTACAAGATTCATTTTAAGCCAAAATTCGAGACTCTAGTTGCACCGCTTGTTTACTAAAATTAATTTAGGACATTCCAAATATTTTCAACACATAAAAATATATTCTAAGTCCCCTAATATTTTATATTTATTTTTTTATTTTCAACTTTAAAAATCAATAAAAAATAGTTTCGGGACCTAATAATTGGTACGATCACATTCAAATGTATTGCAACATTTTTCTTAACTCCCTTGCAAAAAATTTCTTAAAACTAAAAATTTCAATTTTTTGACAAAAATTGTGAGTAACTCACGTTTTCCAATTGATTTTGTGAATTGATACAAGATTCATTATTAGCCAAATTTGGAGTGATTCTAGTCGCTATTAAAGATAATTTAGGATATTCCAATTATTTTCAACACGTAAAAATATATTTTTGGGCCCTCTATTAGTTTATATTAATTTCTCTATTTTAACCATTTAAAAATCTAGAAAAAATAGTTTCAGGACCTAATAAATGGTAGGATCACATTCAAATGTCTTGCAACATTTTCCTTAACTCCCTCGCAAAATATTTCGTAAAACTAAAAATTTCAAAATTTTGACCAAAATTGTGAGTAACCCACGTTTTCTAATTGATTTTGAGAATTTTTACAAGATTCGTTTTAAGCCAAAATACGAGTTACTCTAGTTGCAGCGCTTGTTTACTAAAATTAATTTAGGACATTCCAAATATTTTTGACACATAAAAATATATTATGAGACCCCCTAATATTTTATATTTATTTTTCTATTTTCAACTTTAAAAATCAATAAAAAATAGTTCCGGGACCTAATAATTGGTACGATCACATTCAAATGTCTTGCAACATTTTTCTTAAATCCCACGCAAAATATTTCCCGAAACTAAATATTTCAATTTTTTGACAAAAATTGTGAGTTATAACTCACGTTTTCCAATCAATTTTGTGAATTTATACAAGATTCATTATAAGCCAAATTTCGAGTGATTCTAGTCACATAGTGTTCACTAAAGATAATTTATGATATTCCAAATATTTTCAACACGTAAAAATATATTTTTGGGCCCTCTATTAGTTTATATTAATTTTTCTATTTTAAACCTTTAAAAATCAAGAAAAAATAGTTTCAGGACCTAATAAATGGTAGGATCACATTCAAATGTCTTGCAACATTTTCCTTAACTCCCTCGCAAAATATTTCGTAAAACTAAAAATTTCAAAATTTTGACCAAAATTGTGAGTAACCCACGTTTTCTAATTGATTTTGAGAATTTTTACAAGATTCGTTTTAAGCCAAAATACGAGTTACTCTAGTTGCAGCGCTTGTTTACTAAAATTAATTTAGGACATTCCAAATATTTTTGACACATAAAAATATATTATGAGACCCCCTAATATTTTATATTTATTTTTCTATTTTCAACTTTAAAAATCAATAAAAAATAGTTCCGGGACATAATAATTGGTACGATCACATTCAAATGTCTTGCAACATTTTTCTTAAATCCCACGCAAAATATTTCCCAAAACTAAATATTTCAATTTTTTGACAAAAATTGTGAGTTATAACTCACGTTTTCCAATCAATTTTGTGAATTTATACAAGATTCATTATAAGCCAAATTTCGAGTGATTCTAGTCACATAATGTTCACTAAAGATAATTTATGATATTCCAAATATTTTCAACACGTAAAAATATATTTTTGGGCCCTCTATTAGTTTATATTAATTTTTCTATTTTAAACCTTTAAAAATCAAGAAAAAATAGTTTCAGGACCTAATAAATGGTAGGATCACATTCAAATGTCTTGCAACATTTTCCTAAACTCCCTCGCAAAATATTTCGTAAAACTAAAAATTTCAATTTTTTGACCAAAATTGTGAGTTACCCACGTTTTCTAATTGATTTTGAGAATTTTTACAAGATTCATTTTGAGCCAAAATGCGAGTTACTCTAGTTGCACCGTTTGTTTACTAAAATTAATTTAGGACATTCCAAATATTTTTGACACATAAAAATATATTCTGAGACCCCCTAATATTTTATATTTATTTTTCTATTTTCAACTTTAAAAATCAATAAAAAATAGTTCTGGGACCTAATAATTGGTATGATCACATTCAACTGTCTTGGAACGTTTTTCTTAAATCCCACGCAAAATATTCGTAAAACTAAAAATTTCAATTTTTTGACCAAAATTGTGAGTTACCCACGTTTTCTAATTGATTTTGAGAATTTTTACAAGATTCATTTTAATCCAAAATGCGAGTTACTCTAGTTGCATCGTTTGTTTACTAAAATTAATTTAGGACATTCCAAATATTTTTGACGCATAAAAATATATTATGAGACCCCCTAATATTTTATATTTATTTTTCTATCTTCAACTTTAAAAATCAATAAAAAATAGTTATGGGACCTAATAATTGGTACAATCACATTCAAATGTCTTGCAACATTAAATCCCACGCAAAATATTTCCTGAAACTAAAAATTTCAATTTTTTGACAAAAATTGTGAGTTATAACTCACGTTTTCCAATCGATTTTGTGAATTTATACAAGATTCATTATAAGCCAAATTTCGAGTGATTCTAGTCGCATAATGTTCACTAAAGATAATTTATGATATTCCAAATATTTTCAACACGTAAAAATATATTTTTGGGCCCTCTATTAGTTTATATTAATTTTTCATTTTTAAACCTTTAAAAATCAAGAAAAAATAGTTTCAGGACCTAATAAATGGTAGGATCACATTCAAATGTCTTGCAACATTTTCCTTAACTCCCTCGCAAAATATTTCGTAAAACTAAAAATTTCAATTTTTTGACCAAAACTGTGAGTTCCCACGTTTTCTAATTGATTTTGAGAATTTTTACAAGATTCATTTTAATCCAAAATGCGAGTTACTCTAGTTGCATCGTTTGTTTACTAAAATTAATTTAGGACATTCCAAATATTTTTGACGCATAAAAATATATTATGAGACCCCCTAATATTTTATATTTATTTTTCTATCTTCAACTTTAAAAATCAATAAAAAATAGTTCTGGGACCTAATAATTGGTACGATCACATTCAAATGTCTTGCAACATTTTTCTTAAATCCCACGCAAAATATTTCCTGAAACTAAAAATTTCAATTTTTTGACAAAAATTGTGAGTTGTAACTCACGTTTTCCAATCGATTTTGTGAATTTATACAAGATTCATTATAAGCCAAATTTCGAGTGATTCTAGTCGCATAATGTTCACTAAAGATAATTTATGATATTCCAAATATTTTCAACACGTAAAAATATATTTTTGGGCCATCTATTAATTTTTCTATTTTAAACCTTTAAAAATCAAGAAAAAATAGTTTCAGGACCTAATAAATGGTAGGATCACATTCAAATGTCTTGCAACATTTTCCTTAACTCCCTCACAAAATATTTCGTAAAACTAAAAATTTCAATTTTTTGACCAAAATTGTGAGTTATAACCCACGTTTTCTAATTGATTTTGAGAATTTTTACAAGATTCATTTTGAGCCAAAATGCGAGTTACTCTAGTTGCACAGCTTGTTTACTAAAATTAATTTTGGACATTCTAAAAATTTCAATATGTTGACCGAAGTTGTGAGTAATCCACATTTTCCAATTGATTTTGAGAATTTTTACAAAATTCATTTTAAGCCAAAAATGATATTCCAAATATTTTGGACACATAAAAATATATTTGAGACCCTTTAATAGTTTATCTTTATTTTTCTATTTTACAACTTTAAAAATCAATAAAAAATAGTTTTGGGACCTAATAATTGGTAGGATCACATTCAAATGTCTTGCAACATTTTTCTTAACTGCCATGCAAAATATTTCCTAAAACTAAAAATTTCAATTTTTTGACAAAAACTATGAGTTATAACTCACGTTTTCCAATCGATTTTGTGAATTAGCACAAGATTCGTTATAAGCCAAAATTCGAGTCTTTCTAGTTGCACAGCATTTTTACTAAGAATAATTGAAAATATTCCAAATATTTTCAACATGTAAACATATATTTGGGGGCCCTCCATTAGGTTATATAAAGTTTCTATTTTTAACCTTTAAAAATCAAGAAAAAATAATTTTAAGACCTAATTAATGGTAAGATTACGTTCATAGGTCTTACAACATTTTCCTTCACTCTTGTGCAAAATATTTTCTATAACAAATTTTTAATTTTTGTACAAAATCTGTGAGTAATAATAATGATGTGTGATGTACCCTCATCATCCATGAATCCATCATGACGTAGCACAATCAGAAAGGTAATACCTTTCTCACTCTCTCATCATGTGTGCGCCATTCATTCTTTTTCGGAAAAGGATGAAAGATTTCATCCAACTTTTAGAAAAACGAAATGAAAATTAAGTCATTTAAACATACTCAAGATTGCGAATCACCAAATTCAATACGTAAGAGCCTCAAGTCCTGTGTACAAACTCTATTACATGCGCCTACGTCCAAGTCATCATCCATTTCTATATGGACGTACCCCGTGTCAACCACCACCCTACACGATGATGCTAGGTCATCATCCTCCCCAATACAAAGATCACACTTCTCGTATAGACCCTCCTTTGGAGCCAGATTTAACAAACTAGACTTTGGAACTGACAACTTGTGTTTGCTGCCAGGAAATCCTTCCTGGTCCTTCGCAGCATTCATTATCAGACGATGCTGCCGACCCAAGAGTTGTGAGACATACTTCACATCTCCCACAGCAAGGGCACGGCGAACGCGAGTAGACGAGACTTGTCCCCCGTCTTTCAAATCACTTGACTGTATATTTATGGAGCATTCATTCTTGTCCATAACAGAGTTTATGATATAAGCCCCAATGCCATACTCTTCACACAACCTCACCAGCTCTGTCGCGTCACCCGCAGCTTTGTATCCAAATCGGTAGTTTTCACCTGCCACAACCAGCCATTGCAAAATCCATTTCTAACTTAAAAAGTATGTAATCAATCGATTTCTTTAAATTAACTTACCTGCCACAATCCCACACACTCCAAGCTCTTTCAATAATTTCTCAACAAATTGCCTTGGTGTTAGACGTCGAACACTTGAAAATTCAATCTCAAACTCTGCAGGCGCCATGTCACCACAGTACGACGCCCAAGAGGAAAGAACCCGCTTGCGATCACATTTAGCAACTATGGGAGCTCTGTTCAATTGAATTTACAAGAATTTATTAAGTTAATTTAACAAAGCTAGAACCACCCAAACAAGGAAATTGAGTTCCAATGTGCAGCTCAGATCATAACAAATGACAATACCTTGGTTCCCAACCCAGTACTTCAGCCATTCCAACAAATGACAAAAGGAACGGAGGTCCAACCTTAGATGCTTGAACCGCAAGTTCTCGATGACCAACGTGAAGGGCATCAAATTTTCCCAGTGCGACTATTCCTCCTGGGAATGATAACAAAAGACAAATAAGTTGCATATCTTAAGACGAATACAGAAAGTGTACCAAAGAAATTAATATATAAAGAACAAATGGAAAACCTTATTTATGAGGATAAAAGGTGATATGCAGCAAGCAACCAAAAGTACAGGTTCAGAATCTACGAGGGAAGGTCAATTGAAAATATAGAAAGATATATTCCACGAGAGTAGCATCCATCTAAAGGAGTGTGGAGTTATTTAGTCATGTTTAATTAAGTTTTAATTAAAGTCAAGCATTTAGTCATGTTTAATTAAGTTTTACTTAAGGTCAAGCTAGAGTCCTAGAATGTAGAAGATGCAGTTGAGTCGGTTCACCACGTTTGAATTTATTTCTGTTGCTTAGGGTTGCTAAACTCCACAAAATCTGCACAAGTCAAGTTAGTGGTTATTGTGGAGCTTGGCTTAACTCTATTTCAGATGTAAACTTATTTCTGTCAGTTTTAATGAGAATCCTCAGCTTTAAAGTACCGAGAAATAGAATTGTTCAAAGCATTCTTTACGTTTAGTGTTTCCAGTTCCCAATATCTGGTATCAGAGCCCCTTTGGCTCTGGAAGAACTCGAAAAAGAGAGTGTCTTGCAGCAGTAAGAAACATTGGCAACTGATAAAGCCACTGAGAGTTTTGTTCAACCTGTGATTCCATGGTTTGATGGTTATTACGACAATTGGAGCACGTTGATGGAAAGCTTCCTCAGATTAAAAGAATACTGGCACCTTGTGGAATCAGGGATCGAAAGTAGAGAGAGTCACGTTGACTGAGCAACAACAAAGGTAAAGGTGCACCGTTTCTTCTCTTAAGAGAAATAGGAAAGAATTAAATTTCCTTATACAATTAGATTGGGAATCCTAGAAGTCTAATTGGAATAGGTAAGAGAGTGTACTTTCTTATTCCATACAGAATAGGAAACTTAATAAGAAAATAGGCATGCAAATCACACGCTATACTTATAAATAGGTTGCGGCAAGGCAACGGAAAGAGAGAAAAGCCATGGACAGCCCAGAGGGATAAAGGGTGATTAGTTCTATAGTTTTGCAGAAGTATTGTAACTCTATTATTAATCACAGAAGTCGTGGTTTATCTACCCAGGAAAATCACAACTGGACGTAGGCAAAAGTTCTGCCAAACCAATATAAATCTTGTGTGTTTCTAATTATTCCCTAGTTTGCTAAGTTTAGTCTATTGCCAGATATTTCAATCCAGAGGAGAGTCGGAATATAACAAGTGGAATCGAGAGCTTAGTTCAAGGTGTTCTACGATGTCAAAAAGAAAGGCGAATGCAGACCTAGGGCTTGTGTTAAAACTTTTTGATGGCAAGGATGACTTCACGGACTGGCAAAGGATGATGAAGAATGTATTGATACAAGAAGAGTTGGACGACACACTCGTTGGTGAGAAGCCTACGAACATGACAGTAGAGGCATGGAACAAGGTTCTCAACAAGGCCAAGAGCTCCACAGAGATCCATCTAGCAAAATCAGTCAGATCCCACATCACAGAAAAGATAACTGCTAACGAAGCATGGGACAAGTTGGAGAACGTTTATATGGGCAAAAACATGTCCAATAAACTATTTCTCAAGGATGAACTACTCAGGATTCTACTGGAAAGAGGTGACATTGAAGATCACATACGAAGGTTTTAGAATTGCATAGCCAATCTTTAGAAGGTCGAAGAAACTTACAAAGATGATGATGTGGCTATCATCTTGCTGAGGTCTCTACCATCGTCTTTCAAGCACTTTCAAACAACTCTAATGTTTAAAAAAACTGCAAAATTTGGAAGGAGAAGAACGGCAAGATGGAAGGATCAAAATCCGAGAAGAAAAAGGAAAAGAAAGATGATTGCTTCGAATGTGGTTCTGCCAATCATTGGAAGAAAAACTGCAAAATTTGGAAGGAAAAGAACGACAAGATGGAAGAAAGCTCAAGTTCAGCTTATGCAGTCACCGAAGAAGTGAGTGACAGAGAGCTTCTTTCAGTAACATCAGGCTCCAAGGCTTTCACAAGGTAGATTTCGAGTACCGAATGCACATGCCATATGTGTGCAGTAAGAGAATGGTTCGGTACCTACAAAGAGGTCAGCAACTGAGAAGATTTAATGGGGACGATTCACCATGTCTTATAAGGGGAATCAGCAACGTTAGAATCAGAATGATTGAGTGATACGAACTTTGTAAAACATCAGATATATCCCTAGAATGAAGAAGAATTTGATTTCCTTGGGTACTTTAGACAAGGCACGACTACGGGTACAGTTCTAAAGCAGGAATGACTCAATGCGATGTGACCGAAGATCACCAGTGGTAATGCAAGGTGACCTACAACCCGATACGTTGCATAAGCTAACTGGGATTATGATAGTTGGGGAAGAAACTGTTTCCACAACAGAAGACTATTGAACTCTGGCATCACATGCTAGGGCACATAAGTTAGAAGAGGTTGCATGAATTGCACAAGAAAAGCCTGCTGGAAGGCGTCACATTGCAAGCTAGACTTTTGTAAATATTGCGTTCTCGGAAAGTAAAGGAAGGTATCATTCACAAGTAGCAGTGCAGATAACCGAAGCAAGGAGCAACTCAACTATATTCACTTAGATGTTTGGGCCCTGCACCAACTAAATCCAACGGTGGAGCGAAGTATTTTGTTGCTTTCATGGATGGTTTTTCTAGAAAAGTTTGGGTTTATTTCATGAAGCAAAAATCCGAGGTTTTTGCAAAGTTCAAGGAATGGAAGACAGAAACTGAGAATCAAACTGGAAAAAAGATCAAGTACCTGAAAAGTGACAATGGAGGTGATTATACAAGTAAGGAATTTGCCGATTACTATAAGCCGGAAGGCATCATGAGGAACTTAAACTCTCATGAAAAGAGAGAAAAGCATCGATTTCATGCAGAATTGCCTAATTGTTTTTGGGCAGAGGCTGTTAATCATGCAAGCTACTTGATTAATAGGTCACCATCTACAATTTTCGGTTGGAAGAGTGTAGAAGAGTATGGTCTAAGAAGCCAGTGGACTACTCCAAGCTCAGGGTGTTCGGCTGCAATGCTTATGCACATATTCCAAGTGATGAAAGGTCCAAGCTCAAACCTAAGTCTACACATTGCATATTCTTGGGTTTTGAGAAAAGAGTGAACGACTTTAAGCTTTGGGATATCAACAAGAAGAAGGTTGTCAGCCAAGATGTGCCTCTAAACAAAGCCGAAAGTAGTGACCTACAACACAATACGTTTTACAAGAATTTGGTTAATCAAACTGGAGGAAGATGAAGCTTAGGTGGAGCCAATTGAGCAAGTTGTTGAATCTGATAATTTTGGGGAAGAAAAAGAGCATCAGCATCGCTCAAAAATTAGGAATCAAGTGGAGCAGGAAATAGGGCAGATTGAAGGCATTCCATTCCACTAGATATCCCAAGGGCTTGAACTCCAACCCACGATCCACCTATATTCAAGAGATACATTGCACTAGACAAACACAATCGAAACAAGAAGAAACCTGACAAGTTTGGGTTTGACCAAGATGAAGTTAAATATGCTCTGAACATTAGTCAAGGTATCCAACTACTTATCAAGAAGCTATAGCAAGTGATGAGCAAGCTAATTAGATAAGTGTTACGGCAGAAGAAATGGAGTCTCTTTACAAGAACCCTATATATGGGAGTTGGTTCCTATGCCCAAAGACAAAGCTAGTTGGATGCAAGTGGGTATAAAAAAAATAAAAAAGAAGGACTACATGAACAGCAAGCCATGAGATTCAAAGCAAGTTCGTGGCTAAGGGCAAATTATGATGAGGTCCTTTCACCCGTAGTCGAGCATACTTCTATAGATTGCTTTTAGCAATGGCAGCACAACATAACATGGAAATTGAGCAAATGGATGTGAAAACTGCCAAGATAGTGGTACAAAAGGTTTTATTCCTTTATGCTGAAAATTAATTTAAGAAGATGTTTATATGACTGTTGTGTGTACTATCATGTTTAATTAAGTTTTAAGTAAAGTCAAGCTAGGGTCCTAGAATGGAGGAGATGTAGTTGAGTCTGTTCACCACATTTGAATTTATTTATGTCGCTTAAGGGTGCTAAACTCCACAAAATCTGCACAAGTCAAGTTAGTGGTTATCGTGGAGCTTGGCTAACTCTGGAGCTTTGGACGAACTCGAAAAAGAGTGTCTTGCAGCAGCAAGAAACATAGGCAACTGACAAAGCCACTGAGAATTTTGCTCAACCTGTGATTCCATGGTATGATGGTTATTACGACAATTGGAGCATGCTGATGGAAAAATTCCTCAGATGAAAAGAATACTGGCACCTTGTGGAATCAGGGATCAAAGCCCAACATAGGGGAGTCGTGTTGACTGAGCAACAACGAAAGTAAGGGTGCACCGATTCTATTCTTAGAAGGACTAGGAAAGAATCAAAATTTCCTCATACAATTAGATTAGGAATCCTAGAAGTCTAATTGGAAAAAGTAAGAAAGTGTATTTTCCTATTCCATATAAAATAGGAAACTTAATCAGAAAATAGGCATGTAAACCACACCTTATAATTATAAATAAGGTGTGGCAAGGCTAGGGAAAGAGAGAAAAGCCAGACACAGCCGAGATGGATAAAGGGTGATTAGTTCTAGAATTTTGCAAAAGTACTGACTCAAAGAAGCCGTGGTTTCTTTACCAGGGGAAATCACAACTGGATGTAGGAAAAAGTTATGTCGAACCACTATAAATCTTGTGCGTTTCTAGTTATTCTCTGATTTGCTAAGTTTAGTCTATTGCCGAATACATCAAAGAGCAAGATCCACAGGAAAGTCAGAATTATAACAAAGGAGACCTCCAAACAAATATGGGGGTCTTTGAAGAAGAAATATGAAGGGTTAGAGAGATTGAAGAGTGCAGTGCTTCAAACCCTAACAAGGACTTTGAAACCCTACAAATGAAATCAGGTGAGTCCATCACTGATTTCTTTGCTAGAACCCTGGGAACAGCAAGCAAGATTTTGAGATCATTGACTCCGAAATTTGACTACATTGTCTATTCAATTGAGGAGTCAAAGGACGTTGTTAAGTTACGAGATGATGAACCGCCAAGCTCTTTGTTAGTGCATGAAAGGCTTAACCGCACCATTGCAGTGAAGAACAAACAGCGCTGAAAGCTTCCACTTTCTCTAAGCCCTTAAGTGCTCAAGAAGGAAGAGGTAATCGAGGTCATCGAGGCGGTGGACAGTTTGGCAATCAGGATGATAGCAAATCATCTTGTGTTTTCAGGAGAGATGACGACTCTCAAGAAAAAGAAGAGACCACTATGACATGTCCAAGGTTGAGTGTTATAGATGTGGAAATTTTGGTCACTACAAGCATGAGTGCAACACAAAGTTGCCAAAAGAAAAGAGGAGAATAATCAAACTTTGCTACGAAAAAGGAGGAACATACACTTTTGATGGCCTTTCATGCACTGACAAAAACTGATCAGGAGACAATGTACGTGGACATTGATTGTAGCAACCACATGAGAGGATGTAAGTCTTGCTTGTTAATTTAGATGAAAGCTTTCATTCATGTTGTGAATATCGCGTTTAAAATTGAGAAAAACAGAATAAACTCAAAAAACCGACAACAAAATAACCAAGACAAATAACACTGAGAATTAACATGGTTCGGCTATATGTGCCTACATCCTCAGGACAGCAACAACAATCTTTCACTATATGAATAATGAGTACAGGTTGCAGACATCTTAACTAAACCTTTGAAGCAACCCACATTCAAGAAGTTGAGGAACATGCTTGGTGTTTATTCAGTCCAAAGCATTGATCATGAAAAAGGTTATGTGCTGGTACAAAAATCCTAAACTGTTTTTTGTAGATATCAGTTTAAGGGAGGGTGCTAAGAGTTATCTAGTGATGTTTAATTAAGTTCTAGTTAAATAAAGGTGACATGGTTGTTAGGTTTTGGCTCGTCAATTAATGTCCTTTTCTGTTTAGGATTGTTTTAGGGAAACAAAGGGTGCACCGATTCTTCTCCTAAAAGGGCTAGGAAAGAATCTTAGTTTCCTTATTCAATTTAGATTAGGAATCCTAGAAGTCTATTTGGAATTGGAAATGAAGTCTAATTTCCTATTCCACTTAGAATAGGAATTATAATCTGTGAAGGACATGTAAACTGCACCCTATGCCTATAAATAGGGTGCAGCAAGGCTTAAATTTTAGAGAGAACAGCCAAGGACAGCAGAGAGTTTTGAGATTAGTTCTAGGGTTTGCAAAAGTTCTGTAATCTCTATTATTAATCAAATGAGCGGTGATTTCTCTCCCTAGAGAAATCACAACTGGACGTAGGCAAAAGTTCTGCCGAACCAGCATAATTCTTGTGTGTTTCTAAGTTTTCTAATATTTGCTAGTTTAGTCTATTGCCGTTGGTTACATCGAACAAGGTCTAGTGTGCGTTTTTCAACAATTGGTATCAGAGCTAGGTTCAAGGTGTTCTACGATGTCAAAAGGGAAGATGAATGCGGATCTAGGAACTGCATTAAAGCCCTTTGACGGCAAGGATGACTTCACGGATTGGCAAAGGATGATGAAGAACGTACTGATACAGCAGGATTTGGATGATGCACTCAATGGAGAGAAGCCGACAAACATGACAGAAGCAGCATGGACTAAGGTTCTCAAGAAAGCCAAGAGTTCCATCGAGATCCATCTCACAAGATCAGTTCGGTCACACATCACCGAAAAGATGACTGCCCATGAAGCATGGGAAAAGTTGGAGAATGTTTATATGGGCAAAACTGTGTCCAATAAACTTTTTCTAAAGGATGAACTATTCGGGCTTCGACTAGAAGGAGGTGATATTGAAGATCACGTATGTAGGTTCCAAAATTGCATAGCTAATCTTCAGAAGGTCGAAGAAACTTACAAAGATGATGATATGGCTATCATCCTGCTAAGGTCTCTACCTTCGTCTTTCAAGCACTTTCGAACAACTCTAATGTTTGGAAAAGAGTCCCTGAAGCTTGAAGACGTAATTCAAGCTCTTCAGTCATATGCTAAACTGGATGATATAACTGAAAGCTCTCAAGGCCTTTATGCCAAAGGCAAGGAGAGGGGGCGGGAAAAGACAAAGGAAGAGAAAACCAGCAACAGAGGTAGGTCAAAATCCAAGAAGAAAAAGGAAAAGAAGGAAGGTTACTTCGAATGTGGTTCAGCCGATCATTGGAAGAGGAACTGCAAGATTTGGAAAGAGAAGAAAGCTAAGATGGAAGGAAGCTCAGGATCAGCTAGTGCAGTCACCAAGCATGAGAGTGACGGGGAACTTCTTTCAGTAACATCAAGCTCCAAAGCTTTCGTAAATTGGATTTTGGATACCGGATGCACCTTTCATATGTGTGCAGTAAGAGAATGGTTCGATACTTGCAAAGAAGTCAGCAGCGGGGAAGTTTTAATGGGAGACGATTCTTCATGTCCTGTAAGAGGAATCGGCACTGTTCGAATCAGAATGTTCGATGGGATGATACGAGCTTTGGGGAACGTCAGGTATGTCCCTAAACTAAGAAAGAATTTGATTTCCTTGGGTACTTTAGATGAGGCTGGTTATGGGTACAAGTCTAAAAAAGGAAGACTCAGGGTAACCAAAGGATCGCTAGTGGTAATGCGGGGTGATCTACAACCTAATAAGTTGTATAAGTTAATTGGGACCACTATAGTCGGGAGAGCAGCTGTTTCTGTAAATCAAAGTACAAAAGACAAGACTGAACTATGGCATCATAGGTTCGGGCACATAAGCCAGAAGGGATTGCAAGAATTACACAAGCAAGGCCTATTGGAAGGCGTGTCATCTTGCAAACTAGACTTTTGTGAATACTACGTTCTTGGGAAGCAAAGAAAGGTATCATTCACAAATAGCAGTGCAGATAACCGAAGTAAGGAGCAACTCAGCTATATTCACTCAGATGTTTGGGGCCCTGCACCAACTAAATCAAATGGTGGAGCCAGGTATTTTGTTACTTTCATGGATGATTTTTCTAGGAAGGTTTGGGTTTACTTCATGAAGCAGAAATCCGAGGTTTTTGCAAAGTTCAAGGAATGGAAAACAGAAACCGAGAATCAAACTGGAAGAAAGATCCAAGTACCTAAGAAGTGACAATAGAGGTGAATATACAAGTAATGAGTTCACCAATTACTGCAAGCAGGAAGGCATCACAAGGCACTTCACAGTAAAGAAGAATCCCCAGCAAAATGGAGCTGCTGAGAGGATGAACCGAACTCTCATGGATAGAGAGAGAGGAGCATGCGATTTCATGCAGGATTGCCCGATAGTTTTTGGGCAGAGGCTGTTAATCATGCAAGTTATTTGATTAATAGATCACCATCTACAGTTCTTGGTTTTAAGAGTGCAGAAGAGGTATGGTCTGAGAAGCCAATGGACTATTCCAAGCTCAGGGTGTTCGGCTATAGTGCTTATGCACATATTCCAAGTGATGAAAGGTCCAAGCTCAAACCGAAGTCTATACATTGCACATTCTTAGGTTTTGAGAAAGGATAAAGGTTTCAAGCTTTGGGATTTCAACAACAAGAAAAAAGTTGTCAGTCGAGATCAAGGACTAAAAAATCGATAATATCGGCGAAATATCGCCGATATTATCGTTTTTTGGGAACGGCGATATTTTCAGAGTATTCCATTAATTATCGTCAAAATATCGCGATATTACCTATAATATCGCGATATTTTCAGAAGGTGCGAATCGAAGAAGAACGCCGGAGCTTTTACAGCTCCGGCCGACTGTAAAAGAGCACCCTAGACTCCGATCTAGGTATCAAAATGAAATACAAGACGAGAGGAATGTTTTTATAACTTCCGTTTGCTGTGAAACGATCGGAGGTGTTCGGAAAGTTCCTCGACACTCACGGCCTCGCCGGAGCTGGGTGTGCTTCCCAGAGATGGAGGAGAGGGAGGGAAAGTTCAGGAGGGTGATGGGTCGCCGTGCTTCCCAGAAACGGCCGTGCTTCCCAGAGACGGAGGAGAGGGAGGGAGGGTGGTGGAGATGCTGCGGAGGAGAGTTCGAATTTGGGTGTGCGGCGTGCCTGGGTGTGGGTGCGGAGGAGAGTTCGAGAGAGAGAGCTAGAGCTAAGCTAAGAGAGAGTTGAGATCTGAGAGAGAGTGAGGAGTCCGAGAGAGACTCGGGAAAAGAGAGAGAGAGATAGGGTGAGGGTTAGTGGCTGCCACGTGGCAGCGTGATGGAGAGAGAATCAAGATGGAAGGTCCAGATTAGATTAGGATAAAGGACTTAATTGCATAATTTATATAATTTCAGGGAAAGAGTGAAAATATAAATTAATTTGGGGGTGGGGTTTCACTTCTTTCATTAATTACTACATGTTTTTTACACTCACAATGTTTGCCAGCTCGCTATATAATCAACTTAAATCAGTTAAATCCATCATGCAATGCATTTCCTTCCAATTTTTTGTGATAAACTAATAGATAATTGACTAAATAAACATCCTGCAAAGTTTCAATAAAAATTTCCAAGTTTTTCTTACAATTTCCGTGGTTTTTATTCAATTTTTATCGATATCGATAATATCCCGATATTTCCATCGATATTTCCGTGTTTTTGAACTACCGATATTTCTGATATATTCGATATTTAATACCTTGGTCGAGATGTTGTCTTTGATGAGACAACAATGCCTCTGAATAAAGTCGAGAGCAGTAGGGAGAAGACGGACGATGCTGAAATTGAAGCAACAAAGATTCCATTAATCAGTTCAGATGAAGAAGCTCAGGTGGAGCAAATCGAGCAAGAGGCCGAATCTGATGGTTTTGAGGAAGAAGAAGAGCATCAGCATTGTTCACCAGTTAGGAATCAGGTGGAGCAAGAAACAGGGCATATTGAAGGCACTCTCATCCGCCAGACATTCCAAAGGGTTCGAACTCCAACCAACAATCCATCTGCATTCCAGAGGTGCATAGCATTGGACAAACCTAATTGAAAGAAGAAGAAACCTGACAGTTTTGGGTTTGACCAAGACGAAGTTAATTATGCTCTTAACATCAGTCAAGGAGATCCAACTACTTATCGAGAAGCTATAGCAAGTGATGAGCGAGATAGTTGGATAAGTGCTATGACAGAAGAAATGGAGTCTCTTTACAAGAACTCTGTTTGGGAGTTGGTTCCTAAGCCCAAAGACAGAAAGCTAGTTGGATGCAAGTGGGTATTTAGGAAAAATGAAGGACTACATGAACAAGATGCCGTGAGATTCAAAGAGAGGCTCGTGGCTAAGGGGTACTCACAAAAGGAAGGGGTGGATTATGATGAGATCTTTTCACCTGTAGTCAAGCATACTTCTATCAGATTGCTTTTAGCAATGGCAGCTCAGCATGACATGGAGATTGAGCAGATGGATGTGAAGACAGCCTTTCTTCACGGGGATCTAGAGGAGACGATTTTCATGGCTCAACCAGAAAGGTTTGTTGAATATGGGAAAGAGAACCTAGTATGTTAGCTAAAGAAGTCCCTGTATGGCCTGAAACAGTTTCCAAGACAATGGTACAAGAGGTTTGATTCATTCATGCTGAAAATCAATTTTAGAAGATGTTTATATGACTGTTGCGTGTACTATCATGTGTTCCAAGATGGGATGATCATATTTCTATTGCTATATGTGGATGACATGCTAATTGCTTGTCAAGACAAGTCTAGAGTTCATGACTTGAAGAAGATGTTGAGCAAGGAGTTCGACATGAAGCATCTAGGTGCTGCACAGAAGATCCTTGGCATGGAAATTCAGAGAAATAGGACCGCTGGAAGGATCTGGATATCACAAGCCAAGTATATTCAGAAGGTTCTTGAGAAGTTCAACATGCAAGAAGCAAAGGTAGTTTCGATTCCTTTGGCGGCTCATTTTAAGTTAAGTGGGCAACAGTGTCCTAAGTCCGAGGAAGAGCAACAAGTAATGGAGAAGGTGCCTTATGCTAATGACGTGGGCTGCCTCATGTATGCAATGGTATGCACACGTCCCGACATAGCTCAAGCAATCAGTGTCGTTTCCAGATACATGGCAAATCTAGGAAAGCAACATTGGGATGCAGTCAAGTGAATTTTGCATTATTTGAAGGGTTCTTGGCGACAAAGGATTATGTTTGAGAAGTAAAAAGAAAATGCAGGGGTGTTAGGATATGTGGATGCCGATTATGCAGGGGACTTGGACAAGAGAATGTCAACTTCTGGTTATGTGTTTACATGCGCAGGAGGACTAATCAGTTGGAGGGCACTACTGCAACCAATTACAGCTTTATCGACCACAGAGGCAGAGTATATTGCATTGGCCGAAGCTGGAAATGAAGCAATTTGGCTTAGTGGCTTGGTAAGTCATATGGGAATCACTCAAGATTGTGTGAAGCTTAAGTGTGATAGTCAAAGTGTCATTCACTTGGCAAAGAATCAGGTTTTTTCTGGAAGATCAAAGCACATTGAGGCAAGGTATCACAGAATCAGAGATTGGGTGGAGTCTAAGGAAATTTGGATTGAAAATATTCATACGGATGATAATGCCGCAGATTTCCTTACAAAGATAGTGCCGGCTAAGAAGTTCAAGCATTGCTTGAACTTGATCAATCTCGTTGATTGATTAAAGTGGAGCACCTCCTCACTTAAGGTGCAATAAGGCAAGAAGAAGATTGCCAAGGTGAAGACTCTTGAAGATTTCCAAAGCTGCTTCAAGAAGGTTCAAAGATACTCTGGGGTGCAACGATCAAGACTTGGTTTGACTCACCAAGGTGGCGATTGTTAGGTTTTGGCTCGTCAATTAATGTCCTTTTCTGTTTAGAATTGTTTTAGGGAAACAAAGGGTGCACCGATTCTTCTCCTAAAAGGGCTAGGAAAGAATCTTAGTTTCCTTATTCAATTTAGATTAGGAATCCTAGAAGTCTATTTGGAATTGGAAATGAAGTCTAATTTCCTATTCCACTTAGAATAGGAATTATAATCTGTGAAGGACATGTAAACTGCACCCTATACCTATAAATAGGGTGCAGCAAGGCTTAAATTTTAGAGAGAAAACAACCAAGGACAGCAGAGAGTTTTGAGATTAGTTCTAGGGTTTGCAAAAGTTCTGTAATCTCTATTATTAATCAAAGGAGCGGTGATTTCTCTACCTAGAGAAATCACAACTGGACGTAGGCAAAAGTTCTGCCGAACCAGTATAATTCTTGTGTGTTTCTAAGTTTTCTAATATTTGCTAGTTTAGTCTATTGCCGTTGGTTACATCAAAGAACAAGGTCTAGTGTGCGTTTTTCAACAATGGTAACTTAGAGACCAAGTCAAGCTAGAGTCCTACAATGTAGGAGATGTGGCCGATCATGAAGAAGGTTATGTGCTGGTAGAAAAACCCTAAACTGTTTTATGTAGAAATCAGTTTAAGGGAGGGTGCTAAGAGTTATTTAGTCATGTTTAATTAAGTTTTGGTTAAATAAAGTTGACATGGTAACTTATAGACCAAGTCAAGCTAGAGTCCTAGAATGTCGGAGATGTGGTTGAGTCTGTTCACCACGTTTAAATTTATTTCCGTTGCTTAGGGTTGTTAAACTCCACAAATCGGCACAAGTGGAGTTGTTAAACTCCTCTATTACTGAGAAATACAATTGTTCACAGCATTCTTTACGTTTAGGGTTTCCAGTTCCCAACAAGGAGATGATGTTTTTACTAGATGAAAACTTACAAGAAACAAAGGGGGAGTGTTAAGATGCAACTTGTTGAATAACTTTTTTTACGAAAGACAACATGTTGAATAACTGAAACTGTATACGGGGACATCGGAATGGTGCAGTTCTGATGAACCGAATAGAGGAACTTGGAAGTTTTCTTAATCCTTAAACCATACTCAAAGCGTGTTTGTTAGCATAGGAAATCTTTGTGCTTTTCCGAATCTGTGCATAATTTCTTTCTCCTATTTTGCTTAGAAGTTACTTAAATGACTTTAGACTTGGGTGACATAGAAGGTTAGTTCTCCTCGTCAAAATTAGCATCTGTAAATCTAATGTCACCAGATGCACTGTGTCACATTGTAGAAGAATCGCAAATCGCAATATACCAACTTGGTACTTGAAGAATCAGCTAAAAGGAATTATGGCATAATATGCTAACAAAATTCTTACGGATATTTAACTGTAATATATTGCATACAATATCAAACTAAGGAAAACGCTTACATATATAATGTGATACGAAAATGCTGTTGAGAAAGTGAAAAAGGGAAAGTAGAGGTGGAATGAAACCTGCGACAGAGGACAATCCTTCGGGGTGAAGCTCGCGTTCATCTTCTCGTTGGCTTTGCAAAAGAGAAAGGAATCAGAGTTTTGACCACAGACAAACATGCCTACATATACTTGCATTGCAGGGTGTGTAGCTAAAGTAATCAACATTGAAACCATCTTAAGGAAAATAGAATCAATTGACTCATGTTAACTCCTGCATCGTATTTCTAAACCAAATTGAATGATAACAATATCAAGATGAGATTCTGAACGCTGAATACCCTTATAGATTTAAGATATGATTAAGTTGTAGCAAAGGGAAAATTTAATCACAAGTAAAATGAAACGTGAATTGCATAACTGAATGAATTTATAAATCAAGCAAAAGATAAATAAAATAAAAGGGAAAGAGGAGGGAGGAGCAGTTGAGTAGAGCAGAGTACCTAAAACAATGGGGGAGGGCGGGAATGTCGGGGGAAGACGACTTAGAAGAAGGAAGGATGGAGGAAAAACGAACCGCCCTTGTGTGAGAGTGAGAGTGAGAGTGAGAGTGAGAGAGGGCAGACGACAAGGGTAGGGGTTTGAGAGGCGGAGGGCAGGGGTAGCAGCGGAGGTGGGGGATTCTGGTGTTGTAAAACCCTAAGCCGAAGATAAAGACAAAGCCGAAGCCGAAGCCCAGCTGCGGATGGTGGAGGTGGAGGTGGAGGTGGAGCCGGTGGAGGTCGGAGTCTCGAATTCGCAGGTGAGGGGAAAGACGAGAGCGGCCGCCACCACCACCGCTCAACATTATCTGCGGACGCGGACGCAGTCTCACAACTCAACCCTCACACAAAACAAGCTTCCTCTGTCCTTGTTACTTTTGTTGGGCTTTCCGGAGTCGGATCCTCTCCGGATCCCTTCTATGAGGAGTCTGTGGATGGTTTAATCTTGGCCGTTCGTGAACAATCCTACGGCCACAAATAGATTGAATTTTTTTTTTTCAATTTAGAATCCGCAAGTATTGTGGAATGTGGATCACCGTTATAAAGTCGCAATTCTTCAACTTTGCGCCTTATTTTCCAATTCTTACATAATCATAACGATAAAACCATGAACAACAATAATAATTGTAAGATAAATAGGACCTTTCCAGAGTCGCCAGTGAATTTTCTTGTCGACGGAAACGTGACGTTTGTTGGTAAGGAAGAGCACGACGCAAAGCTGCTTTTGGGAGACGGGACTGTAAAAACTGATAGAGAGAGATGAGGCATGCCAATTTTGGACTCCCCTGCCCTAACCTCTCAGAATGCCACCCCCAATTGGTCCGGTGGCATTCCAAGAGCAGGGAAGTCTCTCGCTCTCTCTCTCCCCTACTTTGTTGCCTTTAAATAACAGTATGTCATATAAACAACATTCCATATATTGTGGTAATGTCAAAGATTTCATTCAGTCATTCATCAATGTAGAGAATCGAACTTGCCCTATAAATAAGAAAACATATACATACATACTGGAGTAACTAGCAGCTCAGCTCAGCTCTGCTCTACAAATTAACAAAGCACCAAATCACTTGCAACAACTAAACTCTGTGTCACAATTTCTATGCGGCAACCACATTCCTCAACTATAAAAATGGAAGGGGTTTAGCATAAACAACACAGCTAGCCCATCTCCAACAGAATAATTCTGTTACTTAATTTATCCTCGAGCTGTTCCGCCTTCCCCACCACTTCTTTTTCACCCTGTCAGCACTGCCTCCCTCTTCATTCCCAATCCTATGCAAAATCAACTTTGTCTCCCTTAGTCTTGCCCCGTATTCCTTCTTCCAACCCTCAAACATCTGCTTCAACTTTCTTAGCTCTTGGTCTGGATTCAGACTTGCTTCCACTTTACCAGACTTTACCTCCACCAAGAACTTGGCATCATCGCTAAAAACTTGACTCCTCTGATCAAACTCTTCAGTTAACCGGCTTATGACACTCAAACCTGCACTCAATGGTCTCAACCCATTGCTATCTTGGCCTCTATGGTTACTTCCTGTATCCCAACTCTGGTCACGGTCATCACTTGCATTCACTGATGCATCAGAATTTCTCCCAGAATCATCAATGGCTAAGCTCTTCTTTGCAATTGAGAGGCTGGATTGTAGGGATCTCATTTGTTTCTGCCACACTTCTTCCATGGATTTCATTTTCAGCTCATATTCCGACCAGCGGCTCTCATACTGTTGGAGACGTTGGTGGAGGATGTCATTCTCCTCTTCCTTCTCTCGCAAGGCAGCTTCAGCCTTAAGAACACGGCGCTGTAGTTCAGCAAGGAAAGATGCCTTTACCAGCACCTCATCTGACTCGTTAGCCTGTTTGAGATTCTTAACTGTTAATTATTCCCATAAAACATATGCCTGATTCCGTGCAGAATATTCCTATCAAACAGAAAACATAGTACGAACTGGTGCAAGTGCTCGCACAAACACCCACAAAGTCTCAAACAACATTTATGGCACTCACACCAAACAGCAGTAATTGAACCTGATGAAAGCCATTCTGAGGCTCAATTTATACATGAAAGTCTTGCATCACTGGAAAGCATGCAAATAAAATCCATACCAGACGGGCAATACCAATAATTTGAAAGATACAAACGTTAAAAGGTAGGTGCAAAGGCCATAATGAGGTAACAAGGAAGCTAGAATAGATAGAAGTGTACAGGACTACCTTCATGCTTCCAGGCTTCAACAATCCTATACTTCCTGAGCATTTTCTGACCAACCAGCCACGAAGAACTGCAAACATAGCTTAAACTTAGACAAAATTATCAAATATATAGACGTTGGGTAGTATGGACTGCTTAACCTTTAACATGTTGACAAAGTCCGCACAAGTTCAACAAGATGGAGGAACAAAGCTATTGTACCTGATTGTATCATGATTGATGCAGCATAAATGTTGTTGAATTTCTTCCTTGCAAACCTGCTTTTGACCTGCTTTTGTATGACAACAGCAGCTCTATGCCTCTCTAGTAATATTGAGTACTCCTTCCTGGTTTTCTGTCCCCTTACGACTGCATTAAGTAAATTACAATAAATAACCAAATGCTTCTTGACAAAATTTGACAAAGTTCACCAAAATAAACAATGAGCAAGTTAGTACGTGATTGGAGCATGGTGATTCCTCTCCTCAGCTCCTTAAGGTAACACCGAGCTTGGTGTCCTCTAAAGCAGCTTTGAACACGTAAAATACCATGTAGCGTACGGTTTCTGGTGTCCTCAAGCACCCCAATCTGCATCAAATTTCCACACCACTTTGATATTGGTAAAGATTAACATATACAAAAGATATTCCCAACAGCTGACACAACCAATGATTTTAGCTCAGGTTTTTAGATAATCTTGTATATAGATTTAAACACATCAAAATCTTGTATATGGATAATCTTGTATATATGCATAAAAGTGTTGGAACCTAGGCATGATAAAAGCATAGCCACACAATAGTCTTATCTCTACCCGGATGCACTAGTCTGACTGTCCAAAACAGGTAGCATATTCATTTTCCTTTCCTCAAAAGCAATACATCAATTTACCTGTCCAGTTCGGAAAAACAACTTTGTATAGCCCACTTGATACATCTCTGGTAATATGTTGAACTGGTGAAGAATAGCTACTGAAACACTAAGTGGATCCTGCGATGCAACATTCTCCAGCAGAAGAAAACCATATCTGATGCAAGATTCAACAATGACGAAGCAAACAAAAATGATAAGATACTGGAGACATGTATAATGTATTTGACAGACGAAACAGAAGTAAAGATATCTTGTGTTACCTTCTTGCAAACTTCTGGTGTGACATTCTGGTAGGAAAGCCAGATCTTGATATTCGAACCACTTCTAGAACTCCACAACATCTCAGCTGCTGCAGTACAAGTCCTTGCTCATATAGTCCAGGGGATTGAAGATTGTTGGGCTTGATACAACGTATGAAATGTGGAGTGGTGTTTTCTAGACGTTTCATCAATAGGAACAATTGACTCTAAATACCAACACAAATAAGTTAATTGAAAGAACACAGTTAGCAGATAGTTACTTCTGTACCTTATCACAATTATAATCTTTGTTGAACTCAAAGTCATGTTCTTAAAAACAGGAAAGCAACATACCTTAAATTTCGTTGCAACACTCAGCTTCTGGGAGTCTACTCCGCCACCTGATTTATACAAGGGACCAACTAAAGGCTTCTCAGGTCGATTAAGCATACTAGATGCGAATATCTGAGGAAGTTGGCATGAGCATGAGGAAAGAAGCTGAATAGAATCTAAATGCAGTAAGTCCCTGTTCTTCTCCAAAAATCCTGTTGTGTCATATGAAACCTGAGTGGAAGACCAAGTGGAACAATCAACAGTCAGGCAAGCAAGAAAAAGTTGAATAAAAAGCTTTTTCTTTATTCTTTTTGTCAGTACTACGAGATAATGTATAGAATCCTCGATTTAGAGCGAAGGGGAGTCTTGGGCTTGGCTACGGTTCAGAAATTTTCAAATCTGATCAAGCAAGGAAATGTACATTGACAATTTTCTTTATGCCAGTTGTGCTTTAATATAATCAGGAGAAATTGTAAAGAAAATAAAATAAAATATGTTTGTACACTAACAATTAATGAGAATATAAAACAATAAAAATCAATTAATCAAAAGGAGTACCTCTCCTGCATAATGACTGACAGCAAACGATTTGTCTCGTTCTCCTTTGAAACAAGAATTAGAACTCAGATGTTGCTTAAGCTTGTTGGCAAAGGTCAAATCAGTACCATTTGGGAAGGTGGACTCCTCATCTAACAGGGACAGTAATCCCAATGGCCTCTGCATTTATGTCACAAGAAGTTCAGGTACACTCGTACTATAAATTTAGTTCTCATATACTAATTGGCGCAAGGGTTCCAAGCATCACTAACTTCATTGGTTATCATCATTAAACAAGGGACAACTGTAAAGGGAAGGAAAGGAAAGGGATAAGCTCAGTACCTTTTCGAAAAGACCAAGACAATCTTGGTTGTCTTCAAATTCAACTTTTGTCCAATCAATTCCATCTTGGATATATTCCTGAAAAGAATAAATAATAGCTAGTCAATAAATTAAGCATGTGTTCTGCTCTAATAAACTCTTTGTTCGATTAATTCAATCCAAGCATAAACATACCAATAAATTAAGAATCATTTAAGAATTTGATTCACAGGGCAAGCATGATGTACTTATCATTGGTTTTAATTATTTTGGCTTTAAATTATTACAGATGAACTAAAATGAGAAATATAATTGTGATGGCATGGTTGCTTTTAAACAGGCCGTGCAGTGCAAATGGTTTTCTAGTCTAATGAAATTCTATGGACACAATAAATATCGAACTAGAACTCAATGAAACCCTGTGGAACAGAGAAAGCAAAGAATCAACAAGTCTTTATTGTAGTTATAATATTAAAAATGAATGGGATACTTACATCCTGCTCTAACTTGAATAAGTGACGATTGAAGTGTTGTTGCAATCTCTCATTTGCATAATTAATGCAGAACTGTTCAAAACTATTTCTCTACAGGATAAAATAAAATAAAAAAGAACAAATGTTCAGTTAAAAAAATGTAATACACAAACAGAGATCCGATTAAAACATAAAGAAAACATACATCAAATGATTCAAAACCATAGATATCAAGAATGCTGATAGATCTGCCAGTACGCCGTTTTCCTACTGCAAGTGATTTGTTAATTTGTTCAACCAGCCACTCAAACAGACAAGCATAAATTGACTTTGCCAAAGCATCTCTTGTGTCGATGGCCTGAAAAATGCAAGAGAATTTAAATGGAGGACATGAAAATCATCAGTATGCTTGGTATACTTTAGTCAACAATTAATGGAACCCGCCTGGTCGTTACAGAACCAAATATTAATCATCTGAATTCTTTTGTACAAGTGATCTGAGAGAAAAAGATTTTTTTTTGTTCCAAAAGTTTGCCTAAGGAACATAATTTTTAAAAGAACTTGAGTTGATAAGTTGATAACTAACGACGATACACCTAGAAATAATATCAGCTCAAGACAATTATTAACAAGAGATCTTTTTTATTTTCAGGGATCTTTTTTATTTATACAACCCAAGACAACTATTAACTCTATGAAAGAATTCTTACCTGTGATAGCGTTAGCTTTTGGACAATACTGTCAATACCAACTCTCATCTTTCGAGTTGATAAAGCAACCTTAAGCTCATCTACGCCACATCCAATCAATTTTGCGACATTGAACAAACCTGAAAATGAAACTTGAATCATTAAACTCATTTAACCAATGAAAACCAAGACAAAGTAAGCTATATAGTCAGAAAGAAAATAAATCACAACGAGAGCCATATTTACCACCCCCCACCCCCCCCCCCCCCCCCCAAAATAAAAAAAAATTAAAAAAAAAGGTCTCAAATGGTTCTCACTATGAAAATTGAAAAAAAAAAAAAAATCTCATCTCTTTCAAAAGGAATCAACAAATCACAACTTCAAGGAAATCTGTCTCAAAAAAGGAGGTCACTTTTTTTTGTGGAAGAACTTCAAATCCTTTAAAATGAAAATTACAGCACGAAGCATTGATACGATGCCAACACAAGTATTACACTCAGCTAAGCTATATATTGTCTTGAGAAATTTTAGTAACCTTCTTATTTCAACCTTCTGACTTCTCATCATGCGTACTCCAATAGAACTCAAAACTAAAATTATATTAAAATCTCACTACTTTTATTCCTTTGTTAGTATAAATAAATTTTAGTTTGTCAACAAAAAAAATAATTAAATTTTTAGTTTTGCATGCTAGTGGAATACATGTGGCATGTGTAGAAGTGAGAAGGTTAATATCACTCCCCTATTTTCTTTCATTCTATCCTCTCGAAGATTGTTACCTTCATCTTCTACAGGTTCAACATGATTTTCATTATCAATCACACTAAATGAGATGTTTCCCAGCCACAAAACTGCAGCAAGCATTGCAAATACACTTTGCTGGTCTTCTTTGTTTATATGGACAACATCTAGAGCTTCCTGAAAATGGTAAGATTCATCATGAGTTCACATGCACATGATATTTCAAAATGGTTAAATGGCGAAATAGATACCTAGACCACAGATAGGTGTGTGTTGCATAAAATAGGAAAGAGTACCTTCACCACATTGAATTCTTCAGCATCATTAACCCCAGAAATGGAATAACAATTGCTTTGCTTCAGATATTGGTACTCATCTGCACTCTTCAAGTTCAGCATCTCTGTGACATACAACCAAAGGAAAAATATACTCAATTTTCTTACGCCAGCACACACTATGAGTGCAAAACATACATATACACCAATTAGTTACAGGCAAACATTATGAGTGTGTGGGTTGAGGGGTCTTTGTGACTCAATTATATACAAAACACGTATGAGAGTCATCAGCCATATAGTTTTCTGAAACTATGAAAGAAGACATAATGGACGATATGAGTTAATACAAAATTGCCTCTAAATATAATACGTATCTTATATATTGTTAAGTGATATATGAAGAAAATAGAAAAAGTAGTCAGAATTATTAACCTCTAAGAGCAGGTGGAGCTCCAGCACAAAGCTGATAAAATATATGATAGGACCTTTCACCTTCAGTGCATTGGACCACTCTAGACTGTTAAAAAACTCAATTAGACAATGGACTTGTATGAAAAATTAAACAAGCTACAAACAAGGATCAGAGTAAAAAATGATTACCTTTTCAAGCAAAACTATGCCATACAGGGGAAACAGACACAATAAAAGGTCAGTCTAAATATGGTTTTAAAAAAAAGAAATACATATGTAAATAGAATTCACTGAGGAAACTTAGCAGGACTGAACTTACAAGTTTGAATATTGGCACCAGATATTTTTCCAGTTTCACTAAAGTGGATTTCAATCAATTTTCCCTGCAACATATTTTCTCATAGTAATCAGTATTGCTACATGAAGGGTAATTAAATATACACCACAATCTGTCTTCCCGCTTTTCCAGCCTTGTCCCTTCTCCCCATCTCTCCTCCTCATCCCCCTCTCCCTGCCTCTCCTCCTCCTCCTCCCACTTCTCTCTCCCAGCTGCACCGACCACAGCCATGGCGTGGAGGTTTGTCCTCTGCACCATGGCCAGACTGGAAACTGGTTCCTTTTTCTTAATTTAATAAGTAGAAAGAAATGAACCTAAAGAAAGAGCATTCATGTGAAAAACTGAGAGCTTACAAAGCGACTTGAGTTGTCATTTCTCAATGTTTTCGCATTACCAAAGGCTTCCAGTATCGGGTTAGTTTTCAAAATTTCATGCTCTATTCCACTTCCACCTCCAAGTGCAGCCAAATATTGCATTGCTATCTTCGCAGTTTCAGTTTTTCCTGCTCCACTTTCCCCACTGTATGGACATGAAAAATAGATGTTTGGGTGTCAATGAGGCTAATTCTATACACAAATTAAATACATATCCAATATGGAGATAAAGCATTCTTTAGGGACGCTGAAATAACATCACATATCTCAGGTGCTACATCATGAAAGTTACAAATGATATTACTTAAAGGAATAAGAGTTGATTTCTTAATAAAAGGTTCTTTTATACTCCTAAGCAAGATGAGGAAAGCGTTATTTTAGAAGATTTATGATTCTGCAAGAATAAAAGGCTGTGCTTGAACTATCTGCTTCATTCAACACTTCTATGCTTCTTACTCTCGTATTTGTTTGCGTTATTTTGTATGTCTGTTGGAGTGCTTTCATAACTATACGTCTTTTCTTATGATCAGTGTCCTTAATTGTGGTGCAGCAATCATGTAGTTTGGATCAAATTCACTCAAGGAACAAAAGGCTAGAATTATATAACTGACTCATTTAAAATAAAATGTTAAATGGAACAATTGAATACAGAAAAGAAAATGTCACACTTTACTGACCTTATAATTATAGACTGATTTACTTCATCTGGAAGAAAAATAGGAGTAGGTTAGAATCTACAAATTAATGACACTAAGCTAATATGGTTTGAACTACTGAAAATTCCATCATATAAATTGTGAATAAGTAAATCCACCTCTAACCATTTCCCGAATGGCTGTGTCTGCAATGGCATACACATGTGGACTTTCAACTGCTTTACGCTTGTATGCTTCAATGTATTCATTCCCATATAAAGAAACTCTCTTAAAGGGATTGACAGCAACCAACACTGGTCCCGCTTTTGTCTGAGAAAGACAATGACACCCACAAAAGCATTTATTAAACGAAAAAAAACTCGGAAGTAGATTTCAAAGTAGACAAATACAATATAAACACTTACATAAATCATATCCTGATTGTATCTATACTGAAGATTGTACAACACTGATGGCTCATTTAGGTAACTAAGTTGCATGAGATCATCCACACCATCAAGGATATCTGGATTAGCTGAAACCAAATCTTCAGTTTTTACAGTTACAACCTACACGTGAATAAAAAAATGAAATTAACTCAAAAATCAAACTAGTATCACATCATACTTCCATAGTTTTCAAAAGGTGTCTTACTTTATCGTTAGGAAGTGATATAACAGATTCAGCGCCTGAGGTCGACAATATTCTCCCCAGTTCCCAATTACGGTTTGGAAGTTGGAACCAAGATTGAAGCTTCTGAAACAATAATTCTAACGCGTAAGAAGTACTAATACAACCATAATAAGTTATCAAAATCAACTCAAACCATTATCAAATAACTACAGCTAACTTTTTATAATCCCATCATATCTGCTGTCAGCAGGTTCAGAATAGAATTACATACGCTTTCATGGAGATAGAGAAATATGAAAAAAGAATTACCAGTGAATCACCCATTTCGTAGAGCATTAATTTCTGCAAGGCACAGGCCAGAAGATAACAACCCTAGAGATTTTATAATATAACGGTTCTCCCTGATGCAAATGGGATACTAGTTTGTTCTCACACCTTGAGGCACACACCAAAAATTCCTATATACAAACTGACAATCAAACATGCAACTAAAGGACACAGTTTCCAAAAAAAAGGACACATGTATAATAATACAGCATATGTGCATCTACATTGATTATGCGTATGCATACATGATTATATGAATATCTATGAAAAAAAGTATATGCAAACTAACAAAAGCAAAGGGGCAAATAAAACCCCTGATTTTGCAGCATGTAAGCAAGAAAGTCAAGGTTCTTTTCCTTTCATTCTACCAAGAAGCAAATTTAGCTAAAATTTCAAGTGCACGACTAAATACCTTCTTCACAGCATAAGGATTGGTGTCACCCCACCTATGTTCCCTACGGGATGAAGCTATTGAAGGCATAGATGGAGCAACAGAATCCAAGTCTTCATCACCCCTTGAGGGGCTGTCTTTGATGGAGATTGTGTTCCTGCCATATGGTGAATCGTCTACCTGTTCCATGTCGCCTAGAGGCCCAATACCACCCTCAACTCCCTCAAAACCACCATTTTCTGGAATACTCGAGGAGATGACGTTGCTATTTCCCAAATTCCCATCATCAGATTTTCCAAATCGATCAGAAGCTGGTAGACCTGAGAACCTAAAATCTCCGGGCAATGATTTGATTGACTGGAAGGAAGGTGGGGCACTGGTTTTCTGCGACATTTCCTCTATAGAGTTTCTGCAACCTTCAAGATCGAAAACCAAATAAAACTGAGATCAAAAGGCTTACTTTTCCAAAAAAGAAAATAGGCATATCGAATTTTAGCAAGGTCCCACGAGATGACTTATCCAACAATCTCAGTGGCGGGGACCATAATCCAAGATACAGACCACACTACTTTTCTCTTGTCAGCCACCAATCAAATGTTCAACGCCAAATGATGTTTGGTATGATCCTCAAAGAATCTCAAACTGATACTGGTACCAAATCTCCAGAAAATTAATCTAAGCAAAGTTTATCTGAAGAACCCTAAATCAATCTCATCATTCAACAGTTTGTAAATAGAGAACTGCTTCTTGAATAATCTTTACAGCAATGCCGTTTAGGAGAAACAGAGCTTTTCTTCCATGCACTGTCTGGTTGCTGAGAAATTGAATAAAACAGCAAAGTATGGACGACTCGCAATAAATTGTCTTGACTCAGTCTAGTCAACTCGATGAGTTCAAGTTTTTAAATTTCAACACAAAGAGGCCAAATCTAACATACCAGGAAACTCAGATTACCCTTTTATTTACTTCATTCATCTACTCAGAAAGTAACCACCAAATTCAAGTTTAAAACACACAGAATTACTCAAACTCGAACTAATCGACTTACCTCGAAGAAAAAGTGGAACCCACTTCGGAATTCGACTCAAATCCTCCGATCAATCACGAATACCCTAAAAATGTGGTCAGAAACTCAGAGCTCAGCCCAAAAGTTCAAGGCAAAAGCTCTAACCTTTGACGAAGAAAGTTGAGAGAACGTGAGAAGGAAGACAGATTCCTTTCAGGAAAAACCCTAATAATTGGGTGTGGGGGGGCGCCTTGTGAAAAACAATCAAAATGTTGAATGTGAATCTGACAGTATGTGTTTGGATTGTGAGAAAATGAGAAGAGAAAATGCAAAGGCGAGTGGAGAGGAAGCAGCTTTTTTGGCTCTTTTTTTCACCGCTCCACATGAATCCACGATAAAAGAAAAATCGGAATTTTTTAAAATTTGAATTTTTTATGGTATTTAAATTTCGGGGCTTTAGCACGGCACCAAGTTACCAACCGACTTTAAAACTAAGATTTTAACGGTTTGGTGAATTGACGTTGTTGGCCTTTTCAATTGGTACAATGGAGACGAAATCCAAAACCGAAGATTCAAATATCAAACATATGAAGAAGATCCATATCTAAATTTGTAATTTGCATTCCAATTTTGTGCTAATATTTAAAGGGTTTTTATTATGTTCAAATTAAGGGTTTACTAACGGAGGCGTGAATCAGTGGTTGCGGAAATGAGATTTTGTTTATTTTTCATGTTTGTAAGTATAGTGATGGAAAAATACGATTAATTACATAATTATCTAAGATTGTCATTGGTTTAGAGTTTAAGATTTCACTCTTATATAAATTTTTGATGAAAATGTTAACACTAATATTGCATAAATAATTGTTTTTGTACATACCCAAACATGAATATGAAGAGAAAAAAAGCTAACATAATATGTCAGTCGTTAAAACTTAAAAGGGAAAATAGAAAAGAAGGAAAAAAAAAGTGAAAAATTAGAAAGAAAAAGGCATGGAATGGTTGGGTTATTGGAATTGAATAGCTTTGACCTTAAAATAATGGATGGAATACGCAATTTTGAGGAGAGGTTAAAATAGAAGGTGGGTCCTCCGCCTCCTCCTCCGATGCACAAAAAGAAAGTAGTTTTGGGTTGGGGCCCTTGGGGTTGGGTTTTTTTTTCAAGATCTAAATAGTTCTTTCAAACCAAATAGATTGCTACACTTTTAGATTTGGATGTGGACAGGGATTGGAGGGCGAAGAGGCAACGAGAGCCGTGTTAACATGGGAGTGAGAGCATGTGATTAAGGCACGCCAACACACAGAGAAGGAGACAGCCTCACAACTTTTTCGTTCCAAGTAGAAAAGAAAGAAAGAGCCGGCATTCGTCGGCAGGCGGGAAAACATTACCAATAGATTAGATTAAAGATTAGATAGATCCTCATGTCATGACTGCGTAAGGTGTAATGCACTTGTACCGTCGTCCCCCCTTCATCTCGGAATTGGATCCCCTCCTGAGCATTAGGTGGGGATCCTACTGACCAAGAAGTGTGGACCGTTAGATGAAAATCCAACGGTTATAATTATTATAACTTTAAAGGGACCCACTTGTTTGTAACCGTTGGATGAGCCGTTGGATTTTCATCCAACGGTCCATACTTCTTGGTCAGGAGGATCCTCACCTAATGCTCAGGAGAGGATCCAATTCCCTTCATCTCCACCACCTCATTTTTTTATTAACAATATTTTATAATACTAGCACGAGAATTGAGAGTCTTGTTTTTTAGATAATCTCATGAGCATTTCTCTAGATTAGATATATCATTATGTCATGACTGCACAAAGAGCATCCCCAATGGAGGCTGTCACATTTGTAGCTCTTTATGAAAAATTTCATCTCAATGGATCGGAAAATAAGATTATATCCATCACATGGGCTAGCAACTTCAATCATTGGGTAGCAAAAAATTAGATTACATCTAGTCCCAAAAGGTAGGGGGGACCCACACCAAAGTGAGGGCCCAACCTTGGGTTTTATTTTTGTTTTTTAGTTTAGAAATGTGTGAGCCCCATTTTTAATTCCAATACATGATTTTAAGGGTTTATTTTCAACCGTTTAGAATTTTAAGAGTTTATTTTCGATTGTTTGTTCGATTAAAAAAACATATGCAAACAATGACTATTTTTTGTGCGATTAATTAGAAAAAAATGTTGTGCTTTGTGTTTAATTTTCTAGATTGAAAAATTCATAAAAAATGATGAAATTTAACATTGGTAATTTAGAGACCTAAACCGAAAATATAACAAATAACATAACTAAATTGTGATAAGATGATCCAATCCAATGGTTGTTATGAAATGAAAATCTTGTTTGTTTTCGGAGAATGTGTCAATCAGAGAAATATACTAACGGATGAGATTGAGATAACATAATCAAATCCAATGGTTGTTATGAAATTAAATGAAATCTTATCTTGTCTGATTTCAGAGAAACAAACCAACGAATGAGATTAAGATAAGAAAACCTACAACAATGCATAAGTGGTGAAATCTAACTTTGTCAGAATTTGAATTTTTTTTAGGTTAAAAAGTTCATAAACTAGAATTTAAGATATAACACGTCAAAAAATCAAGTTAAGAAAAGTTAAGACAAAAATAAATTTACCGCGTAATCAAATTATTACATAAATAAAAGATATAAAATGACACCGTTGGTAGCCACTATACAATTGTTTTTCAAAGCAACCCAACTACAACCTTAATACTTACAAATTAACACGAATTATATATCTTTGGTGGTACAGCCACATTTTTGCTGTGCCTTTTGATGATGACAAAATAATGGAGTTGGACAGTTGAAATTAATGTAAAAAATAGAATTTTGGTACATATGTGTTAATTAGTTAACATATTCGTTTTTTGTTAAACGTAAAATTTTGGGGTAATTAAAGACAAAAGGTTAATTGTGCCAAAAGAAAAGATGTGAGATGGATGGATGGATGGATGGATGTTTGGAAAAATTGGTGGCCGAAGTTTGAAGTAGTAATATCGATGATTCGATCCATCTAATGAAACACGAACACGTTGCCATGTGAATAACCAGAAATTTGGATCAACTACAAATAATATATAAATTAATAAAGAGAATGATGAACCGTCCAAGAGGAAATTAAGATTTGATCGAATAAATGAGCGTTTGAAATTTTCTTCTTGTTTGTTTGTAGAGTACGTGTCCTCTTTTAATATCGATCAGTCTGCTGCGAGCCTTCTCACTAGTTACAACAACACTGCTTCCTGCGTAATTAATCAGATTATCTTGTCGATATTACGTGTGAATGAGTTTTGTGGTCAAACTTTTGACCTAATTAATAACGGATCGCATATATACCTCATAATTCAGGATTTGGATTCCCTCCTAAGCAAATGGTGGGGATCCTCATGACCCACCAACATGGGTCGTTGGATTTCGATCCAACGACTACAAACAGGGGGGGTCCCACTAAAGTTATAATAATTGTAGCCGTTGGATCGAAATCCAACGGCTCATGTTGGTGGGTCATGAGGATCCCCACCATTTACTTAGGAGGGGATCCAAATCCCATAATTCATTCGTATGATATGACAGCCAACCAGAAGAAAATACCCGGATGCATGGAAAAGCCGAAACCAACCGACGTACCAACCAAATGCGAATAATCAGACTAAGCAAGCACGTTTAAGTTTTAATTAGGTTTGGTTTGGGTGAGTTGGGGCCAATACCCCAGCAGCGTATCATTAATTAATTTCATTTTGGGAATATGGAAGGTCAGGTCGAGTCGAGTGGTAGAAAGAAATGAATGACCTGTAGGTTACATATTAGGTCATCTGATGGGTAAATTTTTCATTGTGACCGGAACACGGATGATACACCACGTGTTTTTATATAAGTGGTGGAAAATTGTATTTTTTAAGTTATTAACTTGTTACCACACATTCCCACAATTTGTATAGTGACACGTGATATACTTCTCACCATTTGTATAGTGACACGTGATGTACCATCCAAGTTCCGGTCACATTAAAAAATTGCGTACATATATATATATATATATATATATATATATATATATATATAAATATATGTATGCATGCGTGCATGCATTCATCATTTCATTGGACACGTATCTATATACTCATCCGTATGTGGTGGTGACGTCGTTGGTCTTAAAAATCCATGCATGCATGCATGCACGTTGTATATATACACACATATTTGTTGTGAAATTGCATTGCAGCCGTTCTCCATAACTCCATCTAAAAATTAAGGAATTGTTGCCTCTTTCTTAATTTTACTATAAATATTTATTAGGAGATGGATGGATCGACTACAATAGGAGAGACTGGGTGCAGCAAAAAGTAATTGAAAAGGTAGCTTCCACTTTCCACCATATGCAGGCATATATGGATCGATCGTGTTCCATTCCACTCCATCTCAATAGACACAAAACAAACTCATACAGAAAAGGAAAGAAAAGGGAGTCAATGACTCAATGCTCATACAAAAAAGCAAATAGGTTATGGTTCAATTATTGGGAACTTTAACGAAAAGCTTATGGTATTGTTAATTTTAACGAAAAACCACATTTTTACACTAAAAAGTCAATCCTGGTACTATTCATTTTACCCTTTATTTTGTCATTATCGTTAAAATTCAAAGTTTTCAAGCCATTTTCATTAGTTTTCCTTAAATTATTACATAAATGATAACTCTGATGAATATCGATCATCTTCTTAATTAAGTTGCAGACTCGCAAACGAAATGTCAAGTATTTTATCATTATAAATTCATATATTAAAACCCGAAACTGTATTTATACAGTTGTTGAAATTTGAAACCATGTAGGAATAAAGAATGGTACAAGCAAACTACCAATTTGCCGCCTGGCCTGCCATTGCCAATTTGCCATGTGTTGCTTAATTACATAAACTTTATTATTTATAGTTATCTACGTAGTTTGCCCGCCCTGCCATGCCGTATATGTTGTTATGTTTGCTAAAGGTGGACTGATGTCGAGTGGATATCTCTTCTCCTAATTAGTCACAAGTCATCTGACAACCATAGAAAGAAAAAAAAAAGTCTATCGTGCACTTTTTTTTCATTTCTCCTTTCGCTCGAGAATAATGCATTTTAAAGTAACAACAACAACTCTTACAAAATCGAATGAAGAAAGATGAATACTTGCAGAGAGTGAATAAATAAAGTATTCATGTGGTTTTGATTGGGGCAAATAATAATAAAGCAAGTAATATATGGATCTAGTTCTCATCAGTTGGACCAAGCTAGCTACAAAAATGTAGGATTGATATTAAACAATGCATGTGTTTGTAGTTCTCAATTAGCATTAAGCAGATATAAAGTGAATGGATGGATGGATCAGCCAACGGAGAAAAATAAATAAATAAAGATGGAAAGGTGGGGGTGGGGTGTGACCTATCAGTCTGGCATATCATATGCCCTTCAATAATTAAAGACGCTACCTTAAGCTCGATTCGACTTATAACAATAAATAATAGAGTTGCTAGAAAGTTTTCCGTGTGAATTATCAACTACGAAAAGAGACTTGCTACGAAGTTTTCCAGCCTCCGTAAACATCAGCTGGCTCGACAGAACAAAACACGCACCGACCCTGCTTTCCAAGACAAGTTGCACGCATCCAATTTACATATAATCTAAACTACTCTAATTTACATATAGAAATCCCACTTGGGTGCAAGTCAAGGTCAACTAGCTTAACAAACGTCTGCAGGTTACACGCACATAATTGATTATTAGTAAATGTTTTAGAGCTAGGTTCCCCGTTTAATTGGCAAGACGTTGGACCGTTACAACACTCACTACTTTGGTTTGGTGGGCTCATAAGAGGGGCAGGGGAAGGGAAGACAGACCATCACAATAAGAGTGCTCACAGGCAAAGGCACAGGCACAGGCACAGGCACAGGCACGGCCAACAAAAGTATTGCAATTCCATGATTTAACTATAACAATAGAGCTATGTAGAATCTACATCAAAACCCTAAAAACAAAATAAATACTCCAAAACAACCTATATACCCATATATATATATATATATAAGACAGCTCAATCTTCCGCCCCGGTAAATATATATTTAGAAGATAGAGAACTAACTACAAGGAAAGAAAAACTAGTTATGTTTATGTCATTTAGCAACAAGAAGAATAAGATGAACATTTATAAGTTAATAGAACAACGTCTATACTCTCAACATCTCCATCAATACAACAGGTGCCGGTCTTCAAAAGAAAGTACGCTTCTCCATTCAATTCACATCATGTGATCAAATCCTCCCCCAGCCTGCAGTGCAGGAATCCGGCTCACTCCAACGTTCTGCAGCAGTTGTTGCAGCCACCTCCTAGTAGTTGGATCTTCCTGTATGCATGCATAATACAAGAAACAAAATGAAATCAACAAAAACAGACATAGCAAAATTAACAAACACCTCAAACGGGACACTATTACTAATAAAGCTCATGCTAGGGATTATGAATCCCAGGATTATTGTCCCTATCCAAAAAACTATTTTATGAGGAAACAACACGAATAAACAGCAGAGATACTTACACAAAGGAAATTGTTAAAGCTAGCATCTCGTAACACATCTGGAAGGCAACTTCTTAAAGCATCACAAGCCCTGCATAAAAGACCAAAGAACAAATTTAGGGTACTAAATGAAAATATGAACCCAACCCAATGAAAGAGAGAAAGCCAAAGCTGTGGAAAAGAATCAAATAATTATATCGAAGATAGCATAACCAAACCTTGGATTATCTGACAATCGAAGATAGCATCGGATGATGTGTTTCAAAAGGCGTGAGGAGGGTTGATCAGCCAGTGCTGCAACCATGGTCCCCAAAACTCGACCTACGGCAAAAAACCGCTCTGCTGTAGTACAAATATAGTCCAAGCCCATATCATCCAACAAAATCTTTTGAACTATAAATGTGGCAACCTGCCATAACAAGATCCTTTGTCAGATAACTAAGAACTTTTAAACCATCCCCGTGCATCAGTGAGAGGGGCCTTCTAAAAGTAAAATGACATCCTTTAGGAATATAGTTCTTCTACAAAAAATTAGGTATCAGATAAAAAGCATTCCAAAGAGAAACTTTAATGAAATAATCAGGACACTCAACTGTTTTTGAGAGTTCACTACCCAATTCCATAGTGCGAAGGCACAATGGAATTATTTCTGTTGATAGAAGGAAACTAATAACTTCTGTATCATCAACCTGGAAAAAGAACAATATACAAACAATATGATCATAAGAGGCTGGTGAATAAAAATTAGAGCGAATATCCATTTCTTGTATCTGAGCATGCCTCTGTGCAAGAGGAGGGGTGGAGAATGTGGGTGCAACAATAGTATGACAGGGACTCAGATATTCCCTTGCCTGAACTAAAGATTCATTAGAGAACTCAAGGTTATAGCACAAACAAAGGAAATGGTCAAGAGAAGTTATCCCATAAAAAGTACCTTCACCAGGGCACCAATGACTCCTAAACTAGTAAGCCTTAAGTACTCAAATGGTCTTGCCTTGCTTGTTGTATTGAGAAAAGGATACAGATATAAAGGTATATGAGCTGCAATAGAGAAAAGTTGAACGGGAAGAATAATTTAGAGGTGAATAAGTAATTGCAATTATTAGCATCTGCAGAAATATTCCTATTCTTAAGCAATACACACAAGGAGAGTTACATCAAAAAGAGCATGATAAAACATAACAACTTAATCATGAAATGCATACTTAAGCACCCAAAGACAAGGGGAAATACATTATTTCCCAAAAGAAATAAAAAACAAAGACAAAGAAATGCCAGTGAAAGGACTTGACACCTCCCTAAATATTTGGGGGCTAAGTCAGCGATTAAGTACCTAATAGCTAATACCATGTCAAGAAACCCTTATAACAAGTAACCGTAACATAATGAGAGGGTAAACTCTTACAACAATACTATAAGAGAAAACAAGGGAGTTAATATTCAACCTGAAATCAATGCATCAAGATGATTGCCACCACAAATTCAACTTTTAAACAAATATATGTGTACAGTACCATAATATATCTAGGTATCCATGTTTCACGAGAATAAATCAAACTTTTTAATATGCCGATGTTTTCTACGTAGACATGAACTTTTTGAAAGAAAAAAAAAAACTTCAAGACCATAAGAATTAAGAACTTCCATTTTTTAGCTTGCGAAAACATTATAATGGAGATGTCATAGAGAAAATAACAGTTAATGTTTCGTGACATACATTAATAAACAATTGGACAATGCATAATTGATTGTCTTGATACAGTTGAATACATTTGAGCTTAAAGGAAATATAGCTTTATTTATTTAAACAAAACCAAACCAGAAATATAAGCTATACAGCATCATACTACAAGTCTACAACAGGTAGGATAACTTTACATACTATAAAAGATAAAAGGACAAATTACCATTAAGGAACAACATTCTTGTATCTGGGTGTGAAGCTACACACTGCAAGAAAATACAAAACGTAACACAATATTAATAGAATTAAAGTGAGAAATGAAGACTCGAATATCAGTTACTGAGAAACACAGAATTGATCTTTGAATCTAAGCAATATCCATGGTAAAGAAAAGAAAACTAGTAGCATAATCATCAAATCCAGATTTCAAAAGATAACAATGACTACTGTCTGATTTTGATTGACATAAATATGGGCTTTTCATTTTTTTTTATTGTAAATATGGGCCTTGTACAGAATTCATTTACTCAAGCTTAAAATTCAGTCCCTAAGTTAGTTTAAAAGAAACCATAAAAGGGGAGTCAGAAGGTGCTTCTCATACAGATGAATTACAAAATCATAAGTATATAAAAAAATATATATGTACATAACATAAAATTGATACTTGAAACAGGGAATCACGTGACCTGGAGAAGAGCAAGAGCATTGCAAACTCGATTGGATTGTGCCGGAGTCAGATTTGGTGGTGATAGGACAGGGTATATTGAAACTATCTCCTGCAAATAAAAAAGAGACCAACATCAGGGAATAGCTCCAACAAGCATCCATCAAAAATGGAATGTCAACAAACCTTAAAATATGAAAATCTCACTCTAAATTTAAAGAAATATAAACATTAAACAATTCAACAGTTGTGATCAGAATAGGTAAAGAAAATAACTAAAAGAGTCAGCAATGAATGAAAACTGCTAAGGAACTTCGTTCAACTGAGTTGAAAAAGTGAGATGGACAATAAATATATGACAAGCATACATCAGATGTAAAACATGTGGGACTTATCCCAAGCTACCAACTTAAACAACAATACAACATACCTGTAAAAGTGCAGCAATAGTACCAAAAGAATTCCACAATAAAGGAGCCAAATCTTGAAATAATTCTCTCTTCTAAAAGTATAAACAGAAATAAAAAAAAGTACCTGGATGAGTGCAGCAATAGTACCAAAAGAATTCCACACGAAAGGAGCCAAATCTTGAAATAATTCCTTGTTCTAAAAAATGAAACCAAAGGCACACAGATTTTATAGGGCAGCATATCAATGTTGTAATATAAACTGCATTACCACCTAAAGGAAAGGTCACGGGCACAAATATTCAACTATAAAATCTGCTGTAAAAACCTACGCAAGCTTCCCCATGATCATAAACATATAACATGTAAAGCATATAGCATATGTATCAACCAAGATGCTCCAAGTCGTTTATGGGTCCTATTTAATAAAGAAAAGGGTAAAATTTTGAATGCCCACTTATAATGATGCAACTGTCAAGCTTCCGAATCCCGTTTCTCGCTACAGGAAACAAATTCACGTTTCTTCCTCTTGTTAGTTATAAAAATGAGAAGAAAACAACGAAATTACATAAATAATAGTCAGTTACATCCAAAATTACAAGCCTCAGACTCAAATGCTTCATTCTTAATATAGGAAGTGACCAATCAAAATTTGCAAAAGTAACCTTTGAAAGTTCAAGAAGCGCGTTTTCTCGAAGATCAGGATTACTAAGGTCAAGCACCAAGTGCTCTGCTGATGCCATTTTACGATCTTTGTTTGCTTGAGCTCCAGCGACACTTGGTGCTGAAACGCTTGGACCTCCGAATGGAACATTTAATGAAAGCGACTGGGGCCGGTTTGCCATTAATTGCGACACCCTAACTTCTCACTACTCAGGTCTGAGACAGATTTTACTATCAAGTAGGGGTAGCCAGACAGCACCTCGACGTACTTAATTCAACTGATTAATCAAACGGGAGAGAGTAAGTATGGAAGTCAAAGGCCATAAACAGAAGCCATTAGCAAGAGGGAGAGTACGAGAATTTTATTTGGTTACCAAATATTTAAATAACTTTACTTATAAAGTGCCCATTACCAAAACAACCACTGTGTATAAATTGCTATTTTAAGTGTATGGACTGTCAGAAATGAAAGTTCCAAAATTGCAATGTTTGGCAGTCAGAAAAACAAGACCTAGTGTGAATTGAGTAACTGATGCAAAATCTTTTCTCTTTTGGTAAGTCTTTTATATACAAAGAAGAATTTCCTTCTTGATATTTCGACCTTAAGAAGACAAAGAACGGAACATTACTGCAAATGAACACAAAGAAAAACGTATGCGCATTCCTACAAAAATTATGAAATTTCTCTCACAGGCAGACAGAAACACACAGGGAGAAAAAGGTTGCAGAATTATTTATTCAGATAGATGTTTAAGAAATTGAATATCAAGTTATCAACCAAACCCAATTCAAGGTAGACTGGAATTGTTTAACATCATCCTGGGTTTGTAAATCACCCCCTAATCGCTCAGGAACAGAAAGGAGGAAAGGAAAAAAGAGCATGCATCAGGAACACAAATTAAATTGCTGCCACAATTGCATGAAATGAAGGGAAATTTACGCCACCCGATTCACATACACAGCAGAATCACCAAGTTTATAAAAGCAATTAAGCATCACTGATTTAAACTAAACATGAACAGATTCTTACGCTTAAAATAATGATACAACAAAATAGATGAAACCCATCTTATCAACCTTTTCAGACAACTTAATACATAGATTCAGTGTCGATATCAAAACATGAATTTAATAATTAAAGATAAAATTAAGAGATGAAGGGAGGAGGAGGAGATGATATGGTGGTGGGTGCCTCACCTAAAGAAGAAGCCTTTGGCGGACAATGGAGACGTTGCTGAATGCTGAATGCTGATCTCTCTCTCTCTCTCTCCTCTCCTCTGTCGCTTTTATTTTTAATTTCTCATTTTGGGCTTGGACTTCAACTTGGGCCATGTGCGATGAGAGTGCTCAAGTGATCAACTTGACGAAAGGTGCCTGAGTTTATTGTGGCCTTTTTTTAAAAAAAAATAAAAATTAAGGAGTATTGGGGTGCCCTTAACGAGGACTTCCATGTCACGGACGGCGGTCATATAACGTCTCACATCAATAATATAAAAATGTGATAAAAATTTAACGGATGTCAGCCACTTACTGTTACAATTTAGTAGTATTCTTCTTCATATATAAGTAATAGATCGTAGGTTGAAATCTCGTCAAAGACGAATTTAAACTACATTATTACCAGCCCATTGTAGAGCTTAGCCCAACGGCCTAGCCTCTCATCTTAGTGTAGATAATATCGTTAGTTCCAAAAAAAAAAAAATACACTAACAGATGTTCTTATATTATTAATACTGGACGTCATTGCGTTAGTGAACTCAATTATAGAAAAAATACTAACAGATGTTCTTATATGTAATCCCCACTCCTATTAATCTCCAAAACCTGATTAACTTAAAAACTGACGTTCAAACCAATGCTATATAAAAGCAACTAGATATATAAACTTGAACACATCCATCAAGCATGATCTGTGAAAAATACACAAATAACTAGAGTCAGTAATTTCCTCTGAATTCAAGCCTTCTAAATTGGTTGATACATTCTGTAAACAAATCGTACAACAGGAATCGGGGATGGATCCATTCTATCAATCTCAACAACGGTTTCACTGAATATGATCCGCTCCAAACCTCCAAGCAACAGCTAAGCTGTAGTAGGCGATGAAGTAATTCGGTCTCCCTTGCAACCCATTACCAGTTCAACAACACGACACTATTCTTGATCAAGTAACCCTGCCCACAAAATCCCAAGGAATTCGATCTTCACTTTATAAAAGGCACCCCCGAAGGAATCCGTCGGCCATATTCCTCGTACGGCGGCCCAAAAAACTGCCTCAAGAAATACTCTTCATACGGAATTCTTTGTGCAAAGAAGCGCCAAACTACAAGTGCAAATGCAATTGTTGATACGGGATTACAGAGCATTATCTGAGTACCCACCGACCATATGAAGAAACCACAGTAACCAGGATGACGAACAACTCTATAAACTCCATTCGTAATCAATCTGTGATGCTCTGAGGCATGAGTCCTTATAAGATGTGTGAAGGACTTACCAGCTGTAATTATTGCCATCTTCCGTATGATTTCGCCTATTATGACCATTGCAAGGCCTAAGTTGCTGACCCACCAGTGTTCTTTGAGACCAGGAAACAAAATAATTTCAACACAATATTCCACCAAGGAAAAAACCATCGCAAGAAGATAGTTTTTGCTGATCAGAAGTGACTTAAGAGTAACGTTTGATTTCCCATGAATGCCAACTGCTAAAATGTATTCAGAACCGTGAAAAAATATTACTGCCACGAACATCTGAGACAACTGTCTGCAGGCAGTGTAACTGAAGAGTTGTGCCATGTTTGCTACAATAGTGCGAATCGACTTTTGGCTCTGGTTTACTGTAATTAGACCCAAGAGGAATAACTGCCTCAATGAAGTTGCAGCAATCTTTGTCCAAAAGCTGAAACGAAGAAATAAGTTTACTTCAGGCATGGCACAGATAAACCATTATATGAAGTTGAAGCCAAAAAGAGTCTCTCGACATCACGCCAAATATGCTTCAACAAGGACATATCCTGCACAAAACAAGATTAAGAAGGTCGAGAATAGTTCACATTTCAAGGAAATCACCAGGATTCTGATATGCTAAACATCTTAACGAATATCAACTATGAAACCATACGTGCAGATTTTGAACAAAACAATCAAATCTGACAACACGATTACATGAAATTAAAACAGAAAATCAATCCAATTTTCTGATTTCTAATTTCAATTTCATGACAGACAAATCACGACCCGCAACTTAGCAAAAAGCATCGAACCTGAGATCTAATTTAACACGTGAAATTTGAAAAAACAGAAACGCATATGATCTTAAAAACAAAGGGAGGATTATTTGGAATATATTAACCTTCTGATTATTTCCAATTCAATTACCACAAAAAAGAATGAAAACTGTGATAGAGAAAGATTACCTGATGATGATTGATACTAATCTGTATGCGTTTGCAGGGGATCTACCGTTCACCGCGGTGTTCTCTTTGCGGTTGTGGGTGAGCGAGCTTACCAAATCCAGTTCAAGATCAAGGAAGAAGCTTCGTTCGTATTCATATAGGGTTTTTCTTTTCATCAAGGCCTGGTTCGAGTCTGTCCTCACTCCTCACACTAATATGATCAAATTACGTCCTGGTCCACCTAGTTTGAGCCAAATTTCATTCAAGTCCTTATAGTTTCTTTTTGTTGAAAAGCCCTAGTTACAATTGGTGCTAATTTTTCCGGTATAGTTGGTTATAATCAAGAAGGGAACTATCATTCGAAAAACTGGCGTTCTAAAACAGTGATTGCGCACGAATTCTTTACAGGGTGTTGTTATCAACACACTCAATTTTACTTCTTACATACATTTTTCAATGTTTGACATTTGAAACGAATAAATTGAAGAAAATCAATAAACAAGAATTAACAAGAGAGTTTGGAAAGTAAAAATAATGTGAATAACACGATGATTTTTTGAAGTGCAAATAACTTCCTTCATGAGAATACTTCTTTTAGACAATCGACAATCTTTTGAACTTCTTTTGGGTGGTTTAGCTTAATTATCAAATTCCAACCTCCAAATTTTATAGTTTTCAAAGTGTAGGGAGGGGCATTGGAAAAAAAAACACAGTTTAAGGGTTGTTTAATAACCATTTCGTTTTCATTTTTTAACTTTTGATTTCAACTCTTAATTTTTTGAAAACGGAAAACTTGTAACTTACTATCATATTTAGTTTTCAAAAACAGAAAAAGCTCAAGAAAGTGGTTGTCAGTTTTCATTTTTTTGAAAACTAAAAGTAAATGTCAAATAAGATTTTAGTTTTAAGGATAAAAAAAAAAGTAAAAACTAAAAAACAAAATTATTATCAAATAGTTCTAGCTTGAGCTTACGAATAGCCCATTTGGACCTCTCGTTTCTTCTCATCAAAGTGATTGATGCATAGCAAATCGAGTAAGTGATGTCCCCTCCCTCTTAAGAAGTACCAAAATTTTACTTGACTTTTGTAGGCATAATACTAGCGAACTCAGCAGTCAGCATCATGATTCGTTGAGGCTGCGAATCAGCGTATTCTTTCACACATCACAGGGAGTGCAGGTATGAAACCTGATGCTATTAACAAGCTGAATGTAAATTATAAGGTTTCCTCCAAACAAAACGAAGACGAACAATGGCACTTTTCATCCTTGAAGTTAAACCCAACAGCTGAAATCTGATAAAATTTGAAACAATCAACTATCAAGTAGTTCTGTCCTCCTACACAACAGCATCGTGTTTCTCAGATTCACAAGGATCGCTTGATTAAATGCCAGATGGGAAATCAATCCTAGAAATCTATAAGGGCAAGAAAACAAACACTCTTTCACACTCGAAATCCACTACATTTCAACATCGTAACAAACATATTATCTACCCCTGCGACATCGTAGCAGCCAACTGCTTCACTTTGGCTTGCAAAACTGCCCCGGCTTCATCTGCAATGCTTTTCTTTTTAGAAGCAACCTGCACATAACATTGAATTCCTGATTTCTTTCTAAATGGGTGATAACAGCAATGCAAAACGCCGAACAAAGGATCATCACCAGCAAACTAACAATCGAAGTTGAAGAAGTTTGCAACCAAAGGACTTTTATACTTTAGGGAAACGATTCCCGCACAAGCGTTTTCTCTTTCTATAAAAACCCTAAATGTTTTTCTATCAATGATCATTGACTTATTCAGGCTAGAAACAAACAGGAGGTGTGCAGAATGCGGAAATCACTGCCCTTTTGATATTCCGCCTTATTCGATTCATTCCTCAACCAACAAAAGTAACATCTTTCCTCCTACAAGAGCTATTCAACTAAACTACAAGTGAAACGAAGCATACACAATCAAATCACCCAAACAAAATTTGAAAGCTAAACTGTTGCTAACTTCCTACCAATTAAGCTCCTAATTCAATTTAGTACATGAGTCCACAATGCGTAACAGAATAAGTCCCAAACCCTAGCACTATCAAAATCAATGGAAACTACTCAATAGTGAAATATAACTTTTTGCAAGATTACATGTTAATTAATCTCTAATAATAATAATAATAATAATAATAATAAATGAAAAGTTGAACATACCTCGACAAGTTGGTCAAAATTAGATTTGAGCAAGCTGATCTTACGTTCGCAGTAATCTTTGGCCTGAGGCATGGTTTTCTCGATGAAGTAGCCGGTGCCAACGTCGACCAAGACTTGGTGGGCGTCGTGGAGGGTTCCGGGGACATAAAGCGACGCCGTAAGGGGGACGAGCATCTTCTTTCCCTGAGGGCGGAGGGAGAGGTCGTGGAGGGCGGAGGTGGCGATCTCGAGGCGGGCGGTGGCAGTGCGGATGTTGTTGAGGGAGTCCTGGAGAAGATTGACTTCCAAATCGGTTTGTTCTTTGACGGCCTTCAACTGCTCAGGGCTCAGCTTCTCCATCTCCGCTCTCACGTTCACGCTCACCGCCTTCTCCTTCTCCTTCTCCTTCTCCATCTCTCTCTCTCGATTGATTCTCTAAACAGTCTACACACTCTAGAGACTTCTGTGTTTGTTCTCTCCCAACTCTGCGACTCGGTAATTTTATATTGATTACTTTATTTGCTTATAAATTAGTAAGTTGGACAACATTATTGTCGAGTAGCCCCTATAGCTCAGTGGTAGAGCGTCAGTCTTGTAAACTGAAGGTCTGTAGTTCGATCCTGCATGGGGGCAACTTGCTTTTTTCTCCTTTTTTAAAATACTCGCCTTTTTTCTTTTTTCTCCTTTTTTTAATACTCGCCTTTTTTCTTGTCTACAAGACAATGCTCAACAAAATATCTCACATCCTTGTCATGGCTTGGCTTTGGTTGCTTCTCTACCCAAGTATCTTGGACTTGGAGGCTCCTCAATCATCGTCGTCTCTCCCTCGTATAATATGCAAGTAATACAAGTATACCACATCTACAAGTCTCCTCCTCCTCCTCCTCTCCTCTTCTTATCTATCGTCTCTCAGACGTGGGCTTATTAGCAACACAGAAACAATTAACATCGGAACAGAAGAAATGCCGGCTGCAGCATCTCTGACTCTTCCTCTTCTTCCTCTCTATCCCGCTGCTACCGCTACAAATGCTATAACCAGAAGCAGCTCCCCAATCAGATTCAGATCAGCTACTACTTCATCAAATGTCATAGCAATTACTAGATGCAGGGCCACCAGGGGAAGGCAGAGGAGCGTGGTTGTTTGTTGTTCTACTTCTAATAATACAAGTAAAGAAAATGCTAGCAGTTCAACTCGTAATATCACAGATTTTGATCTGTACGATCTCATGGGGATCGACAGCAGTTGCGACCGCTCACAGATCAAAACAGCCTATCGCAATCTGCAGAAGCGCTGCCATCCGGACATCGCAGGTCCAGCAGGACATGACATGGCCATCATCCTCAACGAAGCATATGCTCTTCTCTCTGATCCTAATTCACGTTCTGCTTATGACAAGGTACTTATTTAATATACTCACCACTATATAATTAAGCAACTGAACAACTCCCTTGTTAATTTATGATATGACAAAATTGACCAATGAACTGTCTGCAGGAGCAATCGAAAATCGCACAGCTTCGAGGATACACCGGGAAACCAATATACTCGGCATGGTTTGGTTCAGAGAGCGAAGAAAGGGCGGTTTTCGTGGATGAAGTGAAGTGCATTGGATGCTTAAAATGCGCATTATGCGCTGAGAAAACATTTGCAATAGAATCAGTTTATGGAAGGGCCAGGGTTGTAGGACAGTGGGCTGACCCTGAATCCAAAATCCAAGAGGCCATCCAGGCTTGTCCTGTCGATTGCATCTCGTAAGTGTTTTCTCATTTCATTAATTTTCCCCTTGCATTTACATATAAGTATAAATTAATCCGGATGCTGTTATGCTAACCGTGAATGAATCTCTGACTAACTGTTCAATTAGTACCTACATAGTATAGGATTAATCACCTGAACTAATTTAACATATATCATAGGATTGTGGAGAGGGAAAACCTTGCAGCTCTAGAGTTTCTAATGTCGAAGCAGCCACGAGGCAGTGTAAGAATAGGAATGGGGAATACAGCAGGCGAGCGCGTTGCCAACATCTTTGTTGATGTCAAAAAGTTTCAGAACACATTCCAGGATGCAAAAGATAAAGCTTCTAAGTCGTCAACAGACCTACAAAGTGAAGCAAGACTATCAGCTATTCAAGCCATCAGATCAATCTCCAACTGGTTGTATTGGAAAACACCCTATTCCTCCTATTCAAATGCAGCAGGTGATAAATCCACTACTCCTCTCCTATTAATGGCCGGTAAATCCAAGGATCAGCCGAATATTGGCAAGCTCCGAGATGCAGCTGCTGCTAGGAAACAGGCAAGAAATCATCAGACCACAAGGCCCCTCCAGAGCAGTTCGTCAAGTAAGGAGGAGGACTACTATTGGATGCCATTAACCAATGCTCTTCCTGCAGCAGCAGCAGCGTCAGCCTCACCAACCCAAAACAACAACTCCAACTCATCAACAACAACAGTTTCAGCCTCATCATTAGACGAATGGAAGCAAACGAATAATAATGCCATCGGTGATAATGGTTATAGATCACAAGTAGCCCAAAGGATGCCCAACCCCATTAGATGGTTGGCTCCGATGGTGCCAGCAACATTGATGGCTGCAGTTGTAGGTTTACAAGGAGGAGACAGGGTGGCTGTCAGTAATGGAGGAGGGATAAAGGAGCATATAGGTGGCTCTTTTGCGTTGGAGATAGTTAACAGTTCTTGGTTACAGATCCTATTGGTTGCCATTACTTGGTACATTATCGGCACGATCATTGTAGGAATTGCGGATGCCTTTCAGAGCAAGAAAAGTTAGGAGGATTCATAAATCGTACTTACAGTAGTTAATCATAAAAAAAAATGACAATTACATTGTTATATATATAATTAATTTAATTAATACGTAGGATTGTTATAAATTCCGTATGGGATTTCTTCGTCTAAAGTAGTTTTGTTTCTCCCTTTTTCTTTGATCTGCAAAGTAGTGTTGGAAATATGTCAACAAAATGGGATAAATATATATGCTAATAATAAATGTGAATAAATATATTACAGAGAATAAACAAGATGAAATATTATTCAAACAGAGAAACAGAAGATCAAGGCTTGCGTACCGTAATGTCCTTGAAACATAAATTTCGTCCCTACTCAAAGCTTGTAGTTCTATGGACTTCTGCTTCACCAGGATTCAACGATCTAAGTTAGAATTCCAGCACCGAAAAACTAGACTTCTGGCGAATTTGTTTGTGGTACTCTATGCTTGGTATATGAGGATTGATGATTTTCAGTGATTTGAATGATATGTGCATGTATTTATAGTTTTTGGGAGGCAACTATTCAACGCAAAGGGTGTGTTGATCCATCTGTTTATCAGATACGTTCATACACTCTCAGACTTCATCTGAAAATATATATTAATTATTAATTAATTAGCACATCCTAAAGCCCAACCCCAAGGGTGAGCCCAATTTTATTCTCCAAAGCCTATTACTTCACTTTCTATAAGGGACAAAACCTTATAAAGTGAGGAAACCTTTTAGGAATGGTCAATGTGGAACAATGAAATTTCCACTCAAAATTTCCAACTAGTAGAATCACATAAAAGGAAAGAAGTTGTACGTAGAATCCCTTTAATCTGTTGAAATCTAATAGGAAGTTATATGTTTTTATTGTTCACGTGCTTTAACTGTTGATCTTGCAGTACTTTCCGTTTTTATTTCCATGACACTACTTTGTGTGCAAAAACAAGGAGTTTTCCTGCCAATTAATTAAGATAGCATCTCAGGGCCTAGATTGTGATAAATTTGGGGTACAAACATGTTGATCCTTGAACAATGTCCCTTTTGTTATGGGCAAAAGAGGTTTCCTATTCTATTTGGACGTAATTTAGACAAGTATATATGGATTCCTAATCAGCTTGTGATATGCGTATCCCCTTAGGTCCTATCTCTATATAAGTAAGCATCCATACGTGAGAGATTCAACAACGATCGACCAATACTAAGGACTGGTTCGCGACGAGGAGAATATTGTCAATTTGGGGTTTAATTTTCTGATATTATTCTTCTCACCAAGGAGGCAAATATATAATATACAAGAGGATTTACAAGGAAAGAAATATTAATCACAATCTGATTACAAGGACCTAGAAAAGGTAACTAAATAATCACAAGAAGTCAACTCTCCAACACTCCCCCTCAAGTTGGTGCATAAATGTCGTTCATGCCCAACTTGACAAGAGAGTTGTAGAACGCTTGCCTGGCAACAGCTTTAGTTAAGATATCCGCCAATTGATCATCTGACTTTACGAACGGGAATTGAATAATATTCCCATCTAACTTCTCCTTAATAAAGTGTCTGTCAACTTCCACATGTTTTGTGCGATCATGTTAAATTGGGTTGTGTGAGATATCTATAGCTGCTTTATTATCACAAAATAAATTCAAGGCTGAATTCGGAGGATACCCGAGTTCACTAAGTAGCCTCTGAAGCCATAATAGTTTGCATACTCCTTTTGCCATACCCTTGTATTCAGCCTCTGCACTTGATAAAGCAACCACTTTCTGTTTCTTACTCCGCCAAGTGACTAAGTTTCCTCCCACAAATGTGAAGTAACCAGATGTGGACCGACGATCAGTGACGTTGCCTGCCCAATCTGCATCGGTGTAACCCTCTATTCGGCAATGATCATTCTTAGAAAACATGATGCATCTACCTGGTGAGGACTTCAGGTATCGTAGGATGCGTTCAACTGCACCCATATGTGCCTCACTCGGAGAATGCATAAATTGACTAACAACACTCACTGCGTACGCAATATCAGGCCTGATGTGAGATAAATAAATTAACCTCCCAACTAACCTTTGATAACGATCTCTGTTGGTGGGAACTTGATCGGGGTGCACGGCAAGATGGTGATTTTGGACTATAGGAGTGTCAGCCGGTTTACAATCAAGCATTCCGGTTTCAGCTAATAAGTCTAGAACATATTTTCTTTGAGACAGAAATATACCCTGTTTAGATCGAGCTACTTCTATTCCCAAGAAATATTTCAAACCACCAAGATCTTTCATCTCGAACTCAGTTGCTAGGTAATCTTTGAGCCTTGAGATTTCCTCTTTGTCGTCACCTGTAACAATCATATCGTCCACATAGATGATAAGTGCGGTCAATTTCCCCATTCGGCGTTTCAAGAAAAGTGTATGATCGGAATTGCTCTGCCTGAACCCATATTTCCTCATAGCCGTCCGGAACCTACCAAACCATGCTCGAGGTGATTGTTTTAACCCATACAATGCTTTATTCAGCTTGCAGACTACTCCAGGTTGTAAAACCGATGCATAACCAGGTGGAATATCCATATACACTTCTTTGTCAAGATTACCATGTAAGAAAGCATTTTTCACATCAAATTGCTGTAATGGCCAATCTAAGTTGGCCGCCAATGAAAGCAATACTCTTACCGTGTTAATCTTTGCTACCGGGGCAAATGTCTCTGTATAATCAACACCATACGTTTGAGTGTATCCCTTGGCCACTAATCGTGCTTTGTATCGTCCGTTGATTTTTATGAAGATGAACAAATGCAACACATCCAAAAATCCGAGGTGGGAGTACTAAAACCGACGGTAGATGCACGAAGGTAGCAAGGACTTGTAAGGGAGTACGAAAGTCCAGGACTTTGGATGGCAGACGGTTGATAAGATAAGTGGCGGTTTGAAGAGCAACATCCCAAGAAGAGCGGGGAACAGACGCCCCAATCAAGAATGGCCGAGCCGTTTCTAAGAGATGACGATTTTTGCGCTCAGCCACCCCGTTCTGTTGAGGAGTCTGAGGACATGTAGTTTCGTGAAGAATTCCCGAATTCGTTAAATAATGGGAAAAATCACTATAAACGTATTCACCACCATTATCAGAACGTCAAATCCGTATGTCAGTAGAAAACTATGTCTGAACCATGGTGTGGAAGGTCTTAAAAACCAAAAACACATCACTTTTATGCTTAAGAAGATATAACCATGTCATCCGGGTACAATCATCTATGAACGTTACAAACCATCGAATACCAGATGAAGTAGTAATCGGAGATGGTCCCCAAACATCCGAATGAACAAGACCAAAAGGAACAATACTTTTATTAGAATTCAACGGATAAGACACACGGTGACTCTTGGCGAGTATGCAAGTGTCACATTTAAAGTCTGAAACTGAACAACCAACAAATAAATCCGGAAACATATGCTGCAAATAACTGAAAGATGGATGACCCAAACGGTGATGCCATAACCATATCTGACGCCTCTTGTAATCAACAGCTCCTTGGGCGAGATTGACCCGTCCTGTACTGACATCATCCACAAAATAGAGATCCCCCCTCTTAGTACCACGACCAATTATCTCATTCGTGAGAATATCCTGTATAAGACAAAACTTTGGATACATTAGCACACAACAGTTCAATTGTTCACTAGCTTGGCCAGGAGCCATCAATTTATGCTTTAGTGAAGGTACAAGTAATGTATGAGGTAAAGAGACAGTGGACGTGAGGCGCACGGTGCCAGCGCCAGTTACCGGTGAGGTGACTCCATTAGCGTATCACAAGCTAAATCAGTGGGATCATAAGTCATATGGTCTGTGGCACCGGAGTCAATGATCCATCCAGATGGAGTAGCATTATGATTTATATTAAAACATAACCACAGTTACCTGAGGACTCCGGAGACATGTCGGAAGAACTCGAAACTAGAGGAGAATCATCTTGAGATATCAAAGATAATTGGGACATGGAGGTGGCGAGATTGGCTTGCCCAAGCTTGGCTTGCTCGTCTCGTTCTTGTTGTTTCTGAAGCTTCAACGGTTCCCACCAGTCAAGATAGCCATGCAATTGGAAGCAATTATCACGGCCATGCTTCTCACTGCCGCAGTAAGTACAACCACCGGCCGGGACATGTGGTTTAGGTCGAGGAGGACGGGGACCCGTGGTGGGCCGTGAGACTGTCCTAGCAGCAAAGAACGAGCCTTGTGCCGAGCTCGGCGCAGTAGCCTGGGGTTGCAGTCCTGGGCTCGGTGTAGGTAACTTATCAGTGGCCCGGGGACGAGATGAAGCTACGGCTCGTGTGGCAGGTCGAGCCACCATGGCCGCCCCATTCGGCAGCTGTCCTCCGGTACTTATCACAGCTTGTCGTATTCCCTCTCGGCGAACATAGGCAAAAGTTTGTTCGACGGAAGGAAGGGGCTCAGTTCGTAGAATATCACTACGAATTTTATCAAACATCTCATCCAATCCTGCAAGCAAAGTGTACACACGATTCGTTTGAACAATTTTATTAAAAATTTCAATATCAGTACCGCACTTCATCGGATTAGGTCGACGATAATCAATCTCCTGCCACAAAGATTGAAGATCACTATAGTATGTCTCAACCGGTCGTCCATCTTGCCTCATGCGAGAAGCCTTGCAGGTAAGATCATAGACTTGAGATATATCTGAGCCATCATAATACGTGCGAGCAACTGCGTCCCACACTTCCTTTGCTGTTGGTAGTCGAAGAAAGTACCCAATCAAATTGGGTTCCATAGAGTTGATGAGCCAACCTTTTACAATGGCGTTCTCCGTACGCCACTTGGTGAAGGCCGGATCGTCGATAGGTGGTTGGGGATTACTCCCAAACAAGTAGCCCAACTTGTCTTTTCCAGCAACAAACATCTCAACAATCTGAGACCAAACTCCATAATTGGCACCATTGAGTTTGATGCCAATTGAAGCAGTAGACGAATCATGATGGACAATTTGTGTAACAACTTGCGGAATAGGTGGGATAGGATTCATGGTAGGGTCGGTCAGGGTAGTAGTGTTTAGTGTAGGAGTAGAATCGGTTAGGATGGGGTTGTGTTCACCGTGGAGTGGTGGTAGGTTCTCCATGGGAGGGCCGAGTTTGCTTGAGGGAACAGGCAGAGCAGAAACCCTAAGATCTCTGCTCTGATACCATGTCAATTTGGGGTTTAATTTTCTGATATTATTCTTCTCACCAAGGAGGCAAATATATAATATACAAGAGGATTTACAAGGAAAGAAATATTAATCACAATCTGATTACAAGGACCTAGAAAAGGTAACTAAATAATCACAAGAAGTCAACTCTCCAACAAATATAAGATAGAGACTTGGGATAAAATGAAGAAGCATATGCGTTCAACTTTTTTAAACCCCAAATATAATCCGAGTGATTGCGACAGTGTGAGCAATTCAGCCCTTGGTGGTGTTTCTGCTCCACAAGTTCAGAATGCAAAGTCAAATTCGAGTGCACATCCTTTCAGGGCGCCATACTGATACCGATACCAATAATGATAGCAATAGGAAAAGTAAAAGTAAAAGCTGTGGAGACAGTATGATCATGCATAAGTGGTCGGAACATCTTCTAAAGGATTTAATTGAAGAGATAGCGAAGCGACTAAGCCTTAAAGATAGAGTAAGAATGGGGGCTGTGTGTCGATCTTGGAGCAGTGCAGCATCAAACTGTTCAAAACAATTAACAAGAACAAGAAACAGCAGCCAGGAATTGGAATCTGTTCCCAAAATTCTAATTCCATGGGTGATAGAATCTCATTGTTCTCCATATTCAACAAAGGTGATGTGTAGTATGTACAATCCAAGTGAAAACAAAGTCTACAACAACCTCAACAGGTTTGCATTATTTCCTGCACCAGTTGGTCCAAAAGATGACGACGCCCCTATTAGTAAGCATGTTGTAAACCACCGGGGAATCCGGTGCTTGGGGTCTGTGGACGATTGGCTGATAATTTCGGACTGCGTATGGCACAAAACCTGCAGGACTATTAACCTTGAGAGTGCCAAGGTGAGGCTCTACTTGTTCCACCCAATGACAGGTGATCATGTTATGCTGCCAAGCCCAGGCCCAACCCCAACCCCAACCGCAACAGCAAGTTTGCGCCCGGGCCAACCCAAAAATAAATCATTCTTAAGACAGATGGTGGCCTGTTCAGTTCCCAAGAATACCAGTAACAATGCATGCATTGTGGCAGCAATTGCAGCGGACAGACGTGTGCTGTTGTTTTGCAGGCCAACTGATGAGAAATGGACATGCCAGTTGAACAACAAAAGAATTTTTGAAATTCAATTCCATTACGATGGCAAGTTGTATGCATTAGAGATGGAAGATATTCGCCGTGTGGTTGTTTTTGATCCCCAAGAGGTTCTTGCAGATTCTAATCAAAGCACCGAATTCAAGGGCAAGAGATTAGATGTAACATTGCCCGATCTTATTCCTTATGAAATGCATTCTTCGACAGCGTCCTTGTTCAGTTCCTCCAAAGGTGATATCATGCTCTTTTGGCGGGATGAGCCTTATACATTTTTAGTGTTGAAGTTGAAGTTTGATGATGCAAATGGTCCACCCGAATGGGTAAAGATGAACGGCAGTCACTATCTCGAGGACGAGGTAATCTTTGTAGGCAACAAAGGAGGAAACACCTCGGTTCCTAGGTCCAAGCTGGACAACTACTCACCAAACTCGGAGGAGTTTCTAGGATTGGGAGGTGGAAACTGCATCTATTTTCCTAGCGAGACAGATGTTCGCAAGATTTGTGTTTACAACGTAGCTCAAGGGACACTAGTCAAGTATCCTCCTACCCGGCGTGGAACAGGCGCCCTTAAACCACATCGGATATCAGTTTGGTTTACACCCAAACCTGTCTTCAAAGACTATACAAGTAATGATCCTGCTCCTGTCGTCGAAGAATATCATCCAACTAGCACTGACGATTATGACAACGAGGATGATGAAGATGCTACGATTTATTTCTCCAACAATTTCATGCTGCTTCAATCTCTTCATCCAGATTGAATAATATTCGTAATATATAGCTAGCTATACTTACAGAACATGGAACCTTTTCATATGTAATTGAGGATGGTATTTCTTGTTTAACTTGTGGTCATCAACAAGGCAACCGTTTAATTTTCTACCTTCATCAACAAGGTAATTAGCTACATCACAGAGATATATGTATGTCTCTTATACCACATGAATTAGTGAGGAATTACCAGTTTGTCAATATCATAGTGGCAATCAATCTTTCTGTTTAATTTATAGGCAAAAACTAACCATACACTATTTCATCAAACCATGAACATCCACTCCACTCTCCTATAATTGAGAGCGGCAGTGATGACTAGTACGAAGAATAAGGTAAAATTCCAAGGTTCAAAACATAGTGACTAACTCTCCTAAATTATTAAGATTGTTTAGTCATCAAACTAGATAAAAATAGATGACCAAATTCGGTAAAAGCATTATAAATCATCTATATATTTGTTACAATTGTTTGACTATACGAATCCCCTCCTCAACCTTAACGAAATCATGAATACCTACTTGTGTTCTTGGTTTTGACTAGGACTCTAATAAAAACGAAAAAACCTAATTAAGGGGGTGTAGCCAAGCTATGATTTAGGAGATCAAATCTTCTGCATCCAAAATGGGTGTGGCCTTTTTGTGGCTCCAATAAGTGTTTGACACGTATTAAATTTATGACAACAAAATTAAGAAAAGTTAAGATAATGAATACGTGTCAAACACTTATTGGGGCCACAGAGAGGCCACACCCAATTTGGGTGCAGAAGATTTGATCTCATGATTTAGAGGGATTTATATTACAAGTGATAGATTTTATAGGATTTAGAAGGAGTTAAGACTCCTATAAAATTCATGGATTTTAAAGAATTTGTATGGGCTTGGTTTGTAGATTTTGATGGATTTTCGTATAATGTTTTTATTTAAAATTAAAAAAAAAAGGAAAAATATTTTCCACTTTATCCCTCCCTAATCGAGTACCCTTTCAAACCATCACGGTTGCATCTCTCTCTCTTAGTCGATAGATAAACAAAACTTTGGTGAGTTCTTTGGCACTACGCCACCAGCAACCATCACCAATTGTTCATTCCAATTTTTTATTTATTTAGCGAATGCTCTAGTTCGCTGTCAATTGCAGCAACCTTCGAAAAATCAGACTTCTCAGCCTCCTCGCCAAAATCTATTTCATCAGCAATTCCGGAAGCATTTGGAGGAACATCGAACCCATCCTTGTCGTCGGAATCTGTTTTGCCATCAATTTCGGCAACATTTTGAGAGAAGCTAGAGACGATAGTCAGGCAGCATTTCTTGATTGGTGTTCGTCTGCATCACTTAGTGTGTGGCTAGGGTTGGTAGAGATTTGACGACTGCCCAGATGGAAAATATTTGATATCCTATGGGGTGAGGTGGGATTCTTTTTGGCCTTGTTTATATATGCTTCTTGCTCTCAAATCTCACAAAATCCATCACTTATTGAAATCCTCCAAAATCTTAATTTTCTGAATACACTGATTTAGATAGAATTTAAAATCTCTAATAAAATCTCAATGGATTACACCTAAATTTGTATGGATTCTAATATAAAATCTCAATGCTGCCATCTCAATCTGCCTACATCCATGTGATCTCGCCTTTCATCTCACCTTAGAAAAGATAGTGGCCTCTTCAGTTCCCGATACTGATCCTAATAATAATAATAATAGTTGCATTGTGGCAGCAATTCCAGCAGGGGGGAATGCGTTGCTCTTGGGCAGGCCAGCTGATGAGAAATGGACTTGCCAGAGATGAAAATGTGGCGATCTTCTATTCCACGATGATGGGAAGTTGTACGCAATGGTGCAGGAAGATATCAGTTATCTAGTGGTTTTCGATCCCCAAGAGGTTCTCTCCTCCAAAAATGAGTACAGGGGAAAGACATTATTTGTAAGAGTTCCCCACGAGATTCCTGGTGAAATGGAAGATGCGAGAGCGTCCTTGTTCAGGTCCACCAAAGGTGACATTATGCTCTTATGGCGGAGTGAAGTGGAAGATATGTATCTGATGTTGTAGTTGAAGTTTGTTGATCAAACTCGTAGAGCTGAGTGGGTAAAGGTAAGCGGTGGTCATGATCTCAAGGACGAGGTAATCTTTGTAGGAGATGGAGGAAACACCTCGATTTCTATGTCAAAGCTAACCAACTCATCAATCTTGGAGTTGTCGAGCCTGAGAGATGGAGGTGGAAACTGCATGTACTCATCAATCTTGTGTTTATAACGTAGCTAAAGAGACACGAGTCAAATATTATTATTCGAGCAGGAAAAAGCCGTACCGCCTACTCACGGGCACCAGACGCCGTTGAACCACAACGTAAACGGGTTTGGGTGACCAAACCCGTCGTTAAAGATTACAACTCTTTAGTCTTAGACCGTCCGACCAAATTTCATTCTGCACAATTTCTCCCAAGTTCGTATTTAGATAGCTAATTACATTACAGTGGATTGAATAATTTGTTTTTTTTTTCATTCGAAGCTGCTTAAATTCTTGTTATTTTGATTTCATCAAGAAGCTAGGAAAAGCTTATACAATTTTCTTTTTTTCTTTCGTTCCAGTAAGGAGTAGGATTACGTGACCTGACATAGGTAAAGCACTTTCATCTTATATATAACTTATTAGACCCATCATCTTCTTCCCTAGTCCATAAAGCACTTTCACTAATGCCACGACTTAAAGAAAATAAGATGCCCGTTAGAAGGGTTACACATTTCAAGCAAAGCTTAATCAACCATCAGAAGCAATGGCGTGCGCGCTGAAACGTCATTGCTCAATAAGAAACAATTCCACAAATATATTCTGCTGCATAAGAAACAGTCTGAAATGCAGTCTGCAATCTACATAAAAAACATTTGGACACATTACCTTCTCTTAGTCCATACAGCACAAACTGTGCGTAATATTTGTTCTGTGTCCACAAGTCACCTTCAAAGGTTCAATGCAACTCCAACCAATTTCAAATTACAAGATATTCCCCGAAATGAATTAGACGTCTGCAGGGCTTAGTAGCGATACTTGGTGGAGTAGTCCTTGGGAGCAATGACCAGACCGCGTCCCTTCCTTGCCCCGCGGTACACTGTCTCAACAATGTCAATGAACTCTTGCTTGTCCTTGAGAGCCCAGTTGATCTTGTTGTTGTTCCCCGTGCCAAGATCAATCATAATGTGCTTGTTTCTGAAGAAGAACATCACAGTCGATGGGTCGTACAGCTCATACATTGTGTTGAAATCAGGAACCTCCGTGATGTCCACAAGGTAAATCACAGCAAAGTTTTTGATTGTCTCAGCAACTGAAGCCAGCACCTCATCCATCTAACAAATTGGGCATGATAACAAACCACAAGTTAACCGGCAGCATTCAAACTAGGGTTAATAAATATATCCAATCTACTGAAAGAACAGAGTTGATAAATGAAATAAGGATAAGATAAGATCATAAGAGGCTTCATATACATAATATATGGTAAAATGATCATTATAGTTTGCACTACTTTTCCTGCACACGGTCCATCTAACTTAAATTTTTTCATCACAATAAAGAAATGATCTGAAGGAAAATAAATCGTTGCCCGCACGAAAGCTAATCACCACAGTGAACACAGAACAGCCCAAAAAAACAGAGAGAATTCCATAGAAACGGTTTACAAGATCAAACACTTACGATATTAGTTGATAATTTGGCATGCTTGGGAATCAGTTTGGAATATATCAATATACGAGATTAGTGGAATTTCAAAACTGCTTCATACTTGGTAAAATTTTACTAAATTAGTCTAAGCAACTCAAATCTTCAAGCATACTGCAAATACGAAAAGTTTACATACACCAAAGACTTTCAAAGGATATAAAATATAATTAGTATATGCATATCCGAAATAAAACCCTAGCAAAAGTCAGCCACACCTACTCAGTTGCTAAAGAATAATTCCTGATGTCGTTTCTCTCCAAAATAATAGGATTTTACCATGTAATCGAATCAATTTTGAATAAAAAATAAGAATCATAAAGGAAAAAATAAATAAATTAAAAGAATTGAGGATTTAGGGTTAACGAAAGTTGCGAAAAAAGGAATTCGAACCTGCATACAGGTCTCATCCCAATCGTGGCCGAATCGGATGAGAACGAGACGCTCCTCCTCGGCGAGGATGGCCTGATCGACGGCCCATCCTGAGTGGAGGTGCGGCAGCAGATACGACATCGTTTTCCGTCGACCCTCTCCCTCTCACTCTCTCCCAAGCTTTTCTCTCGCTCTCAGAAAAATCTAAAAATAGTTGACAATTTTTTAAGAAAGAAGAAGAATGGATGCTACGCGCCCCAACCAATTATACCAACATGTAGTCGGTGGGGCATCGTTGCTTTTACGAGTAACATTTTAGAACCGTTGGATGAAACGAAGGGTCCAGATTAAAACTTGAGAGAGGTAGCGGACTGAACCCGTATGACCGGAACCGGAATAACCCGCGAGTCCCGGGTTCCGAGCATCTTGGATTTGGCTCTGCAACTGTTTTGCCTCTCTTCCAATTCGTTTTTCGTTCAAGAATTAATATTAAAGATAAGAAACAGCAATCGCGTGAATCTGAGATGATAATATTGATGCGAATGAAAGCATTAACATCAAAACAAACAAGAAATCAAGCATTTCCACGACTCGTGGCTCAATTCGTTAAGAGTATCCAACCTCGTCATCCGAGGTTCCGAATTCAAATCTCCTCCACCCAGCATCGCTAGTATAAGAAAAGGAATCAAGGCTACGAAATATGAATCAAGCAACTGAATTAATTAATGGAAAGGGAAAAGGGAAAGAAGTACCTGCATGCAAGTGTCGTCCCAGTCATGGCCGAATCGGATGATGACGACGCGCTCTTCCTCGGCAAGAATGGCCTGGTCGACGGCCCACCCTGAATGCAGGTGCGGTAGCAAGTACGACATTGTTATTGTTGGTCGATCACTCTCCGCCTCACGTCTAAATTCCTTATTTCATAAATATTCGCAGGAGAATGCCCATGCCCCTATCAATGCTTGTGACTGGTTAGGATCGTGGAAGCCTCCAGAAGCATCTGGACCTGTCACCTTTTTTCTTTTATTAATTAAAAGAAAAAAACTAATTTGGTGGAAATTGGAATGTGCCCTCGACTATAAGTCATATTTAACCGCGTATGCTTAATTTAGTGAAATTGCTATTTTTTTTTATTATGTGTAAATGTAAACTGTCATTGTTAAACTAGTCGATTGACCCCTACGGTTTTATTTTATCCCATTTTTCTATCCATGATGCAAAAACTGGATTGCCAAAGTAGCGTTCATAAGAAGAATACATTTATTCTAGCCAATATAATTAGGGTCGTGTTTGCACTACATTCAATTTGATAAACTTTGTTTGGGAGTCTGATATTTCAATTTTTTTGTCAAAATATAAGTACATTCTCTCTAGCTAATGATCGCTAATGTGATCAAGGTTGTGTCTGCACTATATTTAATTTGATAAGCCTTTTTCACTTTAAGTTAACACATTTTTAAAAGGCTTAGTCATCATTTGTTTATTACCTTTAAACTAAAGTTAATATATTTTTGAAAACCCAACAGAAGAAAGTAAATTCGAGTTCAATAAATTAAAGTAAAAAACATGTCGAAATAATAGTCTGAGTGAAATTTTCTATTGAAAAAGACCTTAGTATATAATTAGGAACCTGTAACATATATAGAAGAAAAAAAGTTGCATATTCCCAAATATTGCTTTTACTAGATGAAGAAAATTGCATTTAAAGTATAAAAAAACTATGGCAACATGGGCCACAGTTATGCACAAGTTAGATTCAAAATTGGAAGTCCAAGAGGAAAAAGGATCCAAATTTGGTTTGCGTAAAAGCGGGGCCGGGGCGGGGTTCCAAAAAGTGCAAATAAAACCGACGTGGCGAGGCAGTAGTTGGACTTAGCTGAGAGCAATCATGCGAAGTTGATAAGGAACCGGACGATAAGACCCAAATTATCCTATCCAACATCCATCCTCGGACTCCAATCCCCAGCTCCTTCTTCTTCTTCCTCCCTCTCTCTCTCTATCTGCAAGTGCAATGGATGCTTTTTGTTCTTCTCCTTCCTGCTCCTCTTCTCTTTTGACCAAGCAGGCGCTGCCTTCATGCTCTTCAATCAACTTCGCAGCACGACTTGGCACCGTCTCAGTCCTCCACTTGTCCATGCCCTCCCTCAAGCCTCGAGCTTTTCCCAACTCTATCAGAAAACACAGTCTAATTGGGCTCCCAAGGGCCTCCGTCGCTGTTGAGCAACAGACCCAGAAGTCCAAACTCGCCCTAATCAAAATTGGCACCCGAGGCAGGTACACTTTTCATGTTTTTCCCCATTGTTTACTTCTGGGTTTCCTCCTGTTTGAAAGTGTAATCTGATTTTAGCTCAATTACTCCAATTATCCCTGTTATCTGTGGATTTCTAGATTTAAATATGCTCAATTGTGCCAACAATCGGTGATATTACTTCAAATTTAAAAACTTTCTGAAGATTTTTCTTAGGACAAATGATGTGATTTTGATTGTATTTTTGTAATCTTTCAAACTTTGACTAAATAAGTTATAATGATGGATTTCTTGTCAAATCTTGTATTTTATGTCTTTTTTCGTGAGTTATTGATACTCTTTCTGGATATAGGATAGCCCATTAGCACTTGCTCAGGCTTACGAGACAAGAGAGAAACTCATGGCATCGCACACCGAGCTAGCTGAAGAGGGCGCAATTCAGATTGTTATCATAAAAACTACGGGTGATAAAATACTGAGCCAGCCCCTTGCAGACATTGGCGGGAAGGGTTTGTTCACCAAGGAAATAGATGAGGCACTCATCAATGGCGACATTGACATTGCTGCCCACTCAATGAAAGACGTGCCTACCTACTTACCCGATAAGACAATTCTTCCTTGCAACCTTCCGCGAGAGGATGTCCGAGATGCATTTATATCTTTAACTGCATCTTCTCTTGCAGATTTGCCGGCTGGAAGCACTGTTGGTACTGCTTCACTTAGAAGAAAGTCACAGATACTCCATAGATTTCCAACACTCAATGTAAGCTACCATATTATTCTTTGGTGTCGCCTGCATCTCTGACTTTTGCTTATACCATGTCGAGAAGATTGTATGCTAGCTATATGTTTGATTTTGAAAGTCACGGGGCTTGTATTTTGCCTGGGCCATTGAAAGGATATCCATTGGTCCATTTACTTCATTCTATTGTATCCCGGTGAAAAAATCTTGTCCTAAGAACGGGTTGTGTGTGTGTGTTGGCGTGAAGTAGGGTTGGGTTGAAGGTCAGTTGTATATGTTCGTTATCTGAATGAAAATGCTAAGTGATGGTGACTTTAGTTCCTCCCTAGCCAATTGCCTTTATGAGAAAATGTTTAGGATGGATTTGAAATGGAGCTAGATGCTCAGATCCATGACATGCATGCCCCTTGATTGTGGCTTGTCAGGAATAATTAATAGGGCGATGCAGCTGCCCCCTTCCTTGCTGAATACGATTGAAGCGTTTTTTTTTTAGGGAAATACGATTGAAGCATGACTCTTTTCTTATTTCCTGTTTATAATTCTCTATCCCTGTGTGTTTGCACCTCACTGCCTAGCACTATTGCATGCCATTTCTTAGGTTTCTGATGTTTCTCCTGTTGCTTTTTAGTTTTTATTCACGTGTGGTTAATTTCATTTTGCAGGTGCAGGAGAATTTTCGGGGTAACGTCCAGACACGGCTGAAAAAGCTTAATGAAAAGGTGGTCGAAGCAACCTTATTAGCATTAGCTGGACTCAAACGCTTAGATATGACAGAAAATGTGACTTCAATTCTTTCACTAGATGAAATGCTTCCAGCAGTTGCCCAAGGGGCAATTGGAATAGCCTGCCGAACCAATGACGATAAAATGGTGTGTATAAATCTTTACATTTCCATTCTCAAGCTAACAGATTGAATGATGTTGTACTTTTGCACCAGTTGAGTAAAGTACTTTCATTGAATTGGCCCCATGAACACACACTTGGGTATTTAGCAGGAAGTGTTCTAAATAGCTAAAGGGAAGCAATATTAATACAGAAATTGTTGCCTCCTAACTGCTAAGCTCTGCTTTGCCTCTCCAAAATATTATTAAATTTTTGGTTCGTCTTTTCCTTGCAGGCTAATTACATAGCATCCTTGAATCATGAGGAAACAAGACTAGCAGTTGCATGCGAGAGGTCGTTCCTTCTGACCCTGGATGGGTCTTGTCGAACTCCTATTGCTGGATATGCTAGCAAAGATGAGGATGGTAATTGCATATTCAAAGGGTTGGTGGCTTCCCCTGATGGAACCCGTGGTATGCTTGTGCTCATACTCTAAGGAACATCCATTCAGCCTTATTTCCTTGTTCTCCACTGTAAACTTAAAAAGGAAAGAAAAGAAACTAATTTTTGGCACTAATGATCCTCTCCTTCTGTCTATTTTCAGTACTTGAAACTTCTAGGAAAGGCCCGTATGCTTTTCAAGATATGATCGACATGGGTAAGGATGCAGGCCAGGAACTTCTTTCACGTGCAGGTCCGGGGTTTTTTGGTATTTAACACGAGACTTGCTAATAGAGAAAGCTGCGGAAGTCAATGCAGCCTTCCTCCCTCCTCGTGCAAATTTTGGTGGTTGCAACCAATTAGTTTATTTCTCATCCTTTGAGCTGTCTGTTGTAACATTAATATTTGTTTTTCTCTGATTTTGTTGCTAGACAGAGCGTCTGTTACATTTTTAAGGATAATTGTTTCATTGATTGTAGCATTTAGAAGATAATTCGGTCACACTATAGGCTTAAGCTTGATTGTTGTCTGAGTTCATTTAATTGCCAAAATTTTGCCTCTCTCTCTCTCTCTCTCATGGCTGTAGATCACACATGATTGGAAATGGTTGGTAGTTTTCTATGACCTACAGTTAGTTTTCGTTTATGGTGGCTGCCTGCTCAGGGATGCAAGTAAATGAAAACTAACTGTAGAAAAAATAGCGACGCCTAATCCCGCATCTGGACGGCTATTTTTGTTATGGTGAACTTACAGTTACACGGAACCTGTGGCGCCGCTATTTTTTCTTCTGTTCCCCTCTAAATGTATGCACAGGTATTGCAGATTCGTTTCACGCAACTAAGACTATGAAATCTGACTAGTACGATTGATGGCAGAGGCTAACCAAGCTTCCAAAGAATCGTTTACTTATTGACATCAAGAAGAAGAAGAAGAAGAAGAAGATCGGGAATGCTAGAAAGGTTTCGAAGGGAGTTTCTGATCAGCCAAGAAGTGTTCAACCAGGATGAGCGACTGCTTTGGTGCAAAAACCGGAACTTCATGGCCTGCGCCTCTAATTGTCACAAACATAAGCCCGTCGTACGCAACTCTCCACCCGCCAACCTATCATATCAAAATTACAATTAATTAATTAATTAATTAAAAACAGGATGTCAACCGAACCAAATCAAACCAACAAAATACGATAAATGCTAAGAGGATACTCAGGAGTGAGGGAGTACCTGCTGCTTGTTGTACCAAGGAGTCCAATCTTCATTAATCTTCAACCCGAGCTTTTTCAATGCGTATCTAGTTGATGTTACCGGAACTCTCCCATCAGTATCCCCGCTGCATATCATGTCAGATAGCAGTTCTATACAGTTAATGATGTACTATTCGCGATCGCAGAACTTCAATTGAAAGATTTGGTAATTAGCTATTCATTAGTTCATGAATGATGAATCATTTATTTAAGTACCTATAAATCCAAACCCGGAGACCCCCAGCCACAAGCTTTCCAATTACAGGAAGAATTGATGGTGGTGCATCCTTCCAGAACGTGATGTTATCGCTGCATTTGGATGATATGTATTCTGATGAGTAATCACATTCATATATATAAAACACATATGACCACTTAGTTCTTGCACCATTAGTGAATTAATTTGGTGAATCAATATGTAATAGGTTAGAGGTGGTACTTGCAGTGAGACCATGGATAGGAGATTTTGGTGACATTGGCATGAAGTGCCTTTTGAACGTCAGGCCTGTTCAAATACACATAACTGTAATCTGATGTACAAGGGTCATATCCTGCAGGTCTCTTTTGCCGTACGTCCTGCGCCACAAATTTGTAGTCAACTTTATTTCCTCTAATTATTATTATTTTTTTTTATATTTTTATATTTTTATTTGGCTTGGTAACATAATGAATAAATATAACTAGTGGGAACTACTTACGGCTCTGGAAAACATAGTGGGAGCGCCTTGAATCGTACGGGATTGTCTGTTGGTGCTGCTGCTAGCGTTACTGAGGCACCTAGGGGTGTACAAGCTGTACATGTCTATGATATAGTACACATTAAAGTACTCATCTAGCAGCTTGTTACACTGTTCTGATATGTTTTGTTGGCTGAAGTCGCATTCCTTCTGAATATCATGGTACAAGCGATCAGAGATTACAGCGTGATCCCACGCGTAATCAATCAATCCCTTGTGATCTGTTTCATCATCTATTGCTGCGTTACCAATCTGCATCAGCATATACATAGCTAGTTCGTGAATGGGACGCATAAAATCGAGCAACGAAGAAAAATATTTATCTGATGAGCAACAAGTAGCTAGATAAACAATGATGACCATGAATCCCTTGAAGTTGATACGATTCTCCTTGGATCTGTCAAAAAGGAGCTCAGAAAGCTGTGGAACATAATGCCCTGTAAAATGCACATGGACATACAGAAGAATAAGATATATAGTTAATCAAAGCTGCATGGATGATATATATGTGTATATATGGTTATATACGTATATATAAAGCCTATGTATATATTAAGTACCTGCGTAGCTCTCTCCAGAAATGTAGAAGTCATGGGACTTGTACTGTGGAAACCGTTGAAACCAGTTGATGATAAAATTGTAGGAATCCTCAGCTAGCAGGCATTTTAAGAAACAAAATGGCTGAGTCGTATAACTTGCAGATTCATAAAAAATGAAAAATTGATAGACAGTCGTGTTAATCTAATCAGATACCGGTAATTGTATCGCCAAGTTCCCTAATATCTTGACTAGTATTGGTGTAAGAAAATCCGACTCCAACAGGAGACTCCAAAAACAACAGATTGGCAGCTGAAAATGAAGTACAGACAACATTACGCGTGCACGATTAATTATTCAGATAAGAAAACGATCAACGCAATGAGAAAATTAAATTATGTGTACTATAAATCTTAATGTAATAATGTCTTTCATTAGAAAGTTGCAGTTAAGTTGGCAAGCAATTAAATTACCATTGTTCCAGGTGTAAGGGTTGAACTTGAGCTTGGGTTTGGTGTCATTTTGAGGGAAGAAAGGGCCTAACTCCTCCATTGCTCCGTATCCAATTGATGAACATCCAGGTCCTACATCCACAACAGGATTTTTATTTTGAATTAATTTAATTTCTCAAGACTAGATAGACAGTTTAGTGTAGTTGTGTATGTACCGGAGCATATAGTATGTGACCAAATGTACATTCAGCCGTTCATTTACCCCGTTTATACTAGAATTTTCGGAGAATTTATTCATTTTCTATCAAATCTATCAAACAACGAAAGAAAAACGTACATGTGACATAGCTAGAAAGCGAAACAGAACCAAATGGGCCATTGTCTACTATACTCCGCGCATATAAAGAGAAAAATTCTATCTTTTATGAATGAATCTGTGATGCAGTTGCAGATACTATCAAATAGGTAAAACTAGACAGAATACCACTATATATATATATATATATATATATATATATATATATATATATATAGTATATAGTATACACATACAGACACAGCTCCATTATTTTCAAATTTTATTTTATTTTAAATATTTTTAAATGAAAAATCGAGGGCATCTCTATTAGGTAAAAGAAGACAGAGACAAAGTCAGATTCAGAGCAATGATAATCACACTTGCGGTTGAAACTACAGTTTCAAGGAAAAAGAATTGGGAATTAATCCATCATTGTAGGGTCTGACAGCTCCTCCGATAGTCCGATGAGGATATGGAAATTACACGCGCGCCTGTACATGTATTATTCTTTTCATTTTCATGCATGGTATCCTGATTTTCAAAAGCGGTTTAGAAGAATTTATTAATTTGAAAGTCTCCTTCTAATTGAACCTATCTATATGAAACAAAAACATAATTAAGCTCACAATTATATATGACTGGAAAATAAGAAAAAAAATTATGAAAGGGAAAGAATCGATGGCGAATGCACAACAAAAAGATGAATATATGATTGTGACAGGTTGGATATTTTGTTCACAACAGGTAGTGAGACTATCTTGTTAAAGTCCCACATCGGTGGGGTGAAGAAAACCAAAGGGGTTTAAATAGTATTACCCCACTCTAACTAATACCGAGGCCTTTTGTGGTAAAACCCGACACTTGACGGATTGGACAGGTGATTAAGTTGGGGACAATATCGGTGTCGTTAGAGTGGGACGGGCCCGGCGATCCAAAATTCCAACATGGTATCAGAGCCCACGGTTGCGGGCCCATGCAAGCCAACGAGCTTGTGTGTGCAAGCCAATGAGCTTGTCACCACCTAGAAGGAAACAAGTCTGGGCTCTTAATATAGAAAAGACCGCTGAGTTCCAATTGAAAACAAGTGGGCCCAACGTGAGCCGACCTCTGAGTTTCAATTACCGATGTAGATCTCCACGTGTGAACCACTAAATGAGGTTTCACGTGAGGGGGAGTGTTAAAGTCCCACATCGGTGGGGTGAAGAAAACCAAAGGGGTTTAAATAGTATTACCCCACTCTAACTAATACCGAGGCCTTTTGTGGTAAAACCCCACACCTGACGGATTGGGCAGGTGGTTAAGTTGGGGACAATATCAGTGTCGTTAGAGTGGGACGGGCCCGGCGATCCAAAATTCCAACATATCTTTGGGGTAATTTATAGTGATAAACGGCAAGAAACGAATAAAATTTACCTTAAAAACTAATAAACTAGGTGATCATGAGAATATGATGTATACGAAATTATTTTGAGCGAAAATTCTCCCACAAAAAAAAAAAAGAAATTTGTGAATGAATTTTTGAAGAATAATTAGAAAAGTTGTTTAACGAGGAATTGTGTGTTAACTACAGTAAGAAAGAGTGGTGTGGAAATGACGAAGTCACGTACCTCCATTAAGCCAAAGGAGGAGGGGTTTATCTTGAGGGTTGTTGATGGCTTCAAAGAACCAATAGAAGAGTGCTCTTCCGTGAGTCTGGTTGACGGTAACATATCCGGCGTAATGCTTGAAGCTCACCGGAGGCTGGCCGGGGAGTCCAGTCACCTGGTCTGCCTTTTGCTGTCTCATATGATCATGATGCAGCTGCTGATGCAGTCTAGCGCCTAGGGTTCGAGTAGCACAACATATGCTAAAAGCAAGCAAATAAAGAAGAATAATATTCAAAGGGAACGAAGAAGAAAAAGCCATTCAAGTTGGGAACTTGGGACTGAGACTTTCTTCTCTCTCTCTCTCTCTCTCTCTCTCTCTCTCTCTCTCTCTCTCTATCTAAATATTATCTACAGAGAAATCCTATTTATGAGGCACGTCAACAGCACAAGAAGCTAGTAGACTAGCTAGTAGTAGTCGTAACAGTCGGACGAGTCCAAATCCAAATGGTAAGGCAAGACAGATTATTCATTCATATATAGGCAAGACAGATCATCCATTCATACATAGAATATAGAATGAGACCCTGATCGTTTAAGCGTGCGGTTTATATAGTAAGTCCGAGTGGTCCAAGGACACATAAGAATGCTAGTTTTGCTTATCGTTGCTATTGATATGGTTTCATTTTCCTTATTACCGAACTATTATTGACACTGTCAAAATTTAATTGTGCACTACATTTTTTTTTATATTTAGATATAAAAATACTCTCGCAAGAAGTACACAATTAGATTTTTAGAGTATTAATAATAATTTTCTATTATTATTATTATTAGGGAAATGATTTTTTACACGCTATTTTTTTTCTACATCTATTATTTCTTTTTTGTAAGTTTATTCTCAATTGCTAGTTGTCTGGCCATCTCCTTTTGGAAGTATACATGTAAATTGTAATGTAACCTTGAGGACGTAGTATGCAAATGCATCAATATACTAGTAAAATATGGTATAAATTGTCATTTTGTATTGGATTTTTTGTTTGCTTGCTTTCAACCAAAGGGACTCTTAATTTGGACTATTAAAAGCGTACGTTTAAACATGTATATGTAGATAATGTATATTTTAAAGGGAATTGGCGTAGATACACCTTCACGTTGAAGATGTACTTTATTTTACACATGCACGAAATATAAAAGCTAGTCATAAATACAAGGATCAAATTTGACACCCATATTCTCCTTGATTTGATCTGTGAAATATATTTGTATATCACGACGGAGAGATTTGCGTTTGGCTTGTAACCTCATTTTCTAAACCCTAACGTTATCTGTATTTTTTTTTTGTTGAATACATTAATATTTGTACGTACTTGACCGATGTAGTTAACAGCTATTACGGGCGTAGCAATATGGCAATATCCAAATAGCCAAAAGCTCAAAAGCCATATTAAGATTATCTTTAATTTCAAAAGGGAAAAAAACGAGAATCATCTCAATTTCTCTCGGGTTTGAAAACCATATTTCTCTATTTATATTAATGTTATAAGTGTACATCAAGAGTTTCATTTAGCGATTATTGAGTATGTAGTCAATCACTCTTTTATGCATGTTCCATTATAATTCTTATATCTGAACTGCTCCAGTATATATACACATATATATTCACATCACCAGTCGAATGATGGCAAAGTAATACTTTGACATTTGTGCATGGCATTGGCATACTAAGATGTATTTCATTCTCACTATTAAACTAGCATTGGCTAGCTGAAGTTTTTAATAATTGGACAATATAAAAGACTCCTAATTCCAATAGTAAAAGGTTGTCCATGCAATGCACAAATCCAAGAATAAAAAGAACACAATACAAAACGACAGTATTTTTATGTAGGAAATAGCAGATCAGAGCTCATATCAAAATGCGACAGATGGCAGCCTATGGTTAGCCAAAAAGTGTCTGATGATCTGGAGAGAACGCCTGGGAGCAAATGTGGGAATTTGATGGCCTGCGCCTCTCACTGTTAAGAAAGTCAACCCCTCATACTCTATGCTCCACCTCCACCCTCCAACCTAATTAATAAACCATGCATTCATTACCTCCTTATTTCTAAATCATTGTTATTAACCCAATATAATCTCCAATGATCACAAGTTTGATACTATTTTACTTTACCGCCGCGAGTAATTAACCCTTTTTTTTTCATTTTTTTTCTTTTTCATTTTTCTGTTTTATCAAACGCTTGTGATTAACTGTAGGTAGAATTTACCAAAGAAAGAAAATAAATATGAAGTAGGTAGACCTACGAATATTCTAAGGAAAGCAAATGAAAATTATAAAGCTTAAGATTCCTTCCTTTGAATGGTTTGAATTTTTATCCAATCCTTTTATAGATAATTAGACATTCAATTTAAATACTGATTTCAGCTAAACCCCACAATTTATTTATCTATTTATCTTACACATTTTTTTTCTTTCCTTTTCTTCATTTTATTGACATTTTTGACATTTTAAGATACAACTAATTGTCTCTCTACGGTGCAAATGATGCTTTACCACATTAGTAGAAAGTAATTATATTTATGCGCTCTTGTGCGGGTTCAATGCCCACTGATCTCCTTCTTCCTAACAATTAACAATTTAAGCCACTAACGCTATGGTTTGTCAAAAAAAAAAAATTAAAATAAATTATTACCTCTCTATGGTTGTACCGTGAAAATTATAAAGCTTAAGATTCCTTCCTTTGAATGGTTTGATTTTTTATCCGATCCTTTTATAGATAATTAGACATTCAATTTAAATACTGATTTCAGCTAAACCCCGCAATTTATTTATCTATTTATCTTACACGTTTTTTTTTTCTTTCCTTTTCTTCCTTTTATTGATATTTTTGGCATTTAAGATACAACCAATTGTCTCTCTACGGTGCAGATGATGTTTTACCACATTAGTGGAAAGTAATTATATTTATGCGCTCTTGTGCGGGTTCGATGCCCACTGATCTCCTTCTTCCTAACAATTAACAATTTAAGCCACTAGCGCGTTAGTCAAAAAAAAAAAATTAAAATAAATTATTACCTCTCTATGGTTGTACCGTGGGGTCCAGTCCTCAGTGATGTTTTTTTTTTTTTTTTTTTTTGAAACAGTGATGTTTAGGCCAAGCTTGTTCAATGTATACCTTGTACTAGTGTGCATCTCCACTTTTCACAAGAAACTAAAGCAAAAATACACTTAAAATTCCAAATTACACAATGAATTTGCACGAAAGCTTGAATTAGTTGTCTTCATCTTTTATATATTGGAATTATGTTGCACACATTCTACCTATTTAATTGTCTTTATCTTATTTGTTCATTTAATTAGTTTTTAGGTAGCTAGCGAGAGAGTGAATTGCAATTACATAGTACGTAAATATACCTGTAGATCCATACACAAAGATCTCCATCAACGAGTTTTTGGATAATTGGATGAATTGAAAAAGCCCAGTCCGTCCATGCATTGCTTACATTAGCACTAGTACGTGATTGAAAAGTTTGACAGTCGATATGTTAATAGCAAACTAATTATATATAGCGCAATATAATCAACAAACTTAAATGAGTAGTGATCATTCTAAATTTTCTTTGATATACGTATATTAAAGTATAATCTTAATGAAATTACTTGCAAAGCCTCCATGAATATGATACTTTGGTTACTTTTCCATGCAATGTTTCTTGAACATCTGGACGATTGAAGTATGTTGTTGCATAGGTCATTGTACACAGATCGTAACCTCCTCCACTACCTGCAGGTATTCTCCGCAATACTCCATTGCAAATTAAAGAAAAATTAATCTTAATTAATTTTCCTTTATTCTTGTCTTGCAATTTGCACGGTGAAACTAGAATATGAATAGTGAAACAAGAAAATAAAGGAACATTAACTAACATACAAATCGAGAACCGAATTTGAGAAGCAGTTTCTGCTTATATTCATTACAGATTTTTTTATCTTCCCCAAATATTCATTACAGATGACTACGACGACTTGGTGAAGGGTCTATCGAGGTGACAAGGTCGGAGAGTATACGCTATATATATCGATGATACTGTACAGATCGTAGTACTTGAGTAAATAGTTCCAGCATTCTGTGGTTAAGTTTTGTTTGCTAATTAAAATCACAATTTGCCTTAATTGATTTGTACAAAACATCGGATATCAGGGCATGTCCCCATGCATAGTCAATCACCCCAGTTGTGTCTGTTTCATCGTCCAACAAGGCATTCCCAATCTGCATTTTTCATAATTCATTAATTAAGGATTTAAGTGATATTCTTCACGTTGATGACGTGCATGTATATATACGTATTGAGATAATTAATTACCATCAAACCCTTCAGGTTTATATAGTCATCCTTTGTTGATTTTTTGTTCTCATCGAATATAACCTCTGCCAGTTGTGGGACGTTAGTGACCTATGTATTATTTATCGAATACTTAAGAACATAATACTAATTAATTGGTGCAAAAAAAAAAAACTCAAGGATGGAGAAAGTATTTGTAGTACTTCAGGATTAATATTAGTATGTATAAAACTGATACAGGGGATAATTGAGAATACATAGATATGGTAGTGTACTGTGTACCTGCATAGCTTTCTCCTGCAATGTAGAACCCATTGGATTTGTATTGTGGAAACCTCTTGAACCACTTTAGAAGGAATGTGTGTGAATCCCGAGCTGCATGCATGGCGGCATTAGGGAGGAAACATACGTTCGCACGCACGCATGAAAGGTAATTGAGCAGAATTAAAACGTAGCAATAGTCAACATTAATGATTTTAATACATAGCAGTATTTTTTTTTTGTTGTGGGGGTGGGGGGTGTTTATAAATTAAAGACAGAGAGAAGGCTTTTCCATGTAAAATGGTCTCATTATTATAACAAACCTGTGATACTGTCTCCATGGACCTCCAAACTATTATTCGAGTAGGAAAACCCAACACCAGCCGGCGCGTCCAAAAATAATAAATTTGCAGCTGATGATCAAGTACGTACATTCATGTTTAACGAAAAACCAGAACCAGAACAGAACCAGATCAGACAAGACAGCAATTCGTAATTCTGTCACGTATCCTGACTCCTGAGTAGTGCTTGAACTCCACTGGAGGCTGGCCCGGCAGCGCTTCAACTCGGTCAGCCTCCTGAGCTGCCTTGGTTTCTGGGACCAGTTCCCACGAGGAGGAAGAAGAGACATGACCCCAACTCCCAGAAACACCGAAGTTAATGCACAGTGAGAAGCACAAAATAAAGTTTAAGAGCCCCATTAATCCTAATTGTAGCTTAGCAATTAAAATTAATGCATGGATATATGATTATGGACCAATCAAGTGGTATGATTAATCTGACATGCATGCGTTCTATTTATACAAGGCCGGCAAAAAGATTATAGGTTGATGACAATAGTTTGATGACAAACACTGAAGTCTAATGTATATGGAGAGTGACCATTTTTACTATTATTATTTTAGGAAATTGTCATTGGCATTCAAAAAACCTCATTGTACACTTTAAATTTTCTATAGTTAGAAAGAAAAATATTATTGTGAGGAATGTAGAGCGAGATTTATGATTTTTTTTTATTGTAAATTTACTCCACTAAGCTATACTAAACTAAGGATAAGGAAAAAATGTTTGAATTCTGAAACGGAACGGATGGATGACAATTGGGAAATATGTTTTTTTTTTTTCGCAAATTGTGAATTGAGAAATATGTTTGGCTGACCCCACTTAGGAAGATAATGATTTGTTGTCATCGTGGTGAATTGGCAAGATCTAATCACATACATACAAATTAATACAGAGCAGGTTCTCGAATTGTTGGAAAGTCATGGATGAAAGTGTTGTAAGTGTGTGCAATGTTATACACTAACTTCCAAAATATGAATCAGGAGGACCAAAAGGGATATTTTGGCCCAACTAAAGAATGATGGTTGAATCCAAACAAGCAAACTATACTAGTTCTAAAAGCTCAAGCTCCACATTGTTTTGCTTGGTTTTCACTCAAAGAAAGATCATCATCACAACTAAATCAAACGAAAAACATAAACGCTTTGGATGACGGAGCCAAAGCCTCAACTTTGAGCATCATGATTTCAGTAAATAAGAGAAGTAAAGTTCATCAGGTAACGCAAGTCTAGATAACCTTCAGCTTTTCAGATCTTTAATATCAAAAGGCAGAAAAAGTCCCTACCCGGTAAGAACCAAAAGTACGCTCATCATCAGAAAGAACCGGTTGAAAGTAATACATAAAACACAAGATGGCAACTTTAACAAAACTTAGCTCCACCTCCTTCGATCTTCCTCCTCATCAACAGGAGTATACCACTCTGGCCGACGTTTAGAGTTGCTCAACCTGTAGTTCAGAAGCACTTCTTCATCACTAAGTGCCCTGGTAGCAACCAGGGCAAGACTCTTCAAAACAGGAACGTCTGAGCCGCTATTTTTTGAACCTCCAAGCTTGAACCAAAAGCTTCCAAATCTCTTCATCTTCACTTCTTCTGCATCTCCAAATATTACATTTGGAATATAGACCCTCATTTCTTTTTCGGTCAACGGGAAGTCATAAGGGCAAACCATAACATTTGGAGACATATCCTTTGCAGGATGGTTGGCAAAATGAGCCAAAGCTAATGGATTCCTCCGTTCTATTATGTCGCCACTGTTTCCCAATTTCCTCTGATCCAAAGGCTTACTGAGAAGTCTCCAGATCCGATCTCGACCTTTCTCATCTCCCTGCATATTAGGCCTGATTTCTGGAACAGTTAAACCATCCCAAAATTCACGGGTTTCGCCACCATAACCCCAAGGTTGTGCATTGATCACAGTCCCATCATACCTTGTGATCAAATATGAGTTTTGAGCATTAACTCTTGGGTATCCAGGTATGTAGCGGTAATACGCAGGGGAATACACTACACCAGGGTACACGGCCACCACAGCACCAACATCACATTCACCATTTAGAAATAAACCTTGGCCTGCTTCCTTGTGGGGTATTTGAGAAGGTTTGATATCAAGCGTGTAGCCGAAGAGATCTTTTAACTTTTGAGAAACATCAGTGCACTGTAATGGCCTTGTTTCGGGCACATCTGTACTGAAAATCATAACTAATCAGTATAGTAATCAAACGTTCTGAAAAATTGCTGAGAAGAGAGGAATAAGAAGCCAAAAACAAAAGTAAAAAGCTCACCACGATGTTTAACTGGTGGACCATTCCTACCAATGGCAAAACTAAGACCACTTCGTCGAGTAGAAGCATTTGATTGTTTAGGTGATTCAGTTCCCTCATTTAGCTTCTTAACATCAGGGAGAAGAATTTCATCCATAGACACGCAGAAGTTTTTAATTTGGAGATGAATGTTTTCCTGGACTTGTTTTTGTTGATCGGCAATGGAGGCTTTATTAGCCATGTCAATGATCTCATCAACATCTGCCTCATCCGCATCCCTTCCCAAGCGATTGTAGCTGGATATACAAGTATTTCACAATCAACATCCAAGATGCACAATATGCGATAGGAGTGAGAAAGGTACAAGTATTTCATAACCAACATCCAAGATGCACAATATGCGATATGAGTGAGAAAGGTACAAGTATTTCATGATCAACATCCAAGATGAACAATATGCACAATATGGATATACAAGTATTTCATAATCAACATCCAAGATGCACAATACAAGTATTTTTTTCTTTTGAAACGAAAGGGCCTTAGTGGTGGAAAAATTAGTAGTTTTGTTTTCATATGGGAAGATGGTGGTGTGAGAGCAACCTGGTATATAGGAAGAGGCGATTCATATCTGCCTCAAACTGCAGTTGCCTTGGATTCCTGTTAAACATGGGTTGTTTAGCAAGAGTTCTCACACCCTGTAAATAAAAAAAATAGAGCGTTAATTTTCACATATAGCATGGCGAAGTGCGGTAGCCCATTTGGAATTGGAAGTCCATCAACACCAAATCCTGACGAAAACCTAAACTCAGGATGAACATGCCTAATGCCCATTCCTCTAGTCTAGGGAAATAGGCATTGTGTAGTGCAACTTAGGAACCTCAAATTGCAAAGTATGTTTCTTTGCAAGTCGTAATTTTTATGGTTGCTTCTTGGTTCTTATGGAGATCCTGTCAGCAAAACTCAATCTTTTTTATGGGTTTGTTAATTTTCTCCAACTGGAATGTGGGAATTTCATCCAACTGAAGAACACTGAGAATGATTAAAAACCAAATTTGTAGTCACTAAATAAATTCTAGTGCAAGACAGCAGATTTGGTACGAAAATCACTGGAAATAGAGATGCGAAATGTTTGGTTTAGGGAAACTGAGAAATAGAGAGAGAGAAGGATTTACGTTTACCTCCTGAAATTTGTGGAAAAGGAACGCCATTTGGATTCAAATGATTGGGATGAATCCTCTCACTCTCAGTACAAGTCAGTCGTCGGTAGCCAGACACTCAGCAAAGCAGACGACGGAGGAAGGAAGTAATGAAGCTACGAAGCCGCTCGCAACTGTAAAAGTTCAATTTCTGCATCTAATTCATTTTGGGTTCCAAGAAAACAACCAAACCAATTGGACTGGGCCAGCTTTAAAGAATAAAAATAAAGTTGGCTAACATTAAACGATGAAGATTGAACTGGACAAGCACTACCTTGTATAATTCTAGGGCCTCTCTTCCATCAAATTAACGGCCCAGATCAAACAGACTGGTATGGGTAAAATGATTTTCCTTGTGTTAATTTCTGAGAGACATGGTGTCACATCCCGACCCGGGGTCGACCACTTCCCGGGCCCGCTCCAGTACCGTAGCACGATATTGTCCGCTTTGGGCCCCGACTACGCCCTCACGGTTTTGTTTCTGGGAACTCACACGAGAACTTCCCAGTGGGTCACCCATCATGGGAGTGCTCTCGCGCGCTACTCGCTTAACTTCGGAGTTCCGACGGAACCCGAAGCCAGTGAGCTCCCAAAAGGCCTCGCGCTAGGTAGGGATGGGAATATACATATAAGGATCACTCCCCTGGGCGATGTGGGATCTCACAATCCACCCCCCTTAGGGGCCCGACGTCCTCGTCGGCACACCACGGCCAAGGTTAGGCTCTGATACCAAATTGTCACATCCCGACCCGGGGTCGACCACTTCCCGGACCCGGGAAGTGGTCGACCCCGGGCCGGGATGTGACACATGGAATCTCTCCCGCGGACGCTGTCATGCGTATATAAAATAAACTCGATAAACATAGTCTTTGTCCATGTATATTGACTTTAGTTAATAAAGGCTCGTTAGGAACTGATTTTAAAAGGGTTGAAAACGCTTTATGTGAAAATATCTTTGAATCAATCTTTAGTAATGCAAAATCATGTACAAGCACTTCAAGTGCTTCCTACCAGAAGCATATAACTAATGTTTCTTGCAGGAAACACTTTCAAGTGCTTTTACAACCAAAAATATTTTCTCTAAAAGACGTTTTTAACCATTTTAATAGTCTTCTAAACGAGCCCTAATTTACCTGGTGAAAAACATATACAACACGTAATATTGGAATATATCTTATATAGGAGAAATTAGGTTCTCATCCTTACTTTTGCTATTCCATTGATTACAATCCTATTCATTTTCAATTTTTGATCAAGGTCCTTGGGTATTAATAACATCATTAATTATTTCAATAATAAAATATTTTTTATTTCTAAATATATTCATTTAATGTTAAAAATGTTACAATTAGTATATTTATATTTATGACTAAATTTTGTATCATATATTTTTAGTTTTAGTTTTAGTTTGTACCCATTTTTTATTTGTAATTCTTTTTTAATTTGTACTAATTTTCTTTTCAGTTTTAATTTGTACCCATTTATTAATTTCTTTTTGTGCCTATATTTTTTTAAAGTTTATTTGTATTTGTACCCATATATTTTTTTATTTGTACTTTTTTTTTTGCTAAATGTACCCATGCTAATTATATGTACCCATTCATGTAAAACATTTTAATCTTAAAACGTACTCATTCTTAAATATACCAATTTGTTATATATAAAATATACCATTTTTTTTATATAAAATCTATTCAATTTTTTTCTAATCCATTTTTAAACTTATATGGGTACATTCTTTTTTCTTTGATTTTAAAATGTATCCATATCAAGTTTAATCAAAGAAATTTACTAATGTTATTAAACCTAATATCTTCTTTTTTTTTCTTTTTTTTTGTGATTTTGAAGAATGTACCCATGTTTTGATACAATAATTTTTTTGGTTAATTTTGATGAATGCACCCATGTTTATATATTTATATACACACACACACACAATAGTATATTTATATTTTAATATTTTTAATCCCACAAATTATGATTTTTTATTTAAAATCTCATTTATATAAACAACTAAAATTTCTAATTTTTAATTTAAAAAAATATAGTAACGTACATAGAAATAAATTATCACATTAATTTCAGGGATCTCGATCAAAAATTAAAAACCAACAAGGTTTTAATCAAAGAATATTCATAGTTAAGGACCGCATCAAAAATCTCTCTATTAAAAATTATGAGTCATAGTACACCTTGTTGGCTGTAAACTTGCAAATGCAACGATGGCTAGCTACTAGCATCGTATTCGTATGTGTAAAAGACAAGAGGGGTAGGTAGCTTAATTTTTATTATTTTATTACTAGCTAAAAGCCTAAAAACGAGAAGAAGGGAGGCCGTGGGTGGTGTTGGGATTGGGATGGAGGAAATGGGTAAACAGAGAAAGAGACTGCCGAGGTGCAAACACCGGAACTTGGTGCCCTGCGCCTCTCACCGTGGCAAACGTGAGCCCGCCCTCGTACGTCTCCGCCCACCCGGCCACTTGACCCTTATCATACCATGCCTTCCATTCTTGAAGTACTCTTAAACCCATCTTCTTTATGCTGTACCTCGTTGATGTTACCGGCACCCTCCCATCCGTGTCACCACTGCACGCATGTAATTGAATAGGGTTTTAATTATTACTACTCACAAATGACAAGTTATTAGTGCAGTAATCTTTAATTAACTCGATTACCTATAGATCCAAATACGCAAGCCCGCTTTCAAGAGCTTCTGAATGATTGGCAGTACGGTATCAGGCGAGTCCTTCCATTCCCTTATGATGCCGCTGCATGCCACAGGAAGCAACATGATAAGATATATACCATATATGTTATTGTGAACATCAATAAGTATATGCTGCAGAAAATGCTTGCGGAAATGATTAATGCCTAATTTGAGGTGGAAATTAAAAAAGCAAGTGAGATTCGAGAATGTAATATTAAGTGCGATCCCATACTGGAAACCAACTTGCATATGTCCCCACTCCACTCCCCACCACCCTAAATAGAGTAGTAAAGTATAGGAAGGTCCTGCATGCAATTTGTGTTTAGAGTTTTGACGAATTATTTAATATGGACCTGGATTGTCTGCCCTCCCCATCTCATCCCCTTCCCATTCCTTTTTATTTATGTGGTCACGGTTAAGCCACATCAACATTTTATATTGATTCTTTTATAAAAATAATAACACAAAAAACAATTAGAATATAAAATGTTGACGTGACTTAACCGTGACTACATAAATAGAAGGGGATGAGAAGGGTATGAGATGGAGAGGACAGACAATCCATCTCCATTTACTATTACCACAGACATACCTAACTACCAGTACCAGCACCAGCTTTTCTTGTTTTGCTATCATATGACTAATTTCTGCTGACTAATTATATAAAAGACAAATATGGAGGAAAAGCATAACAGCTACCTTGACTGGTTTTAGTGGGAAGGGAACAACCATGGACCATAGTAAGGAAATGAAAACGAGGTGTCGATAATTTATAATCTTCTACATAACTATCTATCTACATTATTGATTTCCAATTGCACAATATAATTTATCAAATATTTCAATTTTGTGTTTTATTGGGAAAAAAAAAAGAAGAAAAAACAAAAGGAAGAAGATAAGGACAAATGTTACTGCAAGATATCTTTCATTAATTATGATCTGGGCCTTGTGGCAGTGTGGAAACAGAAAGAAAGCTCCAGTTCATTGATTTCTGAACGTGCATGTTCCTTCTAATAAATTCTTGAAATTGACTTTCAGCTACCTCTCTGAATATTTCTCTCCCCCTAAATTCCAGAGGGATTGAGAGAAAGAGAACTGGTTATATGAATCGAATCCTACATATATATATATATATATATATATATATATATGTATATGTATATGTGTGTGTATGTATATGTGTGTGTATGTATGTAGATCATAGTTACCTGCATGGGGAGTAAGGATAGGAAAGTTTAGTAACATTGGCATGCAGGGCCTTCTGAACATCCTCTCTGTTGAAATATTGCTCAACATAATCTTCTGTGCAGGGATCATACCCTGATGGTAGCCTCTGCCAAAGCTCCTATATATACATTTTGCATAATTAATTAACCACACCAAAATTACATAACTGCTTAGTTTATTAATGTTACTAATTACTGGTTAGCTAATGAATTAGGTGAGATAAACTCGTTCGAGAGTGAATGATGACTTACATGTTGATTAAGCAGACGAGGTGCAACATTTTTCATGAAATTGTTAATCCTTGTTGGTTTGGGAGAAGGAGTAGTAGATGGAGATGGATCAGTGAGGCAGATGGGTGCATAAATGCCGTAGATGTCGATTTCAGAATAATCTTGTAAGAAGGCTCGAATGTGTTCATTGCACTCTTCTGTTCGGTTGTCATCATGTACGACATCACATTTCTTCACTAAATTGTTGTAGAGCGTGTCCGAGATTATGGCATGGCTCCATGCGTAATCAAACATCCCACTGTTGTCCGTCGGTTCATTGATCACAGCATTCCCAATCTAATTCAATTATAATGCGAATGATCGATTAATCAGCTAGATAATTAAGGAAATGAGTAAATTGTATGTAGAGTTAGGGTTCATGCAGGCTGGCTCACCATGAAACCTTTCAGATTTATGAAAGAGGAGGAGTACTCTGATGGGGATGATGATCTGGTGGTTCGTTTGTTTCGGTCGTATATGAGGTTGGCAAGCTGGGGGACGTAATGGCCAGCATAGCTTTCCCCAGCAATGTAGAAATCATGGGATTTTAAGGTTGGGAACTTCTTAAACCATTCCACCAGGAAAGCATGCGAATCAGCGGCTGTGATTCGATCGCCCAGTGTATGCAGATCCTTGGAGTTGTTTGTGTAGGAAAACCCAACTCCAACAGGTGACTCCAGGAACAGCACATTGGCAACTGAACATCGTGATCATACATATATCATCATCTAAGTATTCAAGAAATCAAGCTTATTATGCAATGTTAATTATTAATTAATTAATATAAACCTTTGTTCCAGGAGTAATTGTTAAGAATTAGGGTTCCATTGCTTCGAACAAGAAAGGGGCCAAGTTCTTGTGCAGCTCCATAAGCTACGGATGAGCACCCAGGTCCTGAAATATATATATTACAATTTTATTAAAGAAAAACTAATGAAAAAGGCTTGAAAATTTTGAGTTTTAACGATAAGGACAAAATAAAGGGTAAAGTGAATAGTACCAGTTTTGACTTTTTAATGTAAAAATATGATTTTTTGTTAAAGTGAATAGTACCGAGGGCTTTTCGTTAAAACTCTCTTTTATTAAATTAGAGCATATCTTTAAAAAAAAAATCCTGGTGAATAAATCACTGAAACAGATCGGAGGTAGATGATAAATAATTGGATGATGGAAGATGGTGTCATTGGACCAATACATCATTCCTGGACCATTACTAATCAAGCAAAAATGGAAAGAAATGCCTAAAATTAAAAGTTCGGACGACCTAGCTCTCTCAATTTCAGTAAAAGTGCAAAAAATACAAAAGAAATAAAAGAAAAGAGGGGATATTAATCTTAATTAATTGCATGCCCAAATTAGTAAACCAAATAAAATTGCCGGCAGTGACTCGTGAGTAGGTATTGATGACTAATGGGGCATTGGCTGTTGCATTTGCATGTGCGTAGCCTTCCAGAACCAGGCTTGCTACCAATTATAACAAAGAAACAAACAAATTGAAGTGGTGGGGTGAAAACTGGTAAAGAAAAAAGGAAAAAAAAGGGTATATTGCTATTACATTGGATGATGACGAAGACAACGCGAGAATAGTGGGTTCTACCAACTCATTAGTCAAAGGTCTTGCACGATATAATTTTTTTTTTAATTTTTCTTAATACTATAATGCAAATACTTTACAAAAGAATTCACATACAATATTACACTATAAAGTCAAAATATTACCGTGATGATATATCCGTTATATTATCTTCTCCACTATTAGAAGTAGTTGTAGAATTCTCATAATTTCGGCCAAAAGAAAATATAACATTAAATAGTATAGAAGCAGAGGCCTGGCATTGAATCAGTGATGGCCCCAGGCCGTATTCAATGTATGTGAAAATATCCCATTTGCATGCCATGCCATTGCCAACAATACTTGAGAGACAGAAGATGATTTCACTAAACCTACGGCGCTTTTATATAAAGGAAAACTAATGAAAATGACTTGAAAACTTTGAGTTTTAACGATAAGGATAAAATAAAGGGTAAAGTGAATAGTACCAGGTTTGACTTTTTAGTGTAAAAATGTGGTTTTTTGTTAAAGTAAACAGTACCGCGGACTTTTCGTTAAAACTCCCTTTATACAATTCATATAATAGACTCTACTCACAAATACACCCGTGAATGCGTTAACTTCTTAAAACAATATATACATTAACGTCACTATTCTTTTTATTTATGATTAAATCATGATGATGAAGATGGAAATTATTAATTATATATCTGCTTTGGTCTAAAGGTACCAACAAAGTTGGTTCATGATTCAACCACGTGATTTTACTTAAAATCATACCAAGTGAAAAATGAGGCCGAAGACTGCTTCATTCCTGTATGATTATCACATATTAGGCCCTGGGGTAGGGGTGGCATTTTGAACCCGACCCGTTAACCCGACCCGACCCGTTAATATTAGTATTTGGGTGGGTGCTTAACGGGTCGGGTCGCTAACGGGTGGACCCGTTAACAACCCGTTAAATAACGGGTCACTTTGGGTCAACCCGTTAAACCCGTTAGACCCGTTAGCACCCGTTAGTGGAGGATATTTTAGTAATTTCAATAAAATCTTAACAACAAAAAATAGATTTTATGCAAAAAAAAATAAAATAATAATTGTTAACGGATCTTAACGGGTGAAACGGGTGACCCGTTATCTTAACGGGTCGGGTTCGGTGACCCGTTAGCTTAACGGGTCGGGTTCGGGTGACCCGTTAACTTAACGGGTTGGATTGAACCCGACCCAAAACCCAATAAACCCGACCCGTTTACAGGTCTACCCTGGGGGAATGCATTTCTTGGTTTGGGTATGGGTAGGACGGCCGTCGAATGTAACGGCGGGGGGGACAAATATTCGTTACTGTAAAAGTATTTGACTTTATTAGAAATTGGATGGGATGGGATGGGATGATCCCTGCTCTCTGTTATGTTCTCTGCTCTTCTACGATCCAGAGGCTGCAGAGGCTCCAGACCCAGAGAGGACCAGAGAATCAAGTCCGTTACTGGACAGGACAGATGGTACTTTGTCCGTCTGGTGTGCTCAGACTGAGAGTGGAGAGACATTACAGCAAACCGGCTCTCCCCATCAAGGATAACGGAAAAAGGCACCATTCCAAAATCTAATGCTCTGTGTTTTCTGATTTCTTATGCCTATTTTGTCTTCTTGTTGACAAATTGTGCCTCTCAACGGACACCAACACACAAATCAAAAACAAGATAAAGAAAAACAAATGGCAAAATATGGAAAGGATAAAGTGTAAACCCATCCAACCCAATGAAATACACATGAAAAATATAATTACATTATTAAGAAGAAACACTTTTAATTTGAAACATCCAAATCTTATCGCTTCTTTTTTTTAGAAAATTTTATAATACATCTGTGTATCAAATGCACAGTGCGGTAGACGATTAAACTTTAACTTTCGATAATATCAAATTTAATCGTACCGGTGTATCTTATATACTCGTGTACTCGTGAATTATAAAAACTCCACAATAAAAGCAGAAATGTATGTCGACCCTAGCTTAAAACCAAAATGAAAAGAAAATTTTGATTGGAAGAGAGGGAACTGACCTCCGTTAAGCCAAAGAACAAGGGGTTTCCGAGATGCATTCTCTTGAGCTTGAAAAAACCAGTAGAACAAGGCCTTGCCGGATTTGGGAAGTTGGACGTAGCCGGCGTAGTGCGGAAATGACACCGGCGGCTGTCCGGGCAAGTTGGTGACCCTGTCACCTTCTCCCAGTCGTCTCTGCGTTTCTACTTCTTCATGTTTCACAGCATTTATCACAGGAAAGAGTAATACTAGACACCATATCATAATCATGTTCAACAAATTAGGATTAAGGGCCATTGGAGAATCTCAGACACAGACTGCTAGCAATTACTACTGCTGTCTACTGATCGTATTTATAATAATATTGGTCTGTGTGCAATTTGGGAGCTTTTTCTGCGAGTGAGACTCCGACTCGAGGGAGAGGGAGAGAGAGAGGGAGAGAGTGAGGGAGAGAGTTGAATTTTCAACGGGATAAAAAGTAGAAAGCAATTTGTGCCCGTTGGATAAGACAGACGCCTTTTTATTTATTTCAAAAGAAATGGCCACGGCCCAACCGCGTGGGGGGATTGTCCCGACATGGTAATACAATTGATATCTTTTGATAGGATAATACAATTGATTTCTCACTACTTCTTATCCTTTTCTTATATTCCCTTTTTCCATTTTTTTTCTTCCTGAAATAGCCTTTTTCTCCTTTTCTTAATTTTTTTTTAAATATGACTAATTATTGGGTTTGTAATCAAAGAAAAAAAAACATAAAATTTCTCACTTGAATTTGCTAATTTAGTAAAAAAAATCCAACATAATCTTTCAATTTCTCACAATACCCATGTCTAATTAACATCCACTAGCTAAAAGACAGAAGAATCTATCGCCCATCATCATGTGGCATTATGATATGGTTTTTCATGCTATCAAACCCTGCATAACTAGTATTACTAGTACTGCAATTTCCACCACGTCCATTCCCGTCCCCGATGCAACCCTCAGAATTATGGTTGAGCAAGTAGTCAGTCTCTTCGAATCCAAATCCACCTCTTCTCCACGGATGCTTCCCCAAGCTGAGCAGTCCGTCAATCTCCGCCGTGACTTCCTTCATAGTAGGCCTCTCCTCTCCCTTTACCTTCAAACATCTGTTTGTAACACTAGCTACTTCCTGTATTTGCTTGATAATTATTTCATCATCTACATTCACATGATCATCAAGAATTTTGATTAACCGATCCTCTTTCATCGAAGAAACAAAGTACATTGCTAGGTTTCTCTCGCTCTCCGGCCTATCGAAAGAAAGTGCTTTTTACCCGTTAATAGCTCCGCGAGAACAACTCCAAAACTATAGATGTCGCTTTTTTCTGTCAGCTGACTGCTGTGGAAGTATTCGGGCAACGGCGGAGCCACTAACAAGGCTAGGGTGGGCTCTAGCATAGGGAGAGTTTTAGTTGTTTAAGGTTAAAAATACTGATAATTTAGATTATTTTATTATTTTTAATTGCTATAGCCCACCCAATAAGTAAAAGTTCTAAAAAATAGGACTACTTTTAGAAAAAGTAAGAGTTAAAAAATATTAAATAAATTATTTACTTTAATCAATATCAAAATTTATTATTATTATATTTCAAATCGTACGCACATTGACACACACGTCCCAATCTTTTTATTTGATTAGTTTCTAGGGAGCAGTCTATAGTGATTAGTTTAGGTTTCCTAGGAGTAGTCATTCGGTTTTAAAAAGTAGATTTAATATTTTATTATTTTAGGTTTCCTAGGAGTAGTTTATTATTATTTTTTCGACTTTTGCGGTACAACAGTGATCCTTCTTCACTTTTCAGAAAGCCTTCGTCCCGTCTCTTCTGCAGTTCACAGAAACCAAGCATACAAGTGAGAAAGTTTATTGATTTTTCTCATCAATAGGTAAGTTTTTTCCACTTTATTCTTATGTCTTGATGATTTTATTTGTTTATTGATTTAATTTTAAGAGTTCGTACTTCAAAAATTCAATTTCAAGTTTAATATATTTTTTTTAATAGTCTGATAGAATTTCTAGCAGATTCAATGGTTTTGTACATTGAAAAAGAGTTTGTCGAAAAGATTGATTCAGAAGAAATAACAAAGGATTTCAATTCCATTAAGGATCGAAGGGCACAACTTGAATAGGTACTTTTTCTTTTATTTGTTAAGTTGCAACTTCAAATGTTTTCTTTGTTAAATCTAGTTGAAACTTGCTTTATTCATAGTTAAATTTCTTACTTTAAATTATTGCTTTCAGGCTTGTTATTGTGTAACTTTATGTAAGTAACAAAAAAATTTAACCATTTGATCTTCTAGTAATAATTTTAGTTTAGCCCATCCACCAAATAATTCCTAACTCCGCTATTGTATTCGGGGTCTAAGTATCCGAGTGTTCCTTGTACTAGAGTGGTTAGCTGAGTTTGTTCAACAGGAATAAGCCTCGAAGCTCCAAAGTCAGAAACTTTTGCTATGTAATCATCATCCAATAGAATATTGGTAGTCTTCACATCTCTATGTATGATAGGCATAGAAGTTGCAGAGTGCAAGTACGCAAGTGCCCCATCTGTTTCTGCTGCAATTTTAAGGCGCATTTCCCACGAAAGCGACAAATACTGGTCTTTACCATGAAGATGATCAGAGAGAGTACCGTTTGTGATGATCTCGTAAACTAGTAAGGGTACTTCCGTCTCCAAACAACACCCCAATAGCTTGACAACATTACGATGATTAATTTGTGAAAGCACGATTACCTCGTTAATGAATTGTTCGATTTGGCTTTGATCGCAAATTTTGGACTTCTTAATGGCAACAACTTTGTTATTTGATAGCAATCCCCTGTACACTGTTCCGTAGCCTCCTTGGCCAATAATCCTACTTTCGTCATAATTATTAGTCGCATTTTTCAGTTCCTCCGCTGTGAAAATTTTGGCTGTCTCGACAGATCCTCTGTGACGAGAGAGTTGCTGTTGCAGCAATATGCCACCATTTTGTTGAAAAAACTTCTCTCGAAGTTGAATGCACTTTCTTTTTTTGTCTCCCCAATAAATCCAAAAACCTCCAACGAGCAATGCCAAAATACCTACACAGATGCCTGCATTGGCACATACGATGACGCATCAATTGTTGAACAAATTGGTATATAAATTTGGCGGCACTAGCATGCAATTTAAGTATACACTGAAGTCCATTCTTTTACTTTGAGAGAGAAATTTCCCTTGCATATTTCTAAGCTACCAGCTGTAAAGTTTGACAAGCTAATTGAAAATGAACTAACCACAAACTGGGTATGAAAATGCATTTTCAGTTCCCCTTGCTGACCATAAATTGAGGTACAGAAAGAATGAAACTTTCAAATTTTGTTCTAAGACGAAACTATAGAAACTATCTAGTCCACACGAGGACAAAATTCAATTAATTGTGAAGATAACGATGTTTGCATTTGTAACGTTGTTTACTTGGCCATTCTATCTTCTTGGTCTTTCTTTAATTTCATTTAGTCAATTATATTTATAACTTGACTTATGTCATTTTCATTTGCTGTGATATTAACACTAGCTGGGCCAGTTGTTTTCTCAAAGTATTCATGATTAATGTCACACCTAGGCAACCCCAAATTATGGCTATGTGTATTTAAGTAGGATTTGAATTCTCGGATTTGACATTTTAATATTTAAAAGCATATTCTGTCAGAGAAAATTTAATAGGAGAAATGTTAAGGAAACATTTTCAAAGTGAGACTCTTCATGAAAATACTGTCATCTTATGTTTTTGACACAGTGTTTTATAATGTTGATATGAGAACTGACGTTAAACTATGAGGTGGTAGAGATTTGAGAGTCTCACTCTTGAGAGAGTCCCCTAAGCATTTCTCTCCAAATAGAGGATATGATCCATTCTAATGAGCGGAGAGGGGGTGATGTGCCTTATATGTACATGCCCACCTCCATATAGCACGAGGCCTTTTGAGAGCTTCCCAGAAACAAAACAGTGAAGGCGTGGTCGAGGCTTAAAGCGAACAATATCGTGCTACGGCGGAGCCGAGACTGTTATGTGACATAATGGTATCAGAGCCACTTTGCTGTGTGGTGCGAGTGTGCCGACGAGGACGTCGGGCCCCTAAAAGGATGGATTGTAACATCCCACATCGACCAACGAAGAGAGGATGATGTGCCTTATATGTACATGCCCACCTCCATATAGCACGAGACCTTTTAGGAGCTCACCGGCTTTGGAAGGTAAGCCTCGAAGTAGATCCCTATCATTGTAGATCATATCTAGGTTCATGGTTAGTAAGTTTTTAGGTGATTTTGGTAGTGTAGGAACTTGGAAAAACTCAAGGAAAGTCACTATGCAAATATGGAAATTTCCAGGTCGTGGTCGTTTGGCCATTTTTTGGCCAACTCCGGCCGCCACTCGGTCCCCACTTGGTATGAATCTCTTCTCCACATTCTTAACTCACTCTATTTGGTTAAGAAGCGAAGAAGTTACGAAACAATTTGGTTAAGAAGCGAAGAAGTTACGAAACTTTGAAAATTGCCCAAACCTTCGGCCAAAAACCCATTTTCCGGTGAGCACAGCCATTTTTGAAGCGTTTTCCACGGTGATTTTTCCAGCATGCAAGGTATTAATCTCTTCATCTCGTCGAGTGCTACAACTTTCATGTTTGTTTCATTTGATTTCGTTGAGTAACGAATAAGTTATGGGCATTTGAATTGGTGCCGAGAAACCGGCTAATTCATTGGCCTGAAAACGAGTCAACCTGACCCAAGTCCTTTGAAACCAGCCCAAAACCCATGGGCCTCCAACCCAAGCCCAAACCGTTTACCCGGTCAACGGTCAGCATATACCTTGACCGTTGACTTTGACCGTCAACGTTAACTTTTCGTTGATTTTTTCGGGTTTTCGTCCGGAACCCTCCTAGGTTAATTTCAACATCCTGGACCCATTTCCGACATCTTTTTTCCCTAATTAAATCGATTGAGTAGAGTTTGACTAATCAGACCCTTTATGTGTTTAGGTGCATATATTGTGGTGTTCTATCTTCACTAGTCTGTGCAATTTTTCGGTAGCGAAGTACCGTGAGTGGACCTTTCTAAAAATGCATGTTTTAATAGTAGTAATGCATACATGAAAAACATGATTTAATGATTACATTTTATGAGATAACATGCTTACTGAGGCTAGTTTGAAGTATTACTATTTTTCCTATAACCCGTGTTCTTTATTGAATATCTGATGGATGACGATATAATATTTAGAACATGTTTCGAACACCTCTTTATAGTAGAGATGATGGATGAATTTATACTATGAAATTGCTTTTCAAATATATGTATGTTCTATGGTTTGTACTTACCTAGTGGTCTCTATTTCGCTATGAGACGAGGGATAGATTCTGTCACGGGTGAGGTTACGGTGTTGGCACGGGGCCTGAAGGTGATTTTCCTCTGGCAATTGGCACATGGACGGGGAGCTGGCACGGGGCTTGGAGTGAGATTGGACATTCACTAGTGATTACGATATATACAAGTTATGTTTTGAGACATTGCACGACATGCTAGGTTTCGGAAAAACCTATTTTTATCATGATGTACGTGTTTTCATAAAACCTAGGGGTTAGTATGTTGATAACTGTTTTATTATATATATATATCAACTTGGTCCACTCATGTTTGTTTTGTCCCCATTCAGGACTAGAATCGAGGCATACAATCCTGACATCAAGACACTTCTGCATCGGCATCTTCGAGTTCTCTTGGTGTAGGACCCATCCTTTATTTCATCCAATTTTATATAATTTCATTTAATGTTCTAGATTAGATGTGTGCTTGGTTTTCGATCCCGGAGCATAAGGGAACCTACTAGCTCTTCTAACCCCTTTGGCCCTAGACACTCTCATTCCTTCAAGCAGCAGGGCCAGAGTTCAGGTTCTTCTAGCGAGAGCAATCCCAGGATGGGTGACCCACCGAGAAGTTCTCGTGTGAGTTCCCAGAAACAATATCATGAGGGCGTGGTCGGGGCCCAAAGCGGACAGTATCATGCTACGACGGAGCCGAGATTGAGATGTGACATAATGGTATCAGAGCCACTCTACCTTGTGGTGCGAGTGTGCCGACGAGGACGTCAGGCCCCTAAAGGGGTGGATTGTAATATTCCACATCGACCAATGGAGAGGGGGTGATGTGCCTTATATGTACATGCCCACCTCCATATAACATGAGGCATTTTGGGAGCTCACTGGCTTCGGATTCTATTGGAACTCCGAAGTTAAGCGAGTTCGGACGAGAGCAATCCCAAGATGGTGGCCCACTGGGAAGTTCTCGTGTGAGTTCCCAGAAACAAAATCGTGAGGGCGTGGCCGTGACCCAAAGCGGACAATATCGTGCGACGGCGGAGCCGAAACTGGGATGTGACAGACATAAAACTTGAAAGAAAAAAACAATAATACATCAGACCGTAATAATTGCTAATCAGTAAAAAATATCCCAACATAATCATCCAATTTCTTACAATAACCATCAACAAATATTAACATTAATCTTAATATAATACACTTGTCTAATTAACATCCACTAGCTAAAAGACAGAAGAAACTATCGTCCATCATCATATGGCATTATGTTATGGTTTTTCATGCTATCAAACCCTGCATAACTAGTATTACTAGTACTGCAATTTCCACCAGGTTCATCCCCGTCTCCGTTGTAATGCTCAGAATTAGGGTTGAGCAAGTACTCAGTCTCTTCGAATCCAAATCCATCTCTTCCCCACGGATGCTTCCCCAAACTGATCAGTCCGTCTAGCTCTGCCGTGACTTCCTTCATAGTAGGCCTGTCGTCTCCTTTTACCTTCAAACACCTCTTTGTAAGACTAGCTACTTCCCGTATTTGCTTGATAATTATTTCCTCATCGACATTCACATGATCATCAAGAATTTCGATTAAGCGATCCTCTTTCATCGAAGAAACAAAGTACATTGCTAGGTTTCTCTCGCTCTCTGGCCTATCAAAAGAAAGTGCCTTTTTACCCGTTAGTAGCTCCGCGAGAACAACTCCGAAACTATAGACGTCACTTTTTTCTGTCAGCTGACTGCTGTGGAAGTATTCGGGGTCTAAGTATCCGAGTGTTCCTTGTACTAGAGTGGTTAACTGAGTTTGATCGATAGGAATAAGCCTTGAAGCTCCAAAGTCAGCAACTTTTGCCATATAATTATCATCCAATAGAATATTGGTAGTCTTCACATCTCTATGTATGATAGGCATAGAAGTTGCAGAGTGCAAGTATGCAAGTGCCCCAGCTGTTTCTGCTGCAATTTTAAGGCGCATTTCCCAAGGAAGCAACGAATAGTTTTGGCCATTATCATGAAGATGATCGGAAAGAGTACCATTTGTGATGAACTCGTAAACTAGTAAGGGTACTTCCGTCTCCAAACAACACCCCAATATCTTGACCACATTACGATGATTAACTTGTGAAAGCACGATTACCTCGTTTATGAATTGTTCGATTTGGCTTTGGTCGCAAATTTTGGATTTCTTAATGGCAACAACTTTGTTATCTGATAGCAATCCCCTGTACACTGTTCCGTTGCCTCCTTGGCCAAGAACCCTACTTTCATCGTAATTATTAGTCGCATTTTTCAGTTCCTCCGCAGTGAAAATTTTGGCTGTGTCGACAGATCCTCTGTGACAAGAGAGTTGCTGCTGCAGCAATATGCCACCATTTTGTTGGAAAAATTTCTCTCGAAGGTGAATGTATTTTCTTCTTTTGGTTCCCCAATAAATCCAAAAACCTCCAACGAGCAATGCCAACATGCCTATACAGATGCCTGCATTAATTGGCACATACGCTGACACATGAATTGCTAAACAAATTTCGTACATAAATTTGATGACACTAGCACGCAATTTAAGTGTACACTAGAGTCCATTATTTTACTTTGGGAGAGAAATTTCCTTTGTACATTTGTAAGCTACCAGTAAAGTTTTACAAATTAATTGAAACATGAACTGACCATAAATTGGGTATGAAAATGCATGTTCAGTTCCCCTTGCTGACCATAAATTGAGGTTTACAAACAATGAAATTCCCAAATTTTGCTCTAAGAAGAAACTATGGAAATATGCAGTTTTTCTTGACTTGTTAGCTCAAAGAAACCAATAGCATAAAAAACGATTAAAATGCTTTTACTAAAAAAAAAAAAATCAATAAAAAAAGGCTACTAAATGTATGAAAACTAAGATAACAAGGCAAACCATTGAATAAATCGACGGCCACTGCATATATAATAAGAAGCCCCAGTCCACAAGAGAACAAAATTGAACTAGTCGTAAAGATAATGATGTTTGCATTTGTAATTCCAACGTTGTTTACTTGGCCCATATTCTATATCATCTAGGTCTTTCTTTAATTTCATGATTTAGTCAATTAGATTTGTAATTTGTTTTATATCATTTTCATTTGCTTTGATAATAACACTAGCTGGGGAAGTTGATTTCTCAAAGTCTTCATGATTAATGCCACACCTAGGCAACCCTCAAATTAATTCTATGTCAATGTGTATTTAAGTTGGATTTTTGACATTTTTATATTGAAAAGCAGACCTGTCAGAGAAGAGACCAAATCTTCTGAACTCATTTGTTTATCAATGATAGATGTCACAAAAAAGCCACACACAAAATGAGTGCAGAATATTTGAACTCGTCAGAGAAAATCTGAATAGAGGATTGATCCACTCTAAGGAGTATGAAATATAATTGAAAATACTAATCAATTTATAAATAATGTTATTGTGCTCACCTAAGGCAATGGCAAGTTTGAGAGATTGAGTGCTACGTTTATCAATTGGGCTGCAACCTTCTCCGTTTCTCATTCCGTCCCCGTCGTGTCCCTTGGGACACAAGCAATTCACGCTTCCAAGGATATTGTTGCATGTTGCTGTACTGCTGCACGGGTTTGAAACCTCGCACTCGTTTATATCTGAAATTAACAATTAATCCATCAGAAAAATTAATTAATTAAGAGTACAATTAACCAGCCGTATGATTATTAATTAAGCTTAATGAACGAAGAGGATAGGTTTCCTAGCTGTCACAAAAACTACGGTTTAGTAATATTTCTAGATGAGTTTAATTAGTACCTTGACATCCAACAAGAAGGTATGGATTTCCTTGATAACCCTTATTGCATTTGCAGATGTAGCCACCCCCGTTGTTTGATTCGTAACACTCACTGTTGTTTGCCAGACATGCATAAGTAGCACTGGTTTTAGCTTGTTGGCATGTTTGGTTCCCAACAGCCCAATCAACCACCACCGGGACACTCTCCCTATTCTGAAAGTTTCCAAGATCCAAGGAGGAAAAGTTGAAGGCGTCTTCTTCCACAACAAAAGCGTATCCGCATGGATTGAAGCCTCCGACGTCCGAATGGTTACTCAAGCTCGCTGTTGCCGTGGCATAATCTATCACATCTTCCGGTATAGGTATTTGGCAACAACCAATGCCGGAGCATGTCCCGTTCTCCACATCCTCAAACTTTGTACAAAGGGATACGCATCCAGTCGTGTAGCTTCGCCCTTTCGAGCTTGCGATAACCCCGACAGTGTCACAGCCGACAGCAGTGAACCTATTGCGGCTACTTGAAATAGGGAACTTGGAGAACGTGAGCATGGAAGAGACTCTGTTGCTGCTGTTGCTGAGATCGCCTGAGTTGTCGTATTCGTAGCAATCGTAGGAAATGGAGCTGGAGACTCGTATTTCGTGATCAACGAGCGATATGTCGAGGATGGTTACGTTGCTTTTTGGGAAAAATAATGCTTTCTGACCGTTTGACGTGTCGTTGCAGGAAATGAGAAACGACTCGTCGAGGCAACAGCCTGGAGTTGTGCCGAATGGATATGGGATGCTCTGAGAGCCGCAGGTGCCGGGGCAGCCTGACTTTGGTTGCCCGAATGCTGTTTTTGGTGTCAAGTAGAAGATGATGATGACCAGAAATAGCCGAAGTTGTTCGTGGTTCGACATGGCTGATCGGTCATCAAGTAGGCTAGGTGAAAGTCTTTGATTAGCTCATTTGTTAGAAAGCACAATATATACAGAATGCCGAAAGTACCCGCGCTGTCATCATCAGTGAGAAAGTAGGCGGATACTTCCATGGAAATTAAGACTTGGCCGTCGAGTTGGAAATAACCAAGAAATATAGTGTTAGAAAATTATACAAAATAGGGTTTGACAATATTCCTGAAGCCGCTTGCAAGTGGCTGGCCTGCCAAACGTGAGAGCTGCCTAGCCAGACAGACGTAATGAAGTGTCTCTCCAAACTCAAATGTATGTCCGTCCCTTAAATTGTTGTTTAATTCCCAAAATGGACAATGCACAATGGTTACTTTAGAAATTAACAAGAAAATATGCCCGCGCTTTGCTGCGGGACCTTGAATGCACCAGCCTTAACTACATGAATAAGACACACTTAACCTGAATAAATTAAACATAATCCTGAAAGAACAGAGGAATAGAGGAGTGACACATTTTCTTGATTTTTCTTGTAAAACTCAAAGCTTACTGTCCAAAACCAAATAATTTGTACCATTTTACATGCTCGTGCAACATATGCCTTACACTGGAAAAACATCAAAAATCGAATACAAATTTGTACATCATTGATGGATTTTGTTTTACATTTTTATAATCAAATCAAGTGGTAGTGTAGCACGTAAAATTACAAACTTGAAGCAACCAGAGAGCATAAATTAAGATGTAGAGATATCCTCAAACTTGCAACATTCAGTATGGAAGCTAACCGTTGAGGTTTGTGAAGCAAACTGCGGCATGAGTTGCAGTCAATTGAACAAAAACATAGTAGTTAACTAAAATATGCATGATGAAATGGATTCATAGTTTTCATGCATGACACAACCTTATATTATTCCATAAGTAAGCTTAATATCATTCCACAAAGTGAAATTATAATGCTTACTTGTCGCAGATAGGGCAATGCCACAATGAAGGCATATGGCGAAACTTAGTAACCTGTAGCATTCATTGCACTTTGTAGCCGATATGATTTTGCCTATCTGATGGCATCTGATAACACAAAAAAGACCACATAAGGGATGCCAAGTCTACTTTGATTCTTATGTCATGCGATAAATAGAACAGATAGATGATGTTTTCCATATCAATAGCATTCCAAGAAATGTAAAGGACACAACACAGTAGCTTACTAATTCAAAAGATTAAATGAACTATAAATGGACCAATGGTTAATCGAACAAATTCAATACAACTAAATCACATTCTAATTTTACGCTAAGCACTATATTGCCAAGAAAAGTGTCCATATTGCTGTGAATATAAGAAAATTGAGTTAGCACTATCCATTACTCATTTTGCTAAATGAAACGCCTAGAATCTATTCATTTCAAGTAAGTAAAAATTCAAAACAGGGAGATGGAGATATCGAACGTTGAAAAGTGATTAAATTGCCATCTTAACAATCGATTTAACCTATATACACCTACAGGTATCAAATTTGATCTTAGATAAAAATAAAGCTGCTGATGAGATAACTGATTCCTGGTGTGAGTCATCACTTCTACTTTTTATGGCAATGATTACTTGAAGTTCGCATGCATACTCAATTGATCAATAATATTGACAATATATCCACCATTTCAGAAGAAACCATTCTAGTATCTGTGTGTGGTATATGTATTTGTGGGTGTCTATCTGAGTCCATCATTCGTTTGTGCTATGAGTATTTAGGAGTGTAAGTTCGTGTGTGTATTTGCCAAAAAAATATGATTTTTACTTTCAGTCGATCAATAAAAATTTATTCAAATATAACACTACTTGGTTTTGAGACTCCTAGTATTGGCAAATAAAAAAAATATAAAAATAAAAATAAAAAAAGACTCCTAGTATTGTACCAATGTTAAGATTTAATATTCATTTTTGCTTGGCTTAATGATAATTTCTATCAGTTGATCATTGGTCTAACGAATCTCCACATTCGTTGCAACCCCCAAGGTAAACTACCCCTCCTGGCGGATACCAACACCCTAATAAACATGGTTTTAAATGTTAGTCTCATCTATGATATATTTGGTACTGTCATAGATAGAGAGATTAATAAAAGATTCTCTCAATGTTACTGTGTCATAGTAATAATTTATACTACTTCTTTTATTATAACCAAACCTATACCAGTTTGTAATATTCAAACAACTTTAAACCTTTTGGATTAGAACACGGGCAAATGAAAAAATAAGTTAATGCAAATTCTTTAGCACCTCAACTTGCAAAATAATGAGATCGATCACAAACAAAACAATGTCGAAACCAAAGCTGCTAACTCCCAACACAATCAAAACTACATATAGGAAAAAGGAAATGAAGCTTAAAAAACTTAAATTAGGGAAAAGAGTTGGAGAAGCAACAACTGACATTATTTACCAAGGCTTTTCAAGGTTGGCAATTTAATGGATATGCTTCCCAGGAGCTTCAACTAAAGCTTGATAAATTGTTGAAATGGGTTGGAACAGAAGTAATTTGAGTGCCTTCTTTCTGACTACCAAAAAAAAAAAAAAAATTTAAGATTAGATATTACAAACTGATGTACACATAGTAATAGAATCAGTGTTAATTTCTCCATTTTATAGCAATACCTCATAACAAATCATCGTCGACAAACGAAATGAGTTTTAGTTTTTGAATTAAAAAAGCCAAAACACATTTTCAGGGAGTCCGTTAGCCAGAGAAAATCAGAATAGCTAATAGCAGACAAATCCAGAAAAAAAGATGGAAACAAATAGAATCATTCAAATTTTGTATGACCCAGGTAGGTAAGCTGCTGTGAAGGTAAAGAGGCCCAAGAAGCTCATATGAATGAAAGGATTTTGCTTCCTGCACACATAGACCTATAAACTCGAGCAAACCCAACGTCAATCAGACCATAGGCCGAAAATCTCAACAAGCAAAAAACTGAGCACAAATTCAAAAATCAGAAGTCAGAGAGAAATTTGTGACCCTAATTTGTGAAACTGCAGAGATCTGAGATGTAGAGAGAGGGGAACATATCACAAACGATCCCATATTTTGGAACTGCTTTAAACCAACCTACCATGAAATTATAGCCACTTGAGAAATCTTCAAATCAGAACTGAACAGGCAGCAAGGGGAAGAATTTAGATGTTTGAGCTTTGTAAACGAATTTTTACATGAAAAGCATAAATTGGATGAATGAAGCTCTTCAAATTCTCTGAACCACTCTATGAATAGCATGACCTGTGAATGGTTGATTGTCTAATAGAAATTAGTAAAAGTGTGTGTAAGAGTATTATATATGAAACTATATTATTGCAAAGTGCTGTGGAATACTCGAGCTTTTAAACCAATAAAAAAATGCAAGACAAAATATATGGACAGAGAAGTAAAAAGTATTAAGTTTGAAAGACATGAACGAAAGTGTCTTAGAAGATTTATACCTTTTAGATTGAAAATGGCAGGAAAGAGAGAGAGTTAACTTGTTATCAATTACCTTACGAATAACTTTTGCAGCAGCTGAAACACCTTTATCAATGAAATATCCCAAGAACGTTGGATCAGCTACACGAACCTGCTTTCAATTGAACATTTCATTATAGCTCTAAAATAAGAAAAACTTCCAACTCTTCTAAAAAAGAACATTTCAGACTCCAGTTAATTTAGGCAGGACTAAGGAGACAAAGATGAGTATTTTCTTCGTTGACCAACCAAATAATGGAAGAGAAGGAATTTCTCCCCTTCTTTTTCCCCTCCTTGCAGACTACACACGCTATTCAGAAAGGAAGAAATCTCATCAGTGCATTGTCAACTCCACAGCAATCCACATATTTAATTCCTTTTGTAGCCATATCTTCTAACCCAACCCACATTATAAGCACTTTATTTAATAATGCAATCATCTTCCAAGACTAAGGTCCAAATATGTGATCGGTTCCATCCTGCATATCTACATTTCTATTGAACAGAACAATTTGCAATACACTTGCTCCCATCCTAAATCATTGTAATATTACTGAGGAAAAAAGACAATTCCCTTGCAAGAGCAAAAACACTCTGTTTGCTACTACTGAACATAAATACTTACACCTACAAAAATAACAATAAAAAATTGGCACAAAAAGCATACGTCCGTAAAACACAAAGTACTTACCACATGCAATGAATGACACCCTTAGAAGCTGATGCTTCTTCTAACGCACCAATACAAACCCCAAATTTATTTCATTTTCTTTTCCTCCAATCAGACCCCAAATTCCAAATGGATCTGGCCCCACAGGAGCTCCAATTTCTCACCATCCCAGGTATACTCAGAGAATCCACCTCCATCCATTACATAAAAATTAGAAAATAAAAATATAAAATAAAAATAAAAATAATAAAAATAAAAACAGAAAAAAGAAAAGTGTACCTCATGCCGCTGCTCTTGAAAAGCCCAAAAAATAAGATCACCCTAAATACCAAGCAAATATATAAGCAATTCAATAATCACCAAAGAGAAATTCACCATGAATGAAATAAAGAAACTAAACAAAAAAAAGGGTACCTCACTTCCAGTTCCAATCTTGGAGGGCTTTAATGAGTTCTAATATGCAACGTCAAGCAGTTCCGCTTGGAAATTGTATGAAACGGTCTAAATTAAAACAATCACTTCAATCAAGATCCATATTCTCAACAAACTGTTAACAGAGAGCGTGATCAAGGACCTGCCAATGTCAAGTACTATGAATTTGTGGGATTAAAAATTGTATGAAAGATTGTGTCATATAAGATTACTGAAAGCAGTATATATTCTCAAAATAACCAGTAACTAAAAACGTATAGATTAGTATAACAAAATGGGGATCTTCAAATTGATCAACATAGATGAAGCAGCAAATCCATCACAATCCTTATCAATCAAATAGATAATATAGTTGTTTGAGATATAGTATGGGTGTACCTAGAAGAATAAAGGCGCATACTGAGTCGGAGAGAGCATAAGTGAGCTAGCGGAGTTTCGATGGAATACTGAAATAACGAACTGAATCATTTACTAAAGATATAAATTAACATCACTAACTCGCCTAAATTAAAAACTTACATTGGTGAAATATACAACCCAAAGGCAAAGTATTCCCTGCAGTTAATTCAAACGACATTGACAAAAAAATTCCCAAAAAATCAATATTCTTACAGCCACTTCTATCATATTTTATAAACACGCACAACTCATCAAACAAAAAGAGGGATTAAGAAAAATACCCATGTCTGATTTCTCCAAAGCATCCTAGTAGGAGAAAATGGATCCACACTGCGTGCTTCATGGCTTGAAGTAGCAACCCTTGAACCCTTTTCAATTCAACAAAAATTACAACAACAAAAACCAACAAAAAAGTTGTATAAGGCAATTAATATAAATATTTATAAAAAAAAAAAAAAACAGAGAATCACCGAATCCAATTTTCAATCACTTAAATTTAGATCGAAAGAAAGTATACAGTCAAGATAAGACTTACCAGGAAACCCTGGATTTTCTGGATAACATTTTCTTCGAATTAAACTGAAAATTTGAAGAAGGTGAGAATCATGACAGAGAGAAGCGAAAGGAAAAGAAAAGCGGAAAAGAAGTGGAAGCAGGAGCTGTCACATCCCGGCCCGGGGTCGACCACTTCCCGGGCCCGCTCCACCACCGTAGCACGATATTGTCCGCTTTGGGCCCCGACTACGCCCTCACGGTTTTATTTCTGGGAACTCACACGAGAACTTCCCAGTGGGTCACCCATCATGGGAGTGCTCTCGCGCGCTACTCGCTTAACTTCGGAGTTCCGATGGAACCCGAAGCCAGTGAACTCCCAAAAGGCCTCGTGCTAGGTAGGGATGGGAATATACATTTAAGGATCACTTCCCTGGGCAATGTGGGATCTCACAATCCACCCCCCTTAGAGGCCCGACGTCCTCGTCGGCACACCACGACCAGGGTTAGGCTCTGATACCAAATTGTCACATCCCGACCCGGGGTCGACCACTTCCTGGGCCCGCTCCACCACCGTAGCACGATATTGTCCGCTTTGGGCCCCGACTACGCCCTCACGGTTTTGTTTCTGGGAACTCACACGAGAACTTCCCAGTGGGTCACCCATCATGGGAGTGCTCTCGCGCGCTACTCGCTTAACTTCGGAGTTCCGATGGAACCCGAAGCCAGTGAACTCCCAAAAGGCCTCGTGCTAGGTAGGGATGGGAATATACATTTAAGGATCACTTCCCTGGGCGATGTGGGATCTCATAGGAGCTCCAGACGAAATTCGGTCTCGAATTGAGAAAAAATATGTGAGAGAAAGAGAGCGAGAGACGAACCTGATTCGCTTGCAGAGGCTAGGGTTCCGGGTTTGAGAGAGAGCTCGAGAAATCTGTGGAAGCAAATGGGTTTTTCCACTGCTTTCGTCGACTTTCCATCACTTTTCTTTCCACGATGACCAACACGTGTAGACATGGAGCAGAGAAAAAAAAAAGCGATTGCAGGAAATGGAAGGCAGAGAATGAAACAGCAGAGAAATCCAACAGAAAAGGCCATCGATGAAGAAAGCGTGGCCAGCGAGGACAAAGTGGTCATTTTTCTGTGTAGAAGAGGCCACATAACGTGAGATCAAGAAGAAACCGAGGGGCATTTTAGCCATTACACTGCTCGTGAACAGTGCTTTCCACCGGGTTTTAGTATATAGATAATGTTGGTGGTCACCAAAGTTTTTTGGCCCATGCATTTAATGCGATCTTAATTCCTAATGTAAAGATTATGACACTAAATAATTAAAAATTACTTAGTATAAAAATAGGAATGTGATATCTACATATCTCATTTTATTTTTCACACATCTTTTTAATTTTCAACCGTCGGATCGGATGAATTGAAAAAGATCAACAAATATAAATTATCAAGAAGTGTGTGAGAAGTAAAATAGAATGTGTAAATAGCACACCTCTAAAAATATTAGAAACTTGAGAAACTAAAACTGTAGAAATAGTTGCATCTTTTAGGTTATCCTTTTCATCCACTTCTCAACCTCCACTCTCCACTCCCACTCTCCCACTCCGAAAGCTGTCTTACGAAAGCGTCAACCTTTTGCTTTAAACTTCAAGACATACATGCATACACCATATTCTGCTCAAACCAACACACACACAGAGACCGACATTCCCATTCGTTTGCTTTACACAGACAGACCATATTCTCCAAAGTGAACAGTGATATATTCATATATTCACGCTAGGTAGCTAGATAGCTCAAGAATAGTGATCACTCCATCTATGGAAAAGGAAATTTTGCATATTTCCGAATGTGAATTGTTAGTTAGTTGCACATGCACACAACAAGAAAGTTTATGAATAATCTCTACTCTTTATATAACTTTATTTGAGAAATATGTTGTGAGAGCACTATAATTTTATTTTAATGTCTGAACCGTCTAATTTTATAATTCTTCATTTAGGCTTTTTATAAAAAAAATTAAACAAATCAGAAAAATAAAGAACACAATATTTCAAAAAACTTACAATCATTTAACTGTAAGAAAAACTAAAGAACACCTTTGAAATCGAACCAAAACTAAACCGTGCTGCAAGTATTAAAAAAATATTTAATTAAATACCCATATTAGATGTTGTGTCCTAATTAGTTGATTGTTAGAGTTCATACTAAAAACTCAACCACACCATAATTTGACCACTTTCTCAATCTTCGTCTGCTCAGAGTCAGTGCTCTCAGTCTCATCAGTCTCTTTCTCACACACTGTGAATCGGTGGGTCTCAAGTCTCAACGAGTCTGCAAATCTTTCCACTTCACACAAAAGCTCTGCAAATCAGTCGGCCCCAAGCCTTCAACTCTCATCCCCAGATCCTCTTCATACCGCGAATCCAATCCTTCCCCTTCAGTGCCTTTAAACTGTGATTCGAGAGTTAAGGTTCTACTATAAAACCAATTGGCAATATGGGGAGTAGCCTAACCTCTTATAAGCTCATGCAAGGTCCTTCCTCCCGTTAATATGAGACTCATTCTCAACAATTATCTCCCCTCCACTTCGTTCCAGCTAATATGGTAAGAACTTAGAACTTATATTAGTTAATTTAGTTAATCATTTGTGATTAATTTTAGGGTTAGGGTTTATTTGAATCAAAAAGGAACTGGGCTTTTTTTTCTTTTGGGTTATAATAAAAAAGAGATTTGATCTAGTTCAACAGTAGTACCACCATTTTACTGCAAATTATAAAGCATTTTGATGTTGAAATTTATTTCAAATTTGAACTGTAATATTGTGATTGGTGATCAAATTGAATTTTAGCGACTGTAATGTGTAAAATTCAAAACCCTCTGATAGAAGGTATCGACTTTTACTCTCAAAGGTATCGACTTTCTTAAATTTTAAGAAAAAATGGCAACGTAATTTCTAGAGAAAATGGAAGCCGCCCAACAGCCCAAGTGGGAAAAAAGCCGAAAAGAAGGAAAGATCCAGGAAATGGGGGAGTTGGAAATACTAAGACCACATTCTATGTAATTTACTAATGTTGTTAAGAGAGAGAAAAAATTTTCTTCATTTTATATGTAAATGGTTTGAAATTGAACAGAAACCATTTGAAATCACAAAAACTTTTTATTTTAGTTTTAATTTCACTCAAAACGCACTGGAACGAACCGTGCCCACCCTTCGTTTGGCGGCACTTAGGAAAGCATCAACATTTTGCTTTAAACTTCAAGAGATATATACACAACATGTTCCACTCAAAAGTCAAACCAACACACACACAGACCGACATTCCCATTCGTTTGCTTTACACACAGACCATATTTTCCAAAGTGAATAGTAATATTTTCATATATTCACGCTAGGTAGTAGCTAGATAGCTCAAGAATAGTGATCACTCCATATATGGAAAAGGTTCCGACAAAAAAAATATATGGAAAAGGAAATTTTGCATATTTCCTAAAGTGAATCGTTAGTTAGTTGCACACGCACACGAAAAGAAATTTTATATATAACCTCTAGATTTTTTAATTAACTTTAATTGAGGAATACAATGTGAGAGTACTGTGAATTTTATTTTAATGTCTAAATCGTCTAATTTTATAGTTCTTCATTCAGTTTTTAGTAAAAAAATTAGGCAAATCAGAAAACTAAAGAAATCAATATTTCAAGAAACTACTAAAATGACAATTATTTAATTGTAGGAAAATGCTAAGAAGAACACACTATTTAATTGAAAAAAAAAGTCCTAAACACTACACGGTTCGAATCATCAAAATGCTTTCCATGGTAGGGCCCGCAAGAATATACAAGTATGAACTCGAATAAGCTTATATGAATGGGTGGGCAGCCACGTCTGTTGCCCAGAATACATTTCAGCTCACCAAATCGAAAGCTCTTGGATAAAAGAAAGAAGTAGAAAACATGCACGCCAAGAAACACACAGATGATGAATCATGACCGCCCCCCATATAACACATGACCTCCACCGTGCCACTCCTCAACCTAATTAAACCAACCCATTCATTTCAATTTCATCATAGTGTGAGTCTGCCAATATTAATAAACCAAACACTCTCATCACATATAGGCTCTCCTCTCATTCCAACAACATGATCACCACCACTCCTCCTCCTCCCATCAATAATCTCCCCTCCCCCTCCTTCTCCGAGACTTTCGTGGCCGGAAACTTGGTTTCAGGGCAACTCTTTTTCCTTTACCACATCCAAATCTTGGAGCTCCTTCTGGCTCTATGTGTCTTCATAACCATACACTCGTTGAGGCAGAAGAAGCGCCATGGCCTACCCGTTTGGCCGGTGCTTGGCATGCTACCCTCTCTCTCTTTTGCCGTACTTGGACTCCAAACCAACAACCTATATGAGTGGCTTTCCCAAGTTCTTTGCCGCCAAAACGGCACGTTTCTATTCCAAGGCCCTTGGTTTAGCAGCCTCTTTTGCGTCATCACTTCAGACCCTCGTAACTTGGAGCACCTTCTCAAGACCAAGTTCTCCAATTTTCCCAAAGGCCCTTATTTCCGAGACACCGTTCGAGATCTTCTCGGGGATGGCATATTCAACGCGGACGACGAGACATGGCAGCGACAAAGGAAGACGGCTAGCATCGAGTTCCACTCAGCTAAGTTCCGGCAACTGACCGCGGATTCGTTGTTTGAACTTGTCCATGGTAGGCTTTTGCCCGTTTTAGAGGACTCCATCAAACACTCGACCGCAATCGACCTCCAAGACATTCTTTTGAGGTTGACTTTTGACAATGTTTGCATGATCGCGTTTGGGGTCGACCCTGGTTGCTTGCATCTGGGGTTACCCAAAATACCATTCGCTCAGGCCTTTGAGGATGCGACGGAAGCAACACTTATGCGCTTCGTGACCCCATCGTGCTTGTGGAAGACCATGAGGTACTTAAACTTGGGTGCTGAGAAGAAGCTAAAGAGGTCCATAAGAGGAGTGGACGAGTTTGCGGAAGACGTCATTCGGACAAGGAAGAAAGAGCTCCCGCTACTAATTTCTGCTACCAATAATTCTAATGCTTCTAATGGTGATGATAAGAAGAATAAGCAGATTAGATCAGACTTGTTAACGGTTTTTATGGGTTTGAAAGACGAGAGGGGGGAGGCGTTTTCGGACAAATTCTTGAGGGATATATGCGTCAACTTCATACTTGCAGGGAGAGACACGTCATCGGTGGCACTGAGCTGGTTCTTCTGGCTGCTTCATCACAATCCGGAGGTGGAGCACAAGATTCTTCAAGAAATATGCCGGATTGTGGGCGCAAGAACATCATCTGATCGTGATCGTGATCGTGAAATTAAAAGTGACGATGATGAAGCAGTAGTATTCAAGCCAGAAGAGATAAAGAAGATGGAGTATCTTCATGCAGCTCTATCAGAGGCTTTAAGGTTGTACCCTTCAGTTCCATTAGATCACAAGGAGGTAAGTTCAGTTCAGTTAATTACACAACTTGCACCTTAATTTTCATTTTCTTTTTAAACATTAGTTTACTCAAACTAATATAACCATGTTAAGTGCATGCATGGCATGTTATGGGACTTGTCATGCCTCACACATTCTTCAACTAATCATATAGCTAATCATTTATATATGTTACTAATTATCTATTGTTTCCTGAGGTGAATTATAATCAAGTGAATAACTGGTTTTAGTTTTTCGGTCAACAACGATGACACCCCAGAAGGATATAATCTTAATTTAATGAGATTCTTGTTTACCTAACCCGCTAAATCTGTGACTCGGTCTATATTATCCCATGCAAACAATTGTGTAGCAGTTACTATTTAGGAAGATTGCAGAGGCTACAGCTAAGTTTTTTAATTGAATTGAATTGTTTATATGTGTAGGTAGTTGAAGATGACGTATTTCCAGATGGAACAATATTGAAGAAGGGAACAAAAGTGATATACGCAATGTACAGCATGGGGAGAATGGAGGCGATTTGGGGGAAGGACTGCAGGGAGTACAAACCCGAGAGATGGCTACGGTCATCGGACGGCCGCTTCATGAGCGAGTCTGCATACAAATTTACGGCTTTCAATGGCGGTCCTCGCCTCTGCTTGGGCAAAGACTTTGCTTATTACCAAATGAAGTTCGTCGCTGCCTCCATCATTTACCGGTACCGTGTGAAGGTGGTCGAAAATCATCCGGTGGAGCCAAAGCTGGCACTGACCATGTACATGAAGCATGGGTTGAAGGTCACTCTCCAAAAGCGTGACCATGCTGAGCGCCACAAATTACTAAATATATGAAATATGATATTAATGGGGATTTATATAACATAGATTATAGTGTGTTTGGCGTTTTTGTTGTCGTTTGTAATAATGATATTGTTCATATATGATAGATTTTTCAGTGTGATCGGCATATAGGGTGGTACACAGCGTGTCATTATATAAATAGTGGGATGTGTGTTAAAAAATTAATAACTTAAAAAATAAAATTTCCCACTACTTACATAAATACACATGGTGTACCATTCATATTCTCGTCACAACGAAAAATTTCTCCATATATAAGTGGTGGCATTGCCATATCCCACATACATGGGAAGATGCTTGAAAATCTGTAGTGTGATATCGACTTGTGTAATCTTGGATTCTACCTTGTATATGTATTTGAATAATACATGTATTCTCTCTCTGTTACAAATAAGTTCATCTTTCCCTTTCACTAATTTGTGATTAATCCTAACGAAAGCTAAACCTAAACACCAATTTGCAAATATAACTAACTACTTGAGTCACAAAAATGGTAGCCACTCCGATGCCTGCAGACCAACTTGTAATTCTATACTAAAATCTTAGCCGGTGATTTATTACCATGTGTCTTTCTCACACATCACGTGAGACGTATTGCGTGGGCTCTTCCTCTTTGGTATTTATTCAACTCTCAATCCATCCGGTGCAAGTAAAACTTCCGACATTTCACACTTTAACGTGTTGAGCAAGCCCTTTCTGCCTTTCTTCATTCTTCTCAACTCTCAAGGCATTTCAATTACGAAAGCTTTGAGGGCCAAATACGAAAGAAAAAGGCAAAGTTTGGCGAGCACCTCAGGACCTCGACATTCTTGTCACTGAAACCTCAGCAGTTGGTTTGTCTATTTTTGCTTCCTTGACCTATACCTCTAGTAGGATACCTCGGCAGCACCAGGCACTCAACCTTAAAGTTAACGGACATAATTTTTTACACGATGAAGAATATTGCTATACCTCACCAACTTTACCTACCAAGTTTAGTTTCGTCACATGATGTAGCCAGTTTTCATTTGGTCACATAGAATTTAAATTGCATCCACAGATCTCATATTCTCATCAAATTGATTACTTATGCTTCAATGCAGGAAAGAGGGTTCTAATTCTACCCTACCTAGTACCTATTCGTACAATAATCATCGAATAGATAATTGACTTCCTTGGTATCCACCAACATAGTACAGTCCGATGAGAAAAGACTCATGTTATAAAATATATTTTGTAGGGTAAATTACACAAAACTACCTCAACTATTGGGGTCCCGACAGTTTCATACCTCATTTTTTTAAATTGACAATGTCATACCACATCTTACGAATTTGTGACAATGTTATACCTCCGTCAATTTTTCTGTTAGTTTTTCTATTAAGTGCTGACGTGGCTAGAGACGGGGACCAGTCACTAATCCAGCTGGATAAAAAAATAAAAAAATATATTTTTAATAATTAAATATTAAAAACTTAAGAATAAAAAAACAAAAAACAAAAAAAAAATTCCTAGGGGTGCGTGCGGCACCCCTCCCACCCGCACATTTTCTTTCTCTCTTCTTCTTCTTCTTCTTCTTCTGGGCAAACTGGATTTGGCAAATTTTTTTTTTTTTTTTTTTCTTCTTCTCTTCTTCTTCTTGGGCCGAAACTGGGCTTGATTTTTTTTTTTTTTTGGTTTCTGGGGTGCAGGTAGAAGGAAAAGGGGACGAAGATGAAGATGGGGAGGAGACATGGGTGCGAGGACTGGGTTTTGATTTTGATTTTTTTTTTTTTGGCCGTTTCGTTTCTGGGTTGCAGCAGGGAAGAAGATGGGGTAGGAGGGAGAGGGGGGGGTGGGGTGCGGACGAACTGGGTTTTGTTTTTTTTTTTTTTTTGTCGTCGTTTCGTTTCTGGGTTGCAGCAGGGGAAGAAGATGGGGGAGGAGGAGGGGAAGAAGATGGGGGAGGAGGGAGAGGGGGGTGGGGTGCGGACGGGTTTTGATTTTTTTTTTTTTTTTTTTTTTATACTTTTTTTGTTATTTTAATATTTAATATATATTAAATGATTTTTTTAATATTTTATTAATTTTTTAATGAAAAGTGAGGTCTGGATCAAACCACGTCAGCATTTAACTGACAAATTAACGGTCAGACTAACGGAAGATATAAAATTGACCAAAATTTAAAGATGAGTTATGACATTGTCAATTTTAAAAGATGAGGTATGAAAGTGTCGTGAGACCAATAGTTGAGGTAGTTTTGTGTAATTTACCCTATTTTGTAATAGGGTTGGTTTGAATATTATAGCCCGCATCTTCAAGCATGTTCCGCTCCAGGAGCGAAGTTGATAAGTTCTAACATAATCACAAAATTCAGCACTGTTAGAATGATTGCGTTCTAGATTCTCTTTTCTTTGTTTAGAACACTAGGGCCACGTTTGATAGGGATGATTGACTTGGATATGACTATTCAGTATATTGAATGCATTTTGAAGGAAGAAATGGATGAAAACTTCCATATTTTGTCCAACTTGAAGGTTACTCATGAAGAAAAGACATCCCTGCTAATCCCAAAAAAAATGGTAGGATTAAAAGGAACAATTTTTCTTCATGAGTAATCTTCAACTTCGTCAAAATAGGGAAGTTGTCATCCATTTCTCCCTTCAAAATGTCTTTGATATAATGACTAGTCCTATCCAAGCTGATCCTCTCTAACAAACAAGGCCTAGGAGTGCTATATAATTTACATCTGACTGTTCTCAGATAAATAAATAAAAATAAGAAAAATTACCTCGTTCAAGCTCTCCCATCCCACTCTTCATAGAACTCTACAAGAAACTCCTCCATGAACTTGTGCCTTCTCTCAGCTCTCTTCTGCCCAGCCTGAAATCAATGGTCAAACCTCATATCACAAACAGAATGGATGATAATATACATACATATGTAATGCATGCAAATGAGGAAGATTCCAAGTGAGGAACGTGTAATATCATGTCCATGTTTCAACAAATTTACCTTTGTTTTCATCAAAGCCTTTAGCTTAAGAAGCTTCTCGTGAAAGTGATTCACAGTAGTCTGCTCATCCTTTTTCATGTAGTTTTCCTTAGATAAGTCACATCGTGGCAGAATCTTAGGATCATGTAGCACTCTGTTCCTACTTCCACCAAAAGTAAAGCAACGAGCAATTCCTGTGACCAAAAGACTACTTAATATTGTGCAAAAACAGTTACACCCATAGTTTCTCTTGAAGCAGTCATCCCAATTTTAAACTTACATAGAGAAAGTAGGTACACAAAATCTAATGTTTAGAATTATCAAGTACAGAGATTACCAATAGCACCAATTGCATCGAGACGATCAGCATCTTGAACAAACCCAAATTCTGGAGGAAAATCGTTATTTGTTCCTGCAAGCTCATCTTTGAAACCTGGAAAGTAGAAGTACTTGTATATCAGAGCTCATAGGCACAATAAGGTGCTTGAAATTAAACTTTCTGTTATAGCACAACAGCTACAAAAGGGTTAACAACCACAATAACGTCCACAAAGGAGATTGAACAATAATCAAAATTGGATAAATATTAAGAACACAATGAAACTGAAAAAATTATATGGTTCTAAAGTGATATAAACCGTAAATGGAGAAAATACGGATGCATATATTGGTGCATCTGTTGAAACATACAATATTTTCCTATGTAGAAAAGAGACATGGCATGTACATTTTGGCAGTATGAAATTCTGATTTAGATTACAGGATTAAACTCAAATGATTTTTACATCACGTAAGCAGAACAGGGGAGAAATAACATGACAGAAAGGAGCAGTAACCGGCTCACCCATTCCCTTGATGATCGTTATAATCTTCATTTTCTTAGTCTCCTCTATGCCCTCCTCATCGAGAAAGTTCTCAACAATTTTTTCCTCTGAGGGATCTCTACATTCCAAAAATAACGTGACGGAAACGATGAATCGATGGAAGAGCCAGACAAAACAACAGAAAAGGAAAATATAAGCTAAAGGAAACAAAAAATGAGAAACGTACAAACCTCAAGTACTTGTAATCACCTGCAGCGAGCAACCAACAACTCGAATGATCAGTAGGCTATACCAGATCAGAATAAAAAAATAAAAGCAAAGCTGAAAAGATGCAGGAAGAAACTTAGAACGAAAGCCAAATAGAAGTACTACTGCATGTTACAACTAGCCAACAAGAAGATAGATAAAAGTAGACGTTTAATAGGAATGGGTGCAGTGTTTCGCACATCCATTTATAAGCAAGCACACAAAGATATGTTATAAAGTTTGGTTGTTAACAATAACTGACCTATATCATGGAGAAGTGCAGCCACTTCTACCTGTCGACCAAGAAAAGTAAGAGTACAGATTAACAATAATGTTATTTAAACGGGCAAAACTGATTACATTAACGTTGCTGGCACTGTCATTGTATGCGGAACCGACTTGTATCAGAGAGTGCTAGTAATGTGATCAGCTTGGTATGTTTAGAAAGGGCGGTGCTATCCACTTTTTACCTCCCAGACACCTCTTGTTATTCTCTACTCTTTGATATTCAATTCATTCCATCCGACGGCCGGATTGAGAAAGTGTCGGGGGATAGAAAGTGGTGTGTGGATAGCACCACCCCTAAAGAAATCCTCTTTTGTGAAGAACTCAAATACATAACAAAATAATCATCAGAAGAAGTCATTCAATTCCAAACATCAACTGTTCAATCTACAAATGTTGGCAATTCAGTACCAAAATCAAGCTTTAGATAAATTAATGCAATTGTTATTTTCCCTTTAAAAGTTGCTGGTAGCGAGAGTAGGAGTTACTATTTGCATGGAGTCGGAATTGGAAGAGAGGCCTTCTTCGCGGGCGAGAGAGAGAGCGAGGTCTCGGACCCGCCACACGTGAGCAGCGTCGTGGGACGCGTCGTTCTCCTTCATGGCTTCCTCCACCAGCTTCTCCGCCTTTCTCACCGTCTCTTCCCATCCCAATGACGCCATCGTCTGCGACTGCCTGTTTTTCTTCTCTCTCGCCGCCGCCGCCGTGGCTAGGCTAACTGTTGTTGGAGGTGAAATTTGTAGACAAACAGAATCTGAATAATGGAGCGAAGACGGAAAGGGATGAAGAGAAGTGAATCTGGACAATGGAAACAAGTCAACGGTCAACATAATACAACACACTGACTGACATGACATCTCTTTCATCTCATACGGCATTACTCGGGTTAGGGTTCGTAGTTCGTACCAAATCCGTCGGAGCGTGGGCTGTGCCGAGGCCGAAACGGATCTGTGGATCTCAACCCACGGCCCACTTTTTTTTTTCTATATTTTTTATCAAATTTTTATATCTATTTGCTAAACGATAAACCAAAAAAAAAAGAAAAAAAAAAGGCTTCTAGGTGGTTAAGATTCAATTCTTCCATTTTTCACCGTCACTTGTAGTTAAATATACAAAAACAAAACAAAACCCAAGAAAATGCAATAATTATAATTTCTTTTAATTTAATTTAGTTAATTTATATGAATGACTAAATAGTTTTCAAATTGATTTAATTCTTCTATACACATGATATTTGTATGATAAAATAACGAGTAATGCTAGGTAGACCAAATTTTCAAATCATTTGATGTGTGACTAATGAAAAATAAGTTTGTTAACCAACATTTAAATAATAATTCAATTATAAATAATCACGTCTTATGGTTTACAAAATATGATTTAAATAGATGTTATTTCTAAAAATACCTTAAAATGACGTCATGTACGTCAGCATTAAAGAAAATGAGTAATACTATATCTTTTAAAGTTTTCATTGTATGTGAAACTTGAACGTGTCAAACATGAAAGGTGTGACATGTAATTAGACCCTTAATTTAATTACTTATTTGGTAACATATTCGAAACTTAATTCGTCAACTCAAAACTAGTACTTACTATTTCACAATTGGGTTTTTAGTTACGAACAGATATGTTTGTCTTATTTTTCCTTTTGTCCTTTGAGGCTTGGACATCTACTTCAAATTAAGCAAGACGTGCATGGCATGCAACCACACTTATTAAAAGTTTAAGATTTAAAATCGGGAAAACGTTTTTCTTAATGAAAGTGGCTGGAAACTTCAGTGTCCATCATTGAATAAATCCTATATCTTTGCTTAAAATATAAGTATAATATATTAGTTTCTCATAAGAAAAAAACATTGGAATTTCCCTTGGGATATAATGGAGGGTTTCGAATTCTAACTTTCCTTCGAATTCTAAAACTGTAAATTTGAATTTGGATAAATGGAGGGTTTCGAACTCTTAACTTTTATTTTCTCATCTATACCCTCACCATTAAGTTAATCTCAATGACTTACTAAAGCAGTAAATTTGAGTTTGGATAAAATGGGTTATAACACACGGGCCTAATTATGAGTTTGATTCTTATAATGTTGCGAGGTAAGTTGAAGGTGGATGCAAACGATTGACGGTGTAATTGATGATGTCTTCCAGATGACCATACTCAATTGGAGTCAGTTGACTTCTTATACTTTGTAGTTAATATAATGAAGTAACTCACCCGATGGCTTCTGTTGCAACTAAGGTCATCTTGAACCGAATGAGGGTCAGATGGTTCGTTTTAGCCATATGGTTCTTCAAGATTTTAATATTTTAATGAACAGTGCATGACCATATTTCTTACCATCTCCAACCGAGGGGCCAGAAGGCCATAGGCCAAACATAGCCTGTGAAAAAAGTCATCTCCAACCGAGGACCAAAGGGTCATAGGGCCAAACATAATTTATTATTTGAATTTAAAAACTACAACTACTTAAATTTAAAAACTACAACTTAAATTTAAAAACTACAACAACTTAATATTGTTTCATGTTACTTAATGTTATTTAATGTTGTTTAATGGCTTAGGAAGTTATAAGGAAAAAAAATAGAATTTTTAAATTAAAAAAAAAAAAAATTTAAAATTCAAATATAACGGCTAGCTGATGTCATGCTGACGTCAGCTAGCCGTTGCATTCAAATTTTTGGGTCGGCTCGGGGCTGGCTGGCTGGGTTGGGCTAGCCGGTTGGTCCTTTGGCCCTTTTTTGTCCCATGGGGCCCACGAGCCATTTGGCTTTAGCCCTTGGGTGGAGACGATTTTTAGGCTATTTTCGATCCTCTGACCATCTGAACTATTCAATTGGAGATAGCCTAAATATGGGGCATGATGTTTCTTCATTGATTTTTTTTTTCAATGTTATAGCAAGAGATGTAAATATTTTCCTGAGAATTTAATAAAATATTCGTATAGTTTAAATTAATCAAACTCACCAAATTAAGGATTAGACGAATAATACTAATGTGGATTAATGTAGAAGCTAGATGATGGAAGCGTGTACGTGGTTAAAACGTGGAACTGGAAGTGTGGAAGGGGAAGGGATCCCTCCAGATCATTTTCACCAAATCCTGCCCATCAATCAATCCGGACCTTGAAATTTGATCAAACGACTAAAGTTATTATAACTTTTAAAAGGACTCTCTATTTGTAGCCGTTGGATCAAATTTTAAGAATCTGGATTGATTGATGGGCAGGATTCGGTAGAAGGGAACCGGAGAGGATCCCTTTCCTTCTTGAAGGTCTTGTGGACTTTTTCTTCTTAATTAGCCACCAAAGTCTGGAAGTATGCATCCCTAATTCTCAAGTCATAACCAAACCCATTTTAATATTATTACACATCCGAATCAGCAATAAATAACGCCACCATTAAAAATAAGAATAAAATACACCAATTGGGACTAAATTAATACATATTAATATCAACATTTTCATCACAAAAATAGGGAATTATATGTAAAATTCAAGGTATTGAGGTAGAGCATTAGAGGCGGGCAAACCTGCTGGTATTTTCTTCAAAGTTGGAAGCCATCCATTCCTCTCTCTCCATGATCCATCTCCATGCCTACCCCTCCTCCTTTATCTCATGATTTCCATGGCAGAAATCCAAAAGAAAACCATTACTCCCACTCCTAGTCCTATAACTACTCCTACTCCGTCCACATCCAAACCAAAACACAGTTTGTTTCTCGCTTGCTTCGGATTTTCCAGGCAAACGAGTCGCAGACGGAGTATGAGATCAAAGTCGGCCCCCCTCATCCCAAAGGAAGCTAACTATACCCGAGAAGATAATCGCGAAGACCATAAGATTGATATGAAGGGTGAACATTCAACTAGTATTACTAGTCAACGCAGCTGGTATTTGATTTCTTGGTCAAGGTGGAGGTTTCGCACCAAGAATTCCGCTGCCAAAACCGTCCCCATCGACACCTCCGGTACCACCGTCACCGACAAAAGGGAACGTCCGTCCAAGGTGGTCAAGTTTTCCAGCTTGCAGACCAAGTCAAAGTCAAAGTCAAAGTCTGGTAACCTCGTCTTTAACTCCGAAGACGTACGTTCGGCCACCGCCGATGGGGAGCCGCCAGGGACTCCAAGTTGGGAGGAGGCCATCGTCTCAGACCCGCAGACCCCTATTAACCATAACCCGCCACAGGTATAGTAATTAATATGCATTCACACGTAGATAAGAGCATTGACTTTTAGATTCAAGGTTTCAAGTTTGATTTTGCTCCCCCAGTATCACCTCACATAAAAAAACAGCTTAATGTAATTGTTATAATTTATTCCATTGGTTACGTGAAATAGTTTAGTTGTAGTTAATGAATTATTTGTGCGTTGCAGACCAACACGATCAACCTCGAAAGTAAGAAACATTGGGAGTCCCCTAAGGATGGCACGTGTCAAAAGCGATTTTGCCGGAAGATTGATTCACTAAGAACAAGTACTACTATTGCAGGAAGAAAAGGACCACCTAGCAGCAAAAGCCAACCAGATTCACCGGCTGGACAGGAGGCCAGGACGCCAACTTCTCGTACTCGGACAGTGTCGCACTCCGTGTCTTTCCCCGCTCGCGAAAGCCAAACTCAACAGGGGGCGCCGGTGACTCCGTCAGTGACACACAATTTTAGTAAACAGTATTCGTCGTGGTCGTGGTCGTGGTCGACTACCGTGTCCAACAACCCCGGATCGAAAAATAATAATAGGGGAAATGCTAAGGCAAAGGGAGAGTCGACTGCAGCCAACAGGAAGAATTTGGATTCACTGATTGGTATGTCTATTATTTTGGTGACGTTGATTATTACGTTAGTATGGGGTCGTTTGTGTGCTATTCTTTGTACGTCCGCATGGTTTTACTTGCTCCCGCGCTTAAGATCAGCGGCGGCCGCCACCACTAATGCTGCCAATGGATTTGGATACCCTCACCATAATTCCAGTTCCAATGTTAATACCCCGCGGGCCATGGATATGAATTCCGAAGAATGCAAGAAGAAGGTCGTCTTAGAGGGATTTCTTGAGAGGAATCACCGGAAATAATTCCATAAATTTGCAGCTAGAAATTGGGCTATTTGAGATGCAATAAAAGAAAAATAAGGAAACGATGTTCAATCAAATAAGTTAAAAGTTATTTGTTACGTACTGTGATATTTTGAAAGTATATGTGATTGGCACATATGAAATATTACTTGTTTCATCATTTTGTCCTTGCTTTGCTTTGCTTTGTGTGTAATTAAAATTTTGAGAACATCAAAGTATCATGTATCATGAAATATTTGTGTACTGTTACATTTTTTTTATCTGGAACGATAGCAATATCATTAAGAAGAGATGAAGTACAACAGCCACTACAAAGCAAGCTACTAACACCTTCAAACAATAATTCTAATTGTTTTGTATGTATGAAAACTTTATGAATTAATATATAAGCGTTTTGTTCAGTAAATTTTTTAGGTTTTTAATTGTGAATTTGTTGTTTGAGGATGACCTCACTCGTACAAATCTCTAGCTTCGTCCTTTCGACAATTAAGTTTTGTAATCCCCTTTTCTGAAGCCAGCTCCAAACCCTCCCTCGTTGCCAAGCCTCAGTCTGCAGCGGCGTTAAACACATGATGAAAACTACAGGAGCGGGCTGCAATAAACTAACCAGCATCATTTCGAATCACCACCCCAACTCCGCTTTTTTTTTTTATTGTCACAACACCAAGCTCCATCGACGTTAAGTTTGAGGAAACCACAAGGAGGTCTCATCCAAATATTTTGTTGGTGACTCTGAGCTCTTGTTCGACATAAGAAAAGAAAGCCGGACAAAATCCTGCTACCACGTAACAACTTCAGCTGCTAAAGAGTCTGAAGATTCCAGCTTTCCGTTTCACAGTAATTGGTTCCTGACCCCCCAAATATGCCACAAAATCACCAGTCACAAGCTGAAATCCAACCAGCATTCCAGACCCACTCCTTTATCGAGCAACCATCTTCTTCACTTGGAGGACGACCCAAGTGAGAGGAAATAACACATCAAGATTCTCATCCAACATATGAATCTAACCTAGTTCCGTAAGTGGTAGATTGTCTTGGTGACCCTTCATCCTACTCCTCGTTTCATTTACTTAATTTCATAAAGCTTTTAATCTTTCGCAAAGGATATGAAAGTAAAATTAAACTCAAGACCTCAAATATAATAATGAATGTTTTTATTTTTAATAAACGATAATATCTATACTAAGATGGTGTGAGAGTGACTTAAGTCTCATACTGGGTCAACTATAATAATGTGACTCAACTTCTCATTTGACGATAATTAAACCTAAAACCTCTTATTTACAACTGAAAAGAAATACCACTAGACCCAATGACTAATCGACAAGTGAATATTCTTAACTAATCCAACTATTAACCACTTACAAAAATAAGAAGGCTACTTTGCAAGGATTTGTCACTCGTATTTTTTTAAAGTTTTTTTTTTTTTTAAAGTTTTTTTTTTTAATTTATACAAATATATTATATTAAGAGGTGAGGAAAAAGAATTGATATCAAACTTGCTATTCACGAGATTCAAAATTTTTACTTAACCAAGACTTCACATTCATAAATAAAAGAAGAATACCTATAAATCGTAATTCTAACAAACTTATTTACAGAAATTTTTTTTTTTTCACAGTTCACAACCTTAACCCTGAAAATTATAGGTCCAGCAACCGAACTACATATCCGTACAGACCCAAACACAAACAATTTTCTCCACCCACTCTCTGATTTGTATTTACCTTGACCTACATGTGGTATTAAGAAACCCCCAACTCCTTAACCCGACCAACCCAGATCCTAAAACACAAAAACACTCTCTCTCAAACGCTTTCGAGGGTTCGAGTAACGTTTGAACCCTTCTCTCATTATGAGAGGCTTAATCTCAAAGGTGAAGCTCCTGGCAAGCAGCAGGCCATGGCGCCCATCTCTGCGCAGCTACAGCTTGATCCCCATGGTCATTGAGCACTCCTCCCGAGGGGAACGCGCGTACGACATCTTCTCCCGCCTCCTCAAGGAGCGGATCATTTGCATCAACGGACCCATCGACGACGACACTTCCCACGTCGTCGTCGCGCAGCTTCTCTACTTGGAATCCGAGAACCCGTCGAAGCCCATCCACATGTACCTCAATTCCCCCGGTGGTCACGTCACTGCAGGTCCTTTTGTTATTTCCCATTTTTATTTCTGTTTAATTTTCTTATAGGTTGTGTGAAATTCTCGTGCTTTAATTTACGTTTTGTTTTGGTTTGCGATTTGCCGATTGCAATTTTGAGATATCAGAAATTTCACCACCTGGTTTACTTATTTGTGTTTTTGATTGTTTGTTGTTATATTAACAGTAGAATGAGTTTATATTCGCAGTATCTGTTTCTCGAAACCTCGAAATCTGTAGCGCAATGTTTATCTTTGTTGAATATATGTGGACAGTGAATTTATTCTAACTCGTACCCGTGAAATCTGTAATCCTTTCTTTGTGGGTAACGTTCAAGTTGGACAAAATTAGGGATTTGTCATCCATTTCTTCCTTGAAAATGCCTTCAATATAGCGAATAGTCTCACCCAACCCGATCCTCTCATCAAATGAGGCCTTGAGAAAACTAATGGATATGTGGATTTGTTGGTTCAGAGGATTTTGTGAATAGTTTGGTTTGTGTAATCTGCGTCATAAGCGCATTATCAGCGAGAAGTACGGGATTTTCTTTTGACTTAAAAATCTACTAAATATTAAGTTGTCGAGTGGAATTTGATTCTACAAACCCATCCCGAAGTAGAACTGTTAGAGAAGTCATTGACATGCATAACCATGAAACGATGATATTGGTAGCATTTTGGAATTGGAGTTAATAGTGGTGATGGATCTCCATTCAAGTAAAACAGAAATTTTAAATTACCATTGTATGATCATGTATTCCACATACCACCAATGCTGAGGCACTTAGTAGTTGTATTCTTTGACATGAGTCCTTTTCACCGTAATATTGCTTGCAGTTTGAACTCTATCTTGGTTTATGTTAACTATAGTTGAATCCTAAATGTTGTTAATTGTTAAGTGTCGGTTTAAACAAACAGGAAAACAACTGCCAGCCATAAGTTATGCAGTATGTTTTGGAGTACAGAAAATAGTGGTCCACGGACTTGAATAGATCGTAGAGCATTAATAAGCTAATCCAAGGAAGTAAGAAAAAAAAGAGGCAGAGGGTGATCATGCTTTATAGATGATTTCCTGGTAATAGTAAGTACTGTATGTTTAAGGAAAATACTGTCTGAGTTTTGGATGGTAGCTGTAGAGTTGTGTGGCAGCCAAACATCTTGTGTCTGCATAAATTATGATAATATTATGAAGAAAAACTAGGTATGACAACCATGAATAGAGTTGTGCCACACACTTTTTCACTTTGTTGAACCGCCTCAATACTTCACTTGCTTGAAAGCGTGCAATTTTCTGCTTCATTAGACTGCCACATGAGATTGGCAAAACTGAAGACTAAGTGCATAACTACAACAGAACTCTTTTTCCATTTATGAGTCTACTCTGTCTATATACTCCTGGCTTTGGAGCTGAGACTTACGCTCTAGCATATTGGTAATACTGATCTGGTAGATAGAAATGGAAGCAGAAAGCCAACATGGCAATGGCCAAACTTGATTATGATCGTACTGCATGAAATTACGATTAACATTTAATTTGTTCTGATCACTTGCTTTCACCAAACCTCATTCTTTATGTTTTCTAATTGGGGTCAAGAAGTCAACTAAGTGTAAGCCTTGTACCAGCTAGTTGGGGTAAAACAACATAAATCTTTATTGAACATTTGGTCTTACTTTAAACAGTTTCTACTAGATATGTCAAATTCAAAAAGTTGATACTACAACCCTTACTACAATGTTATTTTGTTTGGGAGAAACGTTAGTACAAATGCTTGTGTTTCCCCCCTTATGGTATGTTTTAATTCCTTAATTTGCTGATACTTCTGATGTGATTGTTAAACGGTATAGCTATGTTTTGTACTATAAATAAAGAGAAAACGATATCAATGAATAGAGGAATAGACGAGACTCAATGCATGATTTGGTTAAAATTCACCAGCATTGTTACATGGTGATGATTGTATTAGTGCTTACAGGTCTTGCAATTTATGATACGATGCAGTACATTCGGTCACCAATCAGTACCATTTGTTTGGGCCAAGCTGCATCAATGGCTTCTCTTCTCTTAGCTGCGGGCGCCAAGGGTGAGAGGCGGTCGCTCCCAAATGCTACAGTTATGATTCATCAGCCTTCAGGCGGGTACAGCGGACAGGCCAAAGATATGACAATTCACACGAAGCAGATTGTTCGTGTCTGGGATTCCCTTAATGCGTTGTACTCAAAGCATACGGGGCAACCAGTAGATATGATTGAGAAGAATATGGACAGGGATCATTTTATGACCCCAGAAGAGGCAAAGGCATTCGGAATCATTGATGAGGTGATTGATGAAAGACCAATGGCTCTGGTGACGGATGCTGTTGCCAATGATGGCAAAGAAAAGGATAAAAGTTCAAAGTAGGAGCAGACATCTAGGTCTCTGTCAGAAACCATCTCCCTTTTTTAGCTTGCTTTTTAACTTTATCATAATTATATTTCTCATGTTTTGGTCCGTCCCGGAAGTTAAAATGATTTGTATCTCGCCTTGGCTTTCATTTGGAATCGAGTATTTTCATAAAGGGCGGCATCACTATTAATCTTCAATTTTGGAGTGACGAGAAAAAGAATGTCAGAGAATGCAGGGTAAACGCTCTTAACCAATTTGATGTTGCACACTTTCTCATTGTTGATTCTTTCTTCATCTTTTGCTCATATTTCCTTTTTCCTATTTCCATTGAATAAAGTGAAACAGTATTTAAATTTTAGATTTATTGATTAAATAGAAAGAAAAAGACTGGAAGAGGGAATTAAAAAAGAAATGGAAAAGAATAAGGAGTGTTTGCCACGTACACAGACAGCACATAAAACCGTCCCTCGGAAAGCGAGTCCCAACCAATCTCAGCTTCCTAGATTTAATTTTTTTTAAGGAATAAAAAAGGTTTAACGTGTTTTTGTCCCCGAATACTAATATGTAAAAGACAGTGAACCCAAGAATAAAAGAAAAATCGGAAAAATACCGATACGTCCCGTTCCGATTCGGCAAAATTCCCATTGGTAAAAGCTGAAAGCCCAGGCCCTCCTCCTCGCAAAATTTACAATCTCTCACCCTTCGACCGCTTCAATTTCTCTCTACAATCTCTGTATCTCTCACACACCAACACTCTCTCTCCTTCTCTCCTTGGCTCGCTGGAATTGTGAATGCAGACCCCTGCCGTCCGATGATCTAGTTCCTCCGGCGTCGGAGCATCCACCGGCCGTCAACAACGGGCGACCATTCCAGTCCCGAGCTCTGGGACTTTTATAGGGTTTTCGTAGCTGCTTGTGCGATTCGATTGCGACGATTCCATTAGGGTTTTTCCTTTTGCTTTCTAAGATTGCGGCGTCCACGCCATGGCTCCGGGGCGTAGACGCGGAGCGAGCAAGGCCAAGGATAAGAGCCAGTTGATTCTCGGCGATCTTGTCCTTGCTAAGGTCAAGGGTTTCCCCTATTGGCCCGCCAAGGTCTGCTTTTTCATTCCCTTCCCTTTGTTTCGTTTACGGATTCTGCTTCTTCGTCTTCGGCTGTGTATTTTTTCGGTTTTTCGTTTCTGTTTATGTTTGTGGTTGTGTTTTGGGCGTTAGGGTTTATATATATATATATTATATATGTATATATATATATATATATGTATATATATATATATATATATATATATATATATATATATATATATATATATATATATATATATATGCTTTTGATTTGCTTGTTGATTAGTGTGCACTACTTGGATTTGACTTCTCGTAGTATGTAATTATTAACAAATTTTCCTAAGCTTTCGGACTCGTGTAGTTACTGAATGGGACTGAACATTGTGAGGCTTCTCAGAAATCATGTATATCTTGCCTTTAACTTTGCAATATACTAAAAGGAATTGGATTGAACGTATATTGTTTTTGTTTTTTTTCGTGGCGAATAAAATGTTATATTCATATGATGATTGTGTTGGTTTTTAAAATACAGTATCATGCTTTTCGCCGTATAAGTATGAGCACGAAATTGATGAACTATGTTTAATGTTTTTATTGATAAGAGTAGCTCAGTCAGATTTTAGTCTATGCGACAATCGGTTGGTGTTTGAAGTAAGTATTGTGGGTTTGAATTTTCAGATTAGCAGGCCTGAAGATTGGAAGAAGGTCCCTGATCCAAAGAAATATTTTGTCCAATTTTTTGGAACGGAAGAGATGTAAGTACATACCATTTAATAATTTCAGATTTGTTCATGTATATTGGATAAAGTTTGTTTGTGAAATGTGTTACGTATACTGATATACATTGAAATACCTCTTGTGCATGGAGTTTTTATAACAAGAAATAAGACACTAATATATTGACAACCTAGGGTGTAGATCACAGAAAGGTGAAATTGACAATTTTTTTGGAACGGAAGAGATGTAAGTATATCTCATTTGATAGTTTTGTATTAGTTTATTCAAGTGAATACAGTCTGCTGTCACAAGTACATTTAACCACCTGTTATTACCCGGGCTTTTATGATTAAAAAAAACACTAATATATAAACAGCCTACAGTGTACATACCGCAAGGTGAAAAGAACAACTTAGTCTACCAATTGCATTTAGCTGATTCATCCCTATCTTAGGCAAAATGTACTTCAAGACGCCATATGGAAAACATGGAATGTATTGACCTCGGCATGTGCAGTTTGTTATATTTCCTCTCCTCCATTTTGTGTTTCAAAGGAAAACTAGAACTCACTGAAAAGTTCAGTTATTGATTGTTAAATCTATTATTGCTTAGGATTGTCTTGTGACTTCTTGTTCTACATTTGGTGGTACTTGTGGTCTTGATGTTATTCCTAGAAGCTTACAAGAACAAGATTGAAATTTCTGCCTGCATTTCAGTTTGTTTTGGTAGAGGAAAATATAAGTGGTTAGGATTTCAAAAGTCATAATATTGGATTTTGAATTAATAGTTTCTACTGGGGCAGAAAAAGGGCTAGTAAAATGTACTGATGCATTACCTAATGAAAATTTCAGGATGACATCTGAGGGAAATTATTTCCTGCTCGATAACATTTTCACTAGTGAAATCTACATTTTGCACAACTAAGAAGAATTAGTCAGTTTTTTTCCCTTTTTTCTTTCTATCAATAAAATGTTATGGCAAGTGTCAAATGTGGTCTCCTTTATAATCTTATACCCTTGTTCTCATTGAATTGAAAGTAAATATAGACTTGCACTACAAAATATATTAATTGGCTCTCAAAAGTATAGAACTTGATTCTTAATCTAAAACCACGTTGAATTGCGTATAGAAACAAAAAAGAACCAGCGGAACCGTTTAGACCAAATCTAGAGTCCACAATTCTTCCATTTGTGGTTTTTTGCTCTGCTCAGTTTCTACTTCATCTGTTTGTTTGTTTGTTTTTTGCTCTGCTGGTTAAACTGACTGCTACTGATATGTTATTCTTCTTGTTGTTTTCTCCACTCCACAGAGCTTTTGTTGCCCCTGCAGATATTCAGGCATTCACTAGTGAGGCAAAAAGCAAATTATTAGGTCGTTGTCATGCTAAAACAAAGTATTTTTCCCAAGCTGTGAAGGACATATGTCAGGCATTTGACGAGTTACACAAAAAGAGGTCAAATGATTTGAGGGATGATACTGATAGATCAGACACCGGATGTGAGGCTCCATCTGGTGATGGCATAGAAGATTATGGGATTGATGTTGACTTAAAGGATGGGGAGGGTGTACGGGATTCCAATGGACAAACAGACAAGGAAGAAGGCATAGGTGATATTGGCCATAAGCTGGAACGCTGTTCACAGCCACGAGGTGAAAATGACAATGACGATGTAAACCCATCTACCTCATGTGGAGCAAATGAGAGTTCTCCAGTTTTTTCTCCTGAGAGAAAAAATAAAATGGCTGCAGTTCCACCGCCTAAAAAAGAGGCAATAAAAAAATCTAAGCCAGAGAATTCTTCTCATCCCAAGGAAGAAGTTTCTGGTAGTAAGTGTGAAGAAGATGATCGCACAAAGAAACGCAGTGATGGACGGAGGTCTGTAGCAAATGGCCACAAGATGACGAAGATGGTTACTGGATCAAAGAGGAAGCATGGTGGCACAGTTGAGGAACAAAAATATCGTTCTGCTGTTACATCGTCGAAGGATGATAACTCAATTGGTCGTGTTGATCACCCACAATCTGGTGATCGATTAAAAGATGGAACAAAAGGCAAACTTGGCTCTGGTGGCAGGAATAGGGAGTTCTCCCCAGATGCTTTAAAATCAAATGCTGGTGGTAAGGTTGGGAAAAAGACAAAAGACCTGGTTAAAGCCAACAAGCAAGTCAAGTTGCCAGATAATGTGATAGATGATTCTGAGGAGCAGGCCAAAGACAAACATTTGGGAAGGACAAAGGGGGTTCAACCAGGGCTTGGAAAGCCTAATTTGGGAACAAATGATCCTTCACATTGTTCCAAAAAGTCAAAACATGTAGATGCTGGGGATAGTGCTTCAAAGGGTTCGGTCTCTAAAACTACGAAGAGTCTATCTCCTAGTTCTGATGTTGATGACAAGACATTAAAAATAATGGATTCAAATTTGTCAACTTCACGCGTGAAAAGAGAGAACCATCTAGTTTCCATGTCCAAAAATGTTGTTGCTGGACCCAACGGTCCTGGTGATGAAGCCACGCTACCCCTAACAAAGAGGCGCCATCGAGCATTGGAGGCTATGCCTGATTCTGATACTTTGGTTAGTGATGATAAGAAGGAAGAGGATCCCGCTCTGAAGAATGATATGTCATGCTCTACTGACGTCAGAGTTCCTACACAGAGGAAGCGGAGAGCTGTGTGCCTCTATGATGAGGAGGAGGAGGAGGAAAAACCCAAAACACCAGTTCATGGAGGATCTTTCCGAAATATTAAAGCGTCTTCATACTCTTCAGACGCTGTAAAGAGCACTAATGAAAATCATGAGAGGTCAGATACTGCTCAACAGAATACCAAATGTCCTACTGAATTTCAGATGAGCTTCACAAAGGAATCATCTTCCCAGTTATGTGATGGTTTTCCATCACCTAGAAAACCTCAAGCGAATGAGGAGAGGCCGGAAAAGAAACCTCAAATTGAGAAAAAGAGTCTTGAAAAGGTGGTGCATGTGTATCACAGTCCTAAAAAATCAGAACCTGGGCATTTGCTGTCCAAGGAGGAAAAACCAACCTTGATTTCTCCTAAGAAGTCTCCCCAGTTGGTTTCAACCTCTAAACCAGTTGTGGAACAGCAGAAACTCACAAAATCTCTGGTTAAAGTCTCTAGTACTGGTACTCAAAAGAAGGCTCAGGCCGTGTCTAGCAAGGGTTCAAGTTTATTGCCTAACAGTTCGGTTTCTTCTCATAATCAGGCAAGAAACAAGTCTGCATCTTCTGGAGAAAAGTCTAAACCTACTGCACGATCATTCCCTCAGATCATCGACTCCACTATTGTAACAGAAAATGAAACCGAGTACATTTCATTATCTGGTGAAAGGTATCCATGCTCTTTCTTCTTAATTGTTTGCATAGTTGCTATTTGCGTTTTCTAATGTTTGATAATTTGTTGCTTGTTTTCCTAATAACAGAATGGAAGTTGGCAGAGAAGATAAAATTGGCATATCCATGGATTCTAGAACTCCGGAATCATCTCAGTCTATGAGGCATCTTATTGCAGTTGCACAAGCAAAAAGGAAACAAGCTCAGTCGCAAAGTCTTTTCCTTGGATTTTCCAGTTCCACTCTTGTGTCTAACTCAGATATGCAAGGGAGGAGCCCCAGCCCTTCTGCAGTTCAGGGTTTTTTGTCCATTTCTAGCACTGCATTGCAGGCAGATATCCCGGGGTCCAATCAACTCACAAATGTAGCTTCCCCGGTTACTCATGGTCGACAATATGTATCACAAATTCAACTTGATTTGGAGGAAATCTCGGAAAGAAGAGTTAGTTCTGGGCATCGAACTGCTGGAGGATCACTTAGTGGTGGTACCGAGGCAGCTGTTGCTCGTGATGCTTTTGAGGGAATGATAGAGACTTTGTCTAGGACTAAAGAAAGTATTAGTCGTGCAACTCGTCTTGCCATTGATTGTGCCAAGTATGGTATTGCCAATGAGGTAGGCTCTTTGGCTCGTTCTCGTTTCTTTTAGCTTTGATTTGTTTTATTCTTTTCAAAGATGATTACAATTTCATTGATACAACATTTTCCTTTATATTTCATTCATCACTTCATGAGTTTTTCTATATCTTATATTAATTTGAAAGCATTTCCTTATGTTTGGTGATGTCATGTTTAAAATTTGTAATATATGTTCATTACATGTGTCAGTGTACATTTATATGTTAAAAAATAAGCTCAAAATAGTCCTGTAGTGAAAATGTTGATTTTCTATACTAACAACTATTCATCTTGAGTCTGCAAATGTTTTAAGACCATAAAAGTTGACAGATCAGATGGGTGAGAGTTAGGCCGAGTGAAAAAATCTTTCTAGTTTGGGTTTTAAATCTTGTAAACCTTGTAAGTTTTCATTTCACCCAGAGCCATTGCGCAGGTCCTTTTGAGTTTTAAATCCCTTGTCCACACCTACCATAACCAATTAACAGTTAGTTGTCCTTTCTGTTCTACAATTTTATCTTACGTTGAGAAAAAGAAAGCTTCAAATAGCAGTTCGCACATTCCTTTGGGTTGCTAATCTAGATTTTGTAATGTGTGTGAAGTTTGCAAATGAAGTTGGGTGATTATTTAAAACTGCTATTGCTGACCAATAAATGAATGTTTCGGAGTTTTGCAGTATATCACACAAAATCGAAGATTATTATAGCGTATAACCATGATGTGGATTTGTAGACTATTTTAGTTACAATTTAAAATGTTGATGCAGGTTGTGGAACTAATAATCCGGAAGTTGGAGAGTGAGCCTAGTTTCCATCGTAAGGTCGATCTTTTCTTTCTTGTGGATTCCATCACACAAATTTCGCATAATCAAAAAGGTACATGCACTTGAAAGAACATGTAATAATCTCTCTCTCTCTCTCTCTCTCAATTGGTGGAATGTGACTTGTGCGTGCCTGATATGGTAGTTCATTGTGAAAATATTAAAGGTAGCTATTTATTTATTGATATTCAGGCATTGCGGGAGCTTCATATGTTCCAACGGTTCAAGCAGCATTGCCACGTCTTCTAGGTGCTGCCGCTCCACCTGGTTCTGGTGCTCGTGATAATCGTCGTCAATGTCTTAAGGTAAGTGCATTGCTATATAATTTGATGAGTTTTTCTTGTATACGAGATAAAGCGGAACAGACTTCTCTTCCAGGTTTTACGGCTGTGGATTGATAGAAAAATCTTTCCTGAGTCTGTTCTTCGTCGTTACATGGATGACATTGGAGTTTCAAATGATGATACAATTGCTGGTGTCTCCTTTAGACGTCCATCTCGAGCTGAGCGTGCTATAGATGACCCAATCAGAGAAATGGAAGGAATGTTTGTGGATGAGTATGGCAGGTATTTGATATTAACTTTTTACTTGAATTGTTATAGTTGTACCTTATTCTTCTTTTGTTCTATTAAGCCGAATTTTTTTTGTCCAGACATGACTATAAGATTTTGTTTGTTATTGCTTGAAGTAACTTACATGTGGTTATGGAACTCAAATCCAATCTCAATGTCATGTTTAATTTGGAAAACCATTATACTTGGGCATGACCATGTAAGGGATGCGATGAATATATCTTTCCCATATTTTATGTACATGCAATTCAAGGAATTTTTGTTTAATTATTTATTTATTAGATGCAGTTGAAGGAATTCAAATGTTACTGCATGGAAAATCAATGATTTCTTTTCTTCGTAAAATATATTATTATAATTCTTGTTTGGTCATGTTTTGAAATTACATTTATTGATTTTCCATGAAGTATTCCCCAAATGAAAATTGCATGATAGTACTGTTCAGAGGAGAAAGTAAATAAGGAGTATCTGGTTTGCTCGACGAACAAGTGTTTTGCAACTTGCAATGATCTTGTTCGATTACTGGGTCAAGTTATGTGAAATTGTACTTAAAGATCTGTTGTTATGAAAATGCTTCTATTATTTTTACGTCTATGTCGTTGCTTGCACTTACTGGAATCTAATTTGTGTAGTTGTTTTTTGCTCTTTGTCAGTAATGCTACATTTCAGCTGCCTGGATTTTTGTCCTCTCATGCATTTGAAGATGATGAAGAAGAAGAAGAACTTCCTAGCTGTTCATATAAGGAGACTAGCCATTCCTCACCAATGGAAACTACTCATGCTTCTGGGGAGTCAGAAACATGTGCGGTGACGCCTAATGATAGGCCAGAAACATGTGCGGTGACGCCTAATGATAGGCGACACTGTATCTTGGAGGATGTAGATGGTGAACTTGAAATGGAGGATGTGTCTGGACACCCAAAGGATGAAAGACCCTTGCTTAGTAATGGTTCTTTTGAATTGGATCCACAACAGCAGGGATCAGATAGGGTCATGGAACCAGCTTCAATTGCTTGCACTGATTTGCCCCCTGTTCCAGAGGGTTCTCCACCATTGCCTCTTGATTCTCCTCCTGCAACCCCACCTTTGCCTCCCTCACCCCCACCACCACCACCTCCACTTCCGTTATCTCCTTCACCACCACCACCGCCACCCCCGCCTCTACCATCACAGCCACCTCCTCCCCTACCATCTTCTGGTCATCAACCATTATTGATTCCTAAGTCATCTATACCAACTCAGGCTTCTTTGCTATCCCAACAGATGCTGCCTCTGCAATCATCAATGCATCCTACACCGCAGGTGGCATATCAACCTCCTATGCCTCATGAATACTGCAGCACGAGTGTAAGAATTCTTGCTTTCCCCACCTTTATCAGTGCTACAGTGTTATTGTTGTATATATTATGACATTATTTCTCCATACAGGGTAACCAGCATGTCCAAATTGCTGGAAATGCTCCTCATGTTGGCCCTATTGATGCGACTGCCAAGAGCGAGATGTTTCCGCAGCAGCAAGCTTGCTTTGTTCCTGCAGGAGTATGTGGTCCTCGAGAACCTTCTGGATTTAATTCGACAAGGCCGCTAGAACATGGACATAATGACATTTTTCTAAGTGCACAAGTCTCTCAAGCAAGCCAACAATTTCAACAAGTTATTACACCTTTTCCTCAAAGGCCTTTACCTCCTGCCCCACCACAAAATCCCTCAAGTCATTTCTCCTATACTAAGCAACATTCTCATCAACATCCTCAACAACCATACCACGGTCCATACTCTTTGCCTCCCCCACCTGATAGTCAAAGACGATTCGTTGCCGATGAACAACGAGGCGTTTGGATGAATGGAGGAAGACCCCCACATCCGGGACCACCATTTGCCCATGAAGGTATAGGGTTCTGGTCCTGGTGGCCAAGCTATCCATTAAGCAGTTGCCTGCAATAGTGTATAATGTTGTTATTTCCACGCACCCATCCCATTTTCGCACTACCATATAACTAAAGTATAGATTACAGATCAATATAAGGTGGGTGGGAATAGTAGCACTCAAGGAACTGAAATTTCTGCCTGTATTATTATTTAAACTCATTTTCTCTTTGAGGCTAGAAAATCATATCATGGACGCTGAGCTGTCTTAATAGTTTATTAGTGTTTTTATCTAATGTTTTAGTTGTGATGGCCAATGTGTCCTATGCCTAATTTGCACTACCCTAGGCGTCTCTACTTATATTATGTTTGGTTCTGCTATGACAGGTTATTTTCGACCACCGCCTGATAGGCCGCAACCTAATAATATTTCTTTTCAGCGTTCTGCCCCCAATAATGTTCCAACTGGAGCTCCAATATCAGGTGATCTTTACGTAAACTTGTTTTGAAGTGTGCTTGCATGTTGAAAACACTGGGTCATTGTTGCAGTGATAAAATGACTTTCTGTCTGCACTTTTCCAGGTCATGGTGCTTCCCAGATCTTGCCATGTAGACCAGACATACCTGCTGTTAATTGTTGGAGACCAGCTTAGTAGTGAACCTTAGCCCTACATAACTATTCTTGTAAGTTATTTTTCTTTGTTGTTCAGTATTTAAGTTTTTTGTAGCTCATGCACTTCTCTGAATGGCTTAATCCTACAACGCTTTAGTTGATTCATTCCTCATTGAAACCTCTGTTAATTTAAATCGACGGAGACCTCTTGTGCTACTTATTTTTTGAGAATTGAGTCCACGATCCTTTAATCAGAATCATCTCAAAGATTTCTTGAGATTCTTCATCCTTGACGCTATTTCTGCAAATTTGTGTGCTGCATTTTGAACTGCCATTTAAGCATTATTCAAACTGTTTCCATGATGGCTTAGATTGATAATTCTCTCTCTCTCTCTCTCTCTCTGGGTGATAAATCCATTTATTTTCTGCAATTTGTTTCAGAATTGACGGTGGCATATCAATTAGTTACATCACATTATGCTGTCCTTCAAAGTTGGATTCATCTTGTTTACGAAACCCAAGTACCACTTGAAGTCAGTGTTGAGGACTTGTGGAGGCTCTTTGCAGGACTCTGTATATTGTAATTTTTCCTGACAAATATATCCTGAGAATATTTGCTTCCAAGTTTATGCCCATGTTTCTTTCTTGGTTAGTACACTTGTTTCTTAAGTTTTTAAATGATGTAATTATACCCGATATCAAAATAGATAGAAATCAATTCAATGCACCGACTTTCAATCTTTGATGAATTTATTTTGTTATTATCTTGGTTGCATCGTAAAACGCATTGTCCTCCCAGTCGCTTCAATTTGTGTTCCTTACTCCACTCGGATGAACATGTCCTTGATTGTGCTTGCATCTATTAAACAGTCAAAGATATTTGACCTCCCCCTCTTGGATGGGTCCTGGGATTTCCAAGTTAGGTGAGATTGAGTGTGTGGTTTGCCTTAGTTTTGTATGTTGCTACGTTTCGGCATATACTGGGGGTTAAGTGCTCTCTTAAAAGCTTAGTTTTTTTATTGGAATTGCGGTAATCACATTTTGGGATGTCATTCAATACCCAAGAGAAGCTTATTGTTGTTGTCGAGTTCATGCATCATAGAGAAATTTTCCTTTTTCTTTATAGAATCACTTTAATCTGTTGTCTTTTCAGTTTACTCGTTCTTTCTGTTATTTTAAGTTTTGGTTAAGGTGAGAGGTGACCAATTTATTGGTATATTTTGAAAGACTTTAAAGCACTCTTTTGGGTGACATGCAAAGAGCATGCATGGTTATTATCTGGTTTGTTCCTAAGATATTACCAGCGTCTTTCACGGTCCTGACAGTGCACTTGGAATCCCTTAAGAAAGTATATTTGGGTTGTGCATTCTTCTTTTTGAATCTTAACTCACATTTTTTTGTCAATTGTAAATGATAGCCCTTTTGTGATAAGTGAAACATTTTAGGTTGAATTAGCCTGTGAAACTTTGATGAAAATTACAATTTCTACTGTTAATGTTAAGGGAGTTTTGCTAGACTAATGGAGAGTCCAGTATTACAATCAACCAGCCATTATCATTTGTCACATTTTGAATGTGGGAATATACTCTTCACTATTATATGTTATTGCGAGCTTCAGCCTGTAGAACCAAGTATCATCACTGCAACCTTGACTGTAAAGCTGAAGTTAACAGAATTTGAGTTATATATATATATATATATATGGATATTTTTGTGAATTCTTCTGTTGAAAGTGAAAGATCAGCTAAGGGACCCTATAAGTTTTATCTGACTCATTGTGGTAGAGGCACATCTCAGTTTCATTCTTTCACTCTACATCTTCTGGTTCATTCAAATGGCAAGAGATATCACTGTTTATTTTAGCTTGTGCTGCATGTTTTGCATATTTATTTTACAATTGCTGTTGCTACATGTCGATAACCTGCCACTTATCAAAACAAAAAGTTAATTGGGTAATGCGTGGTATTGTATGTGTGGCTCACTTTGTGCATTCAGTAGTGTCGGAGTTGCTTGTTAACACATTTTGTGCCAAATCAGCTGACTGACTGTCTTGCGGAGCTTTTACTTTTCCCTTTGAAATTTGTTTCTGATGGGGATTTAGTTTGGATCATCATCATAACTATGCATTCTGTCACAGGTTTCGGTGAAGATCAAAACAGTAGCAACCACGTTTTTGGGGGTGTTTCTATCTGGTCACTCACAGAGGAAAAGGAATCCGACTTCATAGCATATACCCTGCTGTAAAACATTCAGGTAAATACATGGATTTTTGGACCAAGAAAAGGCTCATCATAATTATTTGTTAGTTGAGTACAGTTTTGATGCAACAGTATATGTTGCAATGTAAAGAAAAGTAGTTCGTACAGATGCCTCATAACTGTTAAAAAAGTTTTATTCCTCAGTTTTTATACATTGCTTTGTACCCACTGATACTTCTTTTAATCTATAAAGATCCTAGTTTTTTTTTTTGGCATAGTATTGGGTTTGATCACGGGACATGGATTGTCTACCCTCCCAATTCCTTCCCCTTCCCATCCCCTCCTATTTATATGGTCATGGTTTAGCCACGTCAACATTTTATATTCCAATTGCTTTTTATTTTATTATTTTTATAAAAAAATCAATATAAAATGTTGACGTGACTTAACCGTAACCACAGAAATAGGAGGGGATGGGAAGGGGAGGGAAAGGGGGAGGGCAGACAATTGTTGCTGTACCTATACACTGAGCATCACAAAATGAAAAGCGGTTCTCTGACTAGTCCCTTGTTCTGTATTATTGCTCGTCATTTTTTGGTGCACTTTTGATTTATTTTGGATTTGGTTTGAATTTTTTTTTGTTTGTTATTTGATCATTCGCCCGAGATTGGCCGAAAACCACCCCCTACAAAAAAAAAAAAAAATTCAGCACTCTGTTTTTCCAGTTGTTTGTCGCCAACTTTTATTGTTTAAAATCTTTATTTCCACTGGCAGTTGGAGCTCTGTCTTCATTGGACTTGAGGTCATGTGTTAAGCTAGATATGTTAAATCAGTGTTGTAAATCTTTAGATGTAAATTAGTGTTCTCTGTCACTCCCAAACATTGCAACTGTCTTTTGGAAGGGTTGTTGTCGATGTGTTTCGAGCTCATTCATATGCTTTACTCGTATTTCATTAAGTTTTATTTTTCTGTTCTCGATGGTTTTTCTTGTTCGTTTACTCTTGTCCAAAACGAATAGACAGTTTAAATAAACTGCAAATGCACGAGCATTCGCTTTGCAGAAGGCTCAGCTTCAGGTAACCCTGACTAAACTAAACTTTGCCACCAATTGTTAAGATGGAGCAAAGAACGGTGGTTTTAACAGGAGTGTAGGGAGCACTCGGTGTCGAGGCCGATGAATGTGGTGTTTGTTTTGGGAACACTGCCGAGGCCGACGAGTGTGTTCATTTTGTGTACTACCAACCGACCTTGCATTGTACATGATGATGTATGATGATATTCTTCCAGATCATCCCTGTATAGAACTGGTCCGCTGGACTATTTTTATATCATCTTTCTATATATACAGTGACTATGACCGTTGTCTTTGTTGTGCAAACATGACACGAGGTCCATTACCAATTTGAACGTTTCGAAAAATGAAGACTGATGATATGCACATCAAACGTGTTCACTTTATATGATGACAATTGATTAATTTAAAATTATCTTGAAAACGTATTGATATGAAGGATGGTGTTAGATTAAATCACTGCTGAAACGAGATTAGACATCATCGTAACCCATCAGAAAACAAAAGCAAAAACATAATGGAGAGAGTTAAATAAAGAAGCAAAAGAATTAGAAAGTATGATCATTGTATAAACAAATTGTTCCAGAAACCTAAGGAATGACTGTAGCAATCTACATCCTCTATAATGTGCCCCAATGGTTACAAGTTTGTCTAACAAATTATCTAGTATTGTATTCTTCAATCTGCACGTAAAATCGGTTGCTTCGCTCAATCGTTCGTCCGCCGGCTTGGGCCGGTATCCTGGTACCTCAATGATTAAGGATATAGCCGATTTCTTGTTTCTTTGTATTTACCAGTTGAATGCTTGCTGGTAATGAATGATGGATGATGCGAAAAATATGGATCAAATTGGCAATGATAGTATAATCAAGTGAATTAATCAAGTGCAGTTTTTCTTCGACCTGTTATCGGTTTAGGCAAACCATCAAATATCGGTTTCGCAATTGCCGCGGTTGAAAAGGCTTGTAAGTCTGGCTTCAAACTCCACTTAGATGTTGACCAGATGGATGCAGGACCGCTACTCTCGTGATCCTGCAAATTTGATGTGCTTGACGACTTCCTCACTCCGAAGAACCCATCTGCTATAAGAGAATCGCCCATACCTACTGGTATAGGATTCAAGCCACCAGCTTCAACATCATTTCCTAAAGCACTTCTATTAGCAGCTGTGGGTCTAAGGGCTAAGCGCTGCCCTGAAATTGCTGAAAACCCGGCACTGCTGGCACTGCCGGCACTGCCTCTGTTACCTCCCAAAAGCTTCTCAGGGGTGCGAGAGAAGTCTGCTTCAGATTTCTGACGCCTTCTAATCCATTTATCCCCCAATGGATCAGAGTCACCTTCTGCAGACATGGAATCACAAAGTTCACCATTCTCATCCAACATAACTAGGCTCCTTGACTTTCGATATTGTCTCAATGGTTGGTCAGAAGCTGGTGAGGCTCCAAAGAATGGTCCCTCTTCTAAGTAATGGGCACCTCCATTTTTGTAGACTGCCATTTCAAAACCTTCAGTTATAGAGTTCTGATTTCTTGGTTTCAGCCCGTAATAACTTTGTAATGAGTTCATAGCCGGGGAGGGTTTCTTCGGAGTAACTCTAAGGGACCCGAATGAGTCAACCAGATCACACTGTATGCTGCGATTTGGGTTCTGGTCAGAACTAGTCTGGCTGCATAAGCAAGTGTTAACATGGTAAGCCGCAAATGAACCACAAGCAAAACACGGTACGAATCATTTCATGACTCGAATCTTAAGCAACATTTAAAGACTAAAGAGAGCCTACAAACTTTAGCTGTTCAATTTCACCGAGATAAAATTGACTTGTATATAAATACATCTTCTTGACAAGTTATCTACAAAGAACATTGCATTTAGACCACAATCACCTAAAAATGCATTCCCAAAAATGATAAAACTTTGAGATCGAGGCTGCCCCCATTCAAGAAAGAAGCAACATCTGGAATGTGACACAATAGGTGCAGATTAATATGATAATCTGATTCAGAAGTGCATTTCCTAACAATAGGGGCACATCCCACTGCTCCCCGAACCGACCTTATGCTTCACTTCCTTTCGGGGAAGAACTAGAGGTGTATTATGTTTAGGGATACAACTTTGACATAATGATATCTGCAGCTACCGTAAACAAGAACAAATTAAGAGTAGAGACGTATAATTACCCTGGAGTCTTGGAACCATCTGATAAACATGGGGATGGAGGATGCCTCCCCGGTAGTGGAATCTGAAGAAACCGGAGGCCAAACATTTGGCGATCTGTGACGAGGCCGTTCATCTTTTTGATGTCGGCCACCTACAATATCACCAAAACACTGATTATTTTCGACAAAAAGCTCGATAATCGAACAAGCAAACGAACAGAAATCAGCCTGATATTAGGCTGGGAAACAAACACACACATTTCCAATATTTCTGAAAACACAATCCCCCTTTGGAAGATAAAAGAACATTAAAACTCAAACAATTATTCGCATTACCAATTTTCCATTGACTACGTCAGCTATGAGCCTCAAACATTTCTCAGAATCCAGCAAATATTTGATTAACCAACAAAAAGCGACACAGAAAAAACAAGAAATTCAAAACAGTAATTGAAACAGACTAAGTCCAAAATTAACATGTATTTTGGAGAAATGCAAAAAATCAAAGCGACGATGAGGAAATGGAAATGGTACCTCAACGCCGTATTTGATGGCGACGCCAGCAAGCGTGTCGAATTTGGAAACGACGTGTTCTATATACCCTGCTCCACCGCCTCCGCCACCGACCAAAGCGGGAGAGGAAGACCGCGGCGGTGACGAAACAGGGAGAAAAGGGGAAGACGAAGAAGAAGAAGAAGCCGACATTGGATTGCTGTTGGAGTTATTGTATCGGTTATGCAAAGAGGACGAAATCATCTGATCCGCATGACTAGAACAAAACTCGCTTTCCATCAGCATACCTTCTTCCCCCATTCACTTTCACTTTAACAATCCGATTCCCTCCAGATCATATCTCATCCCTCTCCATTCCAAATACATGTAAGAATCTGAAAGCGATCGACATCTTTCGATTCGCGAAGATAACCGGAACCCCCAACGCTGACGAGAGATGTAATTGATTGGAACTTGATTGATCAACACCAATCGAATCGACCTGATGAATTCGAATGTGTCTTCCAAATGCAGCGTGCGATTTCTTCAATGCTTCGTTGGTTACAGAAATTGAATCTCGAATGGATATGATGATATGAAACGTTTTTCTGCCTCCTCCTCCTCCCTTCTTCTCTGAAATTTTGGTCCCTCTTTTCCTCTTTCCGTTTTTACCTTCTCTCTCCCTCCGCTTTCTCCCTCTCTCTCAAAATTTAAGATTAAGGATCAAGGATCCAGGATGTCGTCACCCCACAATCGGGCTATGATTATTTTTTAGGAAACAAATGAAAATTTTTTTTTGAAAATTTTGAATTTTAATAACGTTAAAATAAAGTGAATAGTATTATGATTGATTTTTTAGTGTAAAAATATAATTTTTTTGTTAGAGTAAACAGTATCGGGAACATTTCGTTAAAGTTCCCTTATTTTTTTTCATTAATAATATTTTGGATGTTATTTATACTTTTTAATTTGTCTCCTAAATTTGTAAATGGGAATTTTGTTTTGGTTCTAACCCAATTTCCGTTACAACTGTCAACTGGCAGAGAGACTCTCCTAATTCCATTTTTCTGTTTTTTTTTCTTTTTTTTCTTCTTTCTGTTTTTGTTATCTTATGTTGTTTTACCTGACATCGGAGAGCGGTAGTTATAATATCAGAAAATTTAATAAATGAAAGTAATAATTAAATTCAATTTTAGTCCAAAACCCAGCTCAATTATTCAAATGGGCACTTTGTTTCTTTTTGACCTTTCATTTCTTTGAGCCAACGTAAATCAAGGAATACTGCGGCTTTTCTCATCATTTTCTTTCAGAACGTCAAAATGGAGAAGATGGTTAGACCATGTTTTTGCATCGTCGTGCCAAAAAATAATTTACATGAAACGAGTTTATCTCTATGTAATGTGTCGATCCATGTTAGTTGCTTTCAGGCCAAACATTTTGCACAGGTAAAAAGGTTTGCCTAATTTTTTCCGCAAAGTCAAAGCCTAATGCTTTCTTGTCAAATTTGTAGCATTGATGGTTGTCCAAAGTTGCACTGAGGACGACATGAAAGGATGATGTATAACTGCCTAACCCTGCTTCTAGTCTACTATTACCGGTCCATCTACGTAGACAATGGCGCTAATTGCTCTCATCATTTAGTTCCCGTTGCCGGCAACCTAACTCCAATTTTATTGTCGCTACCTAATTCCGAATTTGTTCATAATTTATTGTCTGCCAACCTCTACTCAGCCTAAGTAACAAGTCAACAGAAAAACATAAATACAGAACTGCTTAGTTTCAAGTCCACACTATCATTCTCAACACTGACCATAAAAATTATATGCAATCATGACATATGTGGACTGTGGAGACACAAGATAACGACATGGACATCGCTTTTTTTTTTCTCAGAGTCCATATGACGGACGATTGATTTTTGACGTGCTTCACCTTCGTGTAACTAATGTGATACAATAAAACGACTTAAGCCAGCGAACCTCATTATCTCGTGTGCCTAACCTTGGTTTATCATCGCCTCATGAACCATCAGTCAGACCATCTCTTCTGGCTGCTTAAACTGATGAGTAAATAGAGAATAAAAAGTAAAAACCACGCGTTACATAACGTAATAAGAGAGCTAATAGAGAGGAAATCTACATTAATCAGCACAGAAATAGAAACACTTGTTAATTATGCTCTATTACACAATGCACCATAAGCGTGTTCATGCGCTTTATCTACTCTACTGTTACTCTCTAAGGTGGTTGCTTCTCTCGTACCAAAATCGTTGTAGATGTGACACCAATGGAAAAAAAAAACCGGCATTACACCTTTTATATGGAAAATATGATCCGAATGCAGCTCAACCGCCGCTGGACTCCCAATAAACTCATTAGGGAGTCTCTTCATAATAGTTAGTCTCAGTATCTTGCCGGTGTTACAAGCCTTCTAAGCCACAGGGATGTTAGGTTCGTTTAAATTCACAATACCTTGTAATCCAGATAATAAGCATGCTGCAAGAAAGAAAGCAAAAGGAAAAAATATTAGCATGTTCCCACAAGAGAGAGAGAGAGCGAGAGAGAGAGAGATGATTTACGCACCTCCCACAGATCCAAACTGATTATAGGCTGCAGAATAAGAGATGATTAATGAAACTGCTGAAATAAATGTCACAACAAAATTGGGGAAATTGATTTTACTTACTACGTCACCCCAAACAATTGGGCAAATGGCATTTGAAGTTTTAATTATCTGAAGTCGTCTCTCTTCTCTCTTTACTGAGAAAATGAAACAATAAAAATTATGAGTTAATTAGCAAAACAAGGTCACAATTAGTACAGAAACTTAGTGCTGGTGAACTCCAAAAAAATTAATGTAACAGTAAGTTTGAGATTACCCAATCATGAATATGAGAAAAATTCGTTCAGAAATTAACATGAGGAAGGACTTACAAACAAGCCAAACCCAGCCAGACCCAAATAATGTAAGTGCTGCTTCTGTAAACTTCTCTCTGAAATTAGTAAAGGAACCAAAATCCTTTTCTATCTGCTGAAGGACACCCAGTTGGGGCATGTCTCCTCCTCCCGGTTGCATGGACTCCCAAAAGAAGTCATGATTCCAGACCTACAACGATAAAGTCAAAGGATCTCGTCTCATAATCCCCAAATTAGACATGGAACAAAGTCTCCTTGTTGCATATCCCTTTACGCAACATGTCTCTTGTTTGAAACATTTTTTCATGTTACGTCCAAAACCGGACTTCAAGTTTGTGATTCCCAGTCTAAAACCAGTATGACACTGCACTAAACCTTTAGGAATAACCAATCAGGAAAACTAAAATTTGAACAAAGCTTAAGCCACTGTTCTGCTTCAGGCTACAGGATAGTATCATATTGTCAGGTGGTAGTACATTTGAACCTAAGAAAGTCAAGCTTATAACAACGGCCTGTAGCTAAAGTTTTCATACCTTTGATCAGTGACCCCTATATGCAAGCTCATTGATAGCATTTAAAAATGATCCAGTCAAGAAAAGGATACAAATTAGCTAACAATTTTGTAGATACCTGAGTAGCGTTGTTAAATTCAGGTAAAGGATTCCCATTATTATACGTTGCTTTGACAAGTTCATCGAAAGTGTAGCCATATAGTATGTCACTCTTCTCTAGCTGTTTTTTCAGACCTTCCACATAGTTTCGATGATGGCCTCCCCAGTGAACTTCCAATGTTCTCCGACTCATATAAGGCTCCAAAGCATCCTGAAAGATCATATGCATATTGTACATATAAAATTACTGCATATGTCTGTCATCATGTGACAAGAATAAGCAGCTCGACTCAGAATAGTAATCTCTACCCAAAAAGATTTACACCGCGACGTGGATAACTGCCACAAGTGAGGGCTTACAACACGGACTTGAGAAACCAAACAATGACATTACTAAAGTATCTTGGAAAACGAATATGGTTATCAGACATTGACGAAGGCAAATAGGAAACCGAAAAACTTCTATTCTTCATGCACCGAATGTGACACGAGAAGCTGACTTCGCCATCCGCATTTCACGTCCCGAAAATAAATGAGAAAGTAGTTGACTTACAAGTTTATAAGGAGGTTTCTTCAATCCATAGTAAGCAACAACTCTAGAAGCTCTCGGAGACCCATCGGGCTGTCTTTTCTGCTGAACAAATAACCAGATATCACAGCGCAACCGAATATATGAATACATTACAACTTACAAGGGAAAATAAACACAAAGGAAATCACAACAAACTACATAAAAAAATAGCAAAGAACACAATAATTACGTACCAGACGAGGAAGCTGGGGACTCTTAAAAGAGTGAGAAAATTCATTCAGTAAAAGGTGAGAGGTTGGAGCTGAAAGACTGGATAAACAGAGTATCATGGCTTCTTTGATTGCTCCTCTCGCACTCAAATATGCATGTCTGCGAGATTACGACATATTATTAAAAATAAATTAAACAAAATTTGAGGGCTGACATGCTTGAACAGAGAGAGAGAGAGAGAGAGAGAGAGAGAGAGAGAGAGACCTTGGTAGTTGGTAGTTGGTGTTGCCGAGCAGCGGCGTCCGGTGGGTTGGGTGAGGTTTTCCAATTCCCGCTACAAGTATAATAAGAGTGACAACTGGCGAAGCTTTCATTTGATATGAAGGGGGTTATCGTTTCGTCTGCAGTTTCTAATTATTTGTTTGCTTTTTAGTCCTCTTGTCATTGCCAATTTACATTTGGACCAGATGAATCTCTGTTCATTGCAAAGTAGATTTACGAAAAATTATCATCTATACCACTGTTTCTTTTAACAAGATTAAAGGTACAACTACAAAGATTTTGGAAAAAATATGTTTTCACTTATCCACTTTCGATTTTGTCACGTTTTTCTTTCCCCGCTTTACCATTTTACTTTTTTTTTTTAATAAATGATATTATCTATATTTTAAGGCTTCTTAGTCAATATTCATGATGCACGCTAGCACCTTTCGAGGATGCTCTGCCCAATGCAAATCCGTTTTGGTTTATTCGTTATTTACCAAAAAAAAAATAAAGACTTTTTTTTATATTTCTATTTTTTAAATTTCAAAATTCAATAGAAAAATATTTATGTAACTGAATAGATGGTTACCCATGGATTTATAAAAATTGGCTGCCGAAAAGGTGTAAACAATATTGCCAAGATCTGTCCGTGGATGGTAATAATTTACAGAAAAATTACAATATCAAATGAATGAGGCATTGACCCCTCTTGGCAGCTTTGGATACGTGATCGATCATATATGTGTTACATCACCACTACAAAATTGACCTGCATAAATGCTCATGTCAATAAAACGATTCTAAACGACGAGATGACATATCTTAAGAATGCCCAAGAGAAGACTTCAAACAATTGCCCTGTGTAGATTAAACCTTTATCCAAGATACCGAAGCAAGACGCCGTCATTCCCCAGCACAAATCCTTTATTGTCATCAATAAACCCGCACCAGTATAGATATTATAACACTAAGTTCCAGTATTCCGAATACATTGAAAAATCTTTCGCTGTAAATAAGATCACTACAAGGAAATACCATATTCATAGACAAACTTGGAAAGATGAGACTTACTTCACGGAGTATAGATTGGCTGCAATATTATCCGCTGCTTTGTCAAGGGTCCATGTCTTACCACCATTGGTAGTTTGCAGTAAAATCCCACTTCCCCCTGCTGCCCAAGCCTCATCCTGCATGATACAAACAGTCACCAAACATGTAAAAACTGACTGAGAAGTTTACACTAGAAAACGACTTGAATGGTAAAACCGTTACCTTTGATCGGTACCCAACATCAAGAATGCCAAACCCCCGGCTTTGGAGAGAGAGTGGATTTACCGTGCTTAGGGTCCTCGGGCACAAAAGCAATGTCGAGAAGGACGACGCCGGGGTCAATAGGAAGGGAAACTTTTTCCCACTCCGAAAGGGTGGGGTCCTCCGCCTTGGCCGGAAGTACGGATCCAAACAGCGGTAGAGTGGCGATGGACAGAGACAGCGCCGCCGTCTCGGAAACGAAGTGTCCGCGACTGACGAGAGAAGAATCAGAAGACGAAGAGGAGGAGGAAGCTCGAGGTATAGATAGAGAGGTCCGGAAATGGCGAGGAATGGTTGTGAATTCGAGAGAGGGTTTGAGGAAAACTGTTGGTTTGGAGAAGTCCGTCGTCAGTTGCAGAGCAGTCGCCATTTTCATGCTCTCTCTCGAGTCCGCTTATCTCTCTTATCCGTAAGAAAGATCCACGGTTTCGCGGGTGATTTTGGAAACGTTGACAGTCCTTTTCAATTTTTTATTATTTAGTTATATAAATTGGACAAGCAACAGGGGATGTAGCTCAGATGGTAGAGCGCTCGCTTAGCATGCGAGAGGTATGGGGATCGATACCCCACTTCTCCATTCTTTTTGCCTAATTTTTTATGTTTTAACTAACGGTAGGACAGTACACCATATATTACAATACAAGCGGACGGAAAAAAAAAAATTTAAGTACCCTTCCATTTATATAATAACGTTTGACATATATGACTTTCATTTGTGTAATAACATTTATCATATGTGTCTTTATTCGGAACATACTGAAAAATTTCTAATTTATCTGTCATGAAAAATAACACAAACAGATGAGATTCCTTTTTTTTTTTTAAGTGGTTAAAGTGTGGTTACAAATTACATAAATAAATGGTAATCAATCCAATTAATCAGATGCTTAATAAAGTGGATTTGGTGGATAATCATGTAAGATCCAAGTAATAAATAGTTAACCATTTTTACCTCTCTTTTCTGTGTATAAATATGAATTGGGACCGAGAGCCCTCTTCAACATTCATCAGACTTTCAGCGTATATATAGACAGAGAGAGAGAGCTATACATACACGTATAAGTATAGTAATATATACATACATATACTGGCTGGGTGTGACATAATTAATTATGCTAATTAATCAGAGATTAATGGATCGTACTGGTGTTTTTGGTTTGGTTGGGTGCTTATTGCTGGCAATGCTTCATGGAATTGCGTGTCAGGTAGATTACCATGCAGCACTTACCAAGTCTCTGTTGTATTTTGAGGGTCAACGCTCTGGAAAGTTGCCGGATAATAATAAGCTGTAGAGAGTGCAATGGCGTGGAGATTCTGCACTCCAAGACGGCGCTGACGCTGGAGTACGTAAGACTTTTTCCATCATCCTCTTCACTCCGTCCAATACTACTAATATCATTGACTAAATTAAATTCATGAACAGATTGATCTGGTGGGAGGATACTACGATGCCGGAGACAATCTCAAGCTAGGGTTTCCAATGGCATTCACAATAACAATGTTGTCGTGGAGCCAAATAGAGATGGGCAGCCAACTCAAGGCAAAGCAAGAGCTTACAAACGTGTTGCATGCCATCAAGTGGGGAACGGATTACTTGATCAAAGCGCATCCCAAGCCTGAGGTGCTCTACGCGCAGATCGGTGAGCCTGATTCCGACCATGGATGTTGGCAAAGGCCGGAAGACATGGCCACCCCAAGAACCGCCTTCAAGATTGATGACCAACATCCTGGCTCCGATCTTGCTGCCGAAACTGCTGCTGCTTTTGCCGCAGCTTCAATCGCCTTCAAGAATTCGGACTGTCAGTACTCATCCAAGCTTCTAACGCACGCGAAACAGCTTTTTGATTTTGCATGCAATCACCCCGGTCTTTATCAGGACAGCATCCTTTCTGCCGGAAAAGTCTACGCCAGTAGTGGCTATCATGTAAGAATAGATATTTGTTTTTAACTACTTCAGCTACAAGCAACACGCCAACGTGCATATATAGTTAATTATATGTACATGATTTGATTGCAGGATGAACTGTTGTGGGCAGCAGCATGGCTACATCGTGCTACAAATGAAAAAAGGTACCTGGATCGCGTTGAGCAAGTAGAAGACGTAGGGGGAACAAGATCCGAATTCTCATGGGATGACAAATACGTTGGCGCACAGATCTTGATTGCAAGAGTACCTACCACTCTCCATAATCCACATGAATTAGTAGAATTACCATTAATTCTACCAATTAATATCTGATTAATTAGTACTAGTAAAACATATGTACACCTTGCAGCTTGTATTGGAGGGAAAGGTTGAGAATGGAGGGAAGTGGGCCGAATACAAGAGCCACGCAGAGGAGTTCATATGCTCGTGCATTCAGAAAGGGAACACCAAAGTGCGGCAGACACCCGGTGGCTTGTTATGGTTTTCGCCCTGGGATAACATTCAATACGTAGCCACCGCTACCTTCGCCACCATTGTCTATTCCAATTATTTGGCCACCAAATATGCATCCCTCAACTGTGCTGCTGGCAACGCTAATCCTTCTGATCTTATTGCATTCGTCAAATCACAGGTATTACATTATGAAAAAGTACTTTGGCTCTTTTACATGTAACATTTTGACAAATTTGCACAAATGATTTATTTTTGTGTTTTGATTAAGGTGGATTATATATTGGGGTCAAACCCCAAGAACATGAGTTACATGGTTGGATATGGAGGAAACTATCCACAGAGGATTCATCACAGAGGAGCATCAATAATATCGATCAAGAAGGACTCGACACCGGTGACATGCAAAGGAGGGTATGCCGATTGGTTCAACAGAGAAGCAACGAATCCAAATGTCCTGGATGGAGCAGTCGTGAGTCCAAATGAAAATGATGGTTTCTCGGATGATAGAAGCAATCTTCAACTTGGTGAACCCACAACATATACCAGTGGACCACTAGTTGATCTCTTGGCTCACTTTGCTTAATTAAAAGCTACTTACAATATAATCTATATTCTGCTTAATATAATAAGAAATTGATTAAAATTATAAGAAATCAAATCCGAACTGATCAAAATTAAATACTGGTGATATATCGTAATGAACACTTGAAATCATAGCATTATTGCAAGTTAGAAAACTAAAGTGCAATTTGCATTGCCGGAATTCCATAACGAATACGACGAAAATAAAACTTTCAGAAAAAAAGAGGAGTATGATGGTTTTACATGTCAGGGGCAGAGAAGCAGTTGCAAGTAGCAGCACAGTCCAGAAAAGCGATATATATCAAAATACATATAGGTATGTTTGTGTTACAGATGGGCAACAGTAATACGCTTCAACAGATTCAGATTTAAGCTTCATCTATAAAAATTCGAGTTATAAAAAAATTCGAATTATAAAAATACATTTGTATCTCAAAAGGTAAAACTGCTTCAATTGCCTTATATAGTTACTTTTAATCATGACGGAAAGTATTTTGCAAAAATAAAAAAAAAATTGTATTTTTCACAAAAAACGTGGGTTGTCATCACCGTTTCTAGGCTATTTTGCAAATTAGAACAAATATTGTCGTCAAATCTATTTGCTTGCACCTCCACTGCAAGTTCACATTGTGAAATTTTGAAAATTATGAAAGGCTTTTTGTTATTATTCATGTAGATGGAGTCTCTTCTGGAAATGTTTTCGGCCTCACTACAATTTTTGTTCATTTATTTTTAAATTTTCGGCTTAAATAATCAATTAAAAATACATTTGTAGCTTAATAAATGGTAAACAAGCTTTCATTTTGCCTTATAAAGTTACTCTTAATCGTGATAGAAAATATTTCGCAAAAATGAAAATTTTGCATTTTTCTAAAAAAAATGTGGGCTAATCATCACAATTTCTAACCATAATGAGTGAAATATGAATAATTTTTCCCACTGCTTCGTTGCTTCTGTGAAAAGTACTGATGCTCATGAATGCTTCCGTTAGAAGTGTTTTTGTTCTAAACTTGTTGAAATTTTTCTTAAAGAATCCTAAGATGCTTCTTCAAAAAAAGTTCCCATGTACCAAGAAGGCTTGTGAGTTTTTTGTGTGCCAAAAGAAGTTAGAAAATATATTAGCCCTTACGTTTGCCAAAAAAAATATATTAGCCCTTACAAAAGGAATCCCAAAGACAACAATTCAGCGTTTGGTGCTATGACTGAATCGGATTTGATTGGATACACGAGAAATAATTTGGACGTAGGGTGAAGATAAAAGACGAAACATTCCAAAAAATGCGAAGTTTTTTTATTTAATATTTTTTTGTTATCAAATAATTAATTTTGTTAAATTAAATATTAAATTAACCATCAATGTAAATTTAAACTCACGTCATCGTACAAGAATTTCAACTAATTTGGTAAAGAGCCACTTGCAAAATACAAGTCTTGTGTAAAAAGCTTTCGCATCTACTTTTGTTTTTAAATTTCTTTTCTCAGGGCCGCTTTCCCCCCAAAAATAATTTCACATGTTTCCTCCCCAAAAATTTATGTGTAGTCAAATTATGATTTTAAAGGATTTTAAAAGATTTTAAAAGTGATAAATTTGGTAGGATTAAAGACTCCTATAAAATTCATATGGATTTGAATGGATAGTTTGTAGATTTTGGTGGATTGTGGTGGAAGGATTTGAAATCCTAGAGGTGAGGTTGAATTCTTTTTAGCTTACATATAGAAATCCTACAAAATCCACAACTTATAGAAATCCTTCAAAATTTAAATACACTTAGATTTGGATGGATTTTAATTTTAAAATCTTTTAATTGACTATAACTAGATTTGAATAGATTCTAAAATTTAGGGTTATTTAAAATCTTTTAATTGATTACACTCAAATCCAACTTTGACTGCACCCCCATAAATCTCCTTTTTCCCTCCATAGAAACCCTAGAAGGGACAGAAGCTCTCTGCTCCGTCCTCTCGGGCTAGCCCAAATACTCAAACACAGAGATGCCACGTGTTGGTGGTAACTACTACAACTTCACGAAGATCAGGGACGCCATTGATTCCGTCGGCGCCAAGGTCAACGTAATCGGCGTCGTCCTCGAGTGCGGCTTCCCACGCCAAACCAGAGGCACCGGTAAATCTTCTTCCTTCAATCAAATTCATCAAATTTATGTAATGTGCTTGCACTATATATGTATATGTATTTATGTATGTGTGTAAATGTGTCTATTTGTGGTGGCGATGATGAAACAAAGGCCGGACTTACGGCTGCTTCCGGCAAGGTCGGTAGTAGATTGATGAGACTCTTAACGAAAAGGTGTTTGCTGAGCCGCGTGTTACTTTTGTTCCATTTCTCTGGGTCTTTATAATATTTTGTCTTTTTCTGTTAAATTAATTATTTTTACTTCTGCTTTTGGATGCAATTTTTCTTCTTTCTTTCTGTTTGTTATATACGTATTGGTGTGAATCTTTTGCAGATTGGTTCGTTTCGGTGCGTATAATCGATGAGACGCATCAGGATCCCGGGTTGTCGGTTAACATTTTTACAGATAGGAATGAATGTCCTCGCATTTTATCTGTTGGAGACATAATTCAGTTCCAACGCGTCATGGTATATCTTGAGCTTAACTTCATTTAATTTTCTTTCCAGGATTCTTCAATTGCTGATTTCTCAAGCAAAATGTTCATTCTGTAACTAGTGTGGTATATTTTCATTTTTGCAAAAGATATTTTGATCAAATAAATTGCTTGTTGCCCTTATTTTTCCCTACTAAATCATGTTTTCTTCGTTATCAAAATGTTCCATGTTATCTGTTATAAAAATAGATAATGTTATGTACTATCATTTACCCCATTTTATTAAAGGCATGAAACATTCTGTACAAATCATGATCGTAGTTGACTTGGGCGTAACTTGTGCAGATTAATCATCATGTAGGTAAAGTAAATGCTGTTTTTTGCAAGAAGTTCTCTACCTTTGCTATTTATTACAGAAGTGACAATACAAATTTAAGTCCTTATCATGCTTGCAAAACATTTCGCGAGAGAGACCATGACAAGAACTTTGTGATAGACTTGAGAAGATGGCTGAAGAATTTCCATTTTCACGAAGGTATACTTAAAAAGTATATTGTTTCACATAGCAACACAACGGCATTAAATTATGTATAAGTCTAACTCTTTCACAGTAGATATTACAATGTTGTGGTTATTTTTGGAAGACTATGGATATGATTCTGGTGTGCTGGATGGATTATGGTTGTGAAAAAGGTAGTTGATGATAGTCCCACATGGATTAGGCTTTTGTAAAGATAGCTTGCTCACAAGACAAAAGGGTTAGATTTACCTTTCTAGAATGTTGGAATTGTTTTTTGTTACATTCTATAAGATTATTATGTAGTCATGTACATTTTCGGCATAGGGAGTGATGTTATTCAACTTGTCTTTCTCTAGACAACCATAACTAGGTTGGTGATAGAGGTGCTATTTTTATGATAAGTCAGTGCTAGTTGTGAATGATCTAATTTGGAATCTCTTTTTCAAAGGAATACGGTTGATACCTGGATTTATAGGGAGTAAGTTTTCGTGAAATGGCATTGTGTGATGTTATTCAACTTGTCTTTCTCTAGACAACTAGTTGTGAATGATCTAATTTGGAATCTCTTTTTCAAGGGAATACGGTTGATACCTTTATTTATAGGGAGTAAGTTTTCGTGAAATGGCATTGTGTGATAAGTTTTCGTGAAATGGCATTGTGTGATGTTATTCAACTTGTCTTTCTCTAGACAACTATAACTAGGTTGGTGATAGAGGTGCTCTTTTTATGATAAGTCAGTGCTAGTTGTGAATGATCTAATATGGGATCTCTTTTTCCAAGGAATACGGTTGATAACTGGATTTATAGGGAGTAAGTTTTCATGAAATGGCATCATCATTTGAGCAAAGGTGTTTATGTTTTTGCTCTGGTTTTTTAGGCAAAAGTATATAGTGATTCTAAATCCTTTTTACAAATCCACTTTAATGGTTTGTGAAGAGGAAGCACCATACGGTTATGATTCTATAAATATAAATGCTGCCAAATACTTTGTCCAAATTAGAGGCACCCTGGATGGTGGATTTGTGGTAACATTCTGACCTAATTGTATATATGAGAAAAGATAGGAACTTTATTTTGCTTGGTAGATAGAGGTATATCATAAGCCTGCCTTATATATCTTTTCATCTTGTCTTACTAGAAATGTATATGGTTTGTAGGTGCAAATTATTTCTCATTCGTCAGAGAAATGAAAGGAGGTGAAGATTTTAATTTGGTTTGTAAAGTAAGTCAACCGTTTTTGTTAAATGTGTGTGCACTAGTTAAATGAATACCGCAGATTTATTTCTCATTTAAATGGGGAACAAAGCAGGATATTTGAATTATTTCTAAATTACTCAATATGATTAAAGATCTAAGTCAGTTCTTTTTGTTCTGTAATTATTCCATGTACCGAGTACAACATAATAATTTTCTTTGTTTTCTGCCTCAAGATAATCCATATCCATGAGGGTGCTGGAAATGAATGGATGGCCTTTGTTTGGGATGGAACCGATGCTCCACCAGCAGATATTCTTCAAAAGTGAGTTGATAACTGTTAATGTTTATTTTTTCTTATATAACATCATAAAATTATGGGGTACTTTGCAATTGCTCCCTGTCTCGTTAGAAAATTTCAAAACGAGTCCTTTCCTTTTTCTTCAAAAATAAGATGGGGGTTATTTTCCTTTCATTGAATTAGTGTTGAAGTTATATAAAGTGATTGATCTTTTCAACATACTTCCCACTGATATTCTGTTATCAATTTTTTGTTGGATTTTTTTTTTCCGCGCAATTCTCCTCGGAAGTGAACTTACCAAATTGCAACCCATGTAATGGTTTATGACATTAGCGCATCACCTTACTGAACCTAGCCTATACATATATATGTTTGTTAGTTATGAAAGCTAATTTATTTTTATCTATATGGTTACTATTTGTATATTTTGTCTGAGTAAAATATTAAATGTTGCTAAATCTGAACCACAGGCTAGAAGATGAAATGAAGGACCCACTTCCCCTCCATCTGGAACCATTTCCTTTGCCAAGTGATACCTTATGCAGCAGCTTTCCTGCAGTTGGAACTGTCTTAAGAGTGATATCTCAGGACCTTGAGAATGACAACCTTTGCCTGCTAAAAACTGGGGAGTGGATGAAGCTTGTAAATTTGCTATGTGAACTGCATGCAGGAATATGGCGTTGTGTTCTGACACCCTTTACAAAGCTTCGATATACACCAAAAGTGGACCGTCTCAAACTTGAGCGGAAAAGGTTGTAACTTTCGGAAACCATTTAATTATCATTCATTGCATCATATGTTGCATAACTCGCTAAAACTCTAATGCACATATCCCTTTTTATATTTTTTATGGATCAGGTTATTTAACAAACGATTAGCCCAAAGTCCAGAAAGTTTAATGCAGATGCCATTTGGGGGCTTTCCCTCACCTCAAGTCACAGGTACTGCATTTTTTTTTCTTGTGCTGAATGAATTAGTCTTCGATTTCTCATTCATTCGCTTCTCTCTTTCAATTCCTGGAAATCGTTTCATCTCTTTGAAATTTTCTTATGATTGTTTATTTCCCTCAGAGGTTGATGATAGTGACAACGACCATGCAATATTTCTTACCTTAATGGATGTTGTTGCAAGTTCAGAGGTATCCTACCTCTTTCACGCAGCTCTTAGTTTATGCCTGTGCTTTCTTCCTCAGAAGCCTATTTATGCTTTTTTTGTCATAGTGTTGTACAGATGTTTATTAACTGTATGTATTCCATATCGTGTAGGTTCCAGCTAGTTTCAAGTGTGTAGTTCGAGTCATAGCAGCTTCCCCATGGCAGGCTGCGGACTTCCTTTTTCCTGCTGGGATTGACAGAATTAGGCTGACACTGGAGGACTCGACCGCTAGAATTCATGCTTTTTTGTATGCAGAAGATGGGGTAAGAATTCGAATTTGTCACTTAGTCTGCTAACTTATAGTCGGACAGACTATGATCCATCTTTTCACAATGATATTTTCTTCTGCTAATCTTCATTTTCATTTATAATATAGGTAAAATTTTTCGATGGCCAGTCCTCTGTCGAGGCACTGGAGATCAAACGCAATGCCTTGTTAGGAGTGAGAGTAAATAACGATGGGGTGCAAGACGACACTCGTAGAAATCCCCCTTGGGTACAAATTTGGCTAAAATCCGAAACTGACCAACAAGGAAATCTGCACTACCGGGTTTTCGGCACCAAAGTGGTGGCGGCCTGAATCATTAAACCGCTCACATGGTTGGAGATCTATTTTGCAAGTTGCCTGCTGAGCTAAACATTCCCTACCAACTCGACTTTGGGAACTTTTGTATATTCTGTCAAAAAGCTTTTGTATATGATGCAGCTCGGATCATGTTTTCGTGTAAATAACTTGTAGGGCTTGATCGGAGCAACGCTTTGCAAGATGAAGATCCGAAGGCAGCCCGCAAGGTTGAACATGGTCTCTGCCGCTCGTTCGTAATCCCTCTCGATCGGTACCCTAAGATGGGAAGAATGAAAAACAAAATAGTGCGAAGCTGGAGTGACAAACAAGTTTCAGCATGAGCTACCTGACCATAGGAAATACGCATGCATCCCCAATCAGCAAAGCAGCGTGTTCGTTCACCCTGCTCAGATGCCTTTCTGCATCAGTGCACAAACCGGATTCTCCTTTGCACATGCTTCGCTTGCCATATCTGTCAAGAATCCATGCAGCGTTACTCCGCTCTACCTTGAATACAAGGAAAATGCCCGCCCTGCCCGTGTCCCCTTTTAACTAAGAGTCTATTAAAAGTGTGGCTCAATAAATGATAAAACCTTTTTCAATTGTCGTATTAAGTTGCTCTTAATCATGATAGAAAATATTTTGCAAAATAAAAAAATTTGCATTTTTATAAAAAATACGTGGGCTAATTATCACGGTTTCTCAGCTATTTTCCAATTTTATATAAAAAAAAATTGCTTTCACCTAAAACCGTTTCAAAAGGCTTTGAAAATTCATGTAAGATTTTTTGTCAATGTTTTTGTCAATGAAGTCACGGCAATGTTTTAGGCCCACTACAATTTATGTCCATTTATCTTTATGTTTTTTTGCTTAAATACGTTATTAAAAATACATTTGTTGCTTATTAAATGTAAAACTACTTTTAATTGCCTTATAAAACTACTCTTAATCGTGACATAAAATATTTTGCAAAAACAAAAAATTTGCATTTTTATAAAAAAAATGTGGGCTAACCATCATGGTTTCAAGGTTATTTTTCAAATTTGTACAAAAATCGTTGTAAACTCTTTTTGCTTTCACCTTAACTGCACAGTGAGATTTTGAAAATTTATATAAGACTTTTTGTTCTTTTCTTGTACATGTAGTCCCGTTTTGGGCCTACTACAAATTTTGTCCATTTATTTTTAATTTTTTTGGTTAAAATATTTTATTAAAAATACATTTGTGGGTTAATAAGTTGTAAAACCGCTTTCAATTACTTTATAAAGTTATTCTTAATCGTGATGGAAAATATTTGGCACAAATAAAAAAATTTGCATTTTTGTCAAAAAAATGTGGACTCCATCACCGTTTCTATGATATTGTGTAAATTCGTACTAAAATCTATTTGCTTTAATCTTCACCGCAGAAGGAGGTTTTAAAAATTCTTGTAAGGCATTTTGTTGATATTCTTGTAGATAGAGTCCTGTTTTTGCAATGTTTGGGACCCGCTTCAATTTTTTGTCCATTTATTTTTAAGTTTTCAGCTTCAATATTTTTTTTTTGTCGAGCTTAAATATTCTATTAAAAATACATTTGTGGCTCAATAAATGGTAAAACATCTTTCAACTACCTTATAAAGCTACTCTTAGTCATGACGGAGAATATTTCCCAAAACTAAAAAATTTGCTTTTTTTCAAAGCTATTTTGCAAATTTGTACCAAAATCGTTGTAAACTTTACTTGCTTTCAACTTAGCCCACTGTGAAGTTTGAAAATTCATGTAAAACTTTTGTCAATTTATTTTTAAGTTTTCAACTTAGATATTCTGTTAAAAACACATTTGTAGCTTAATAAATAATAAAACTACATTCAATTGCCTTATAAAGTTACTCTTAATCATGACAGGAAAAATATTTTGAAAAATAAAAAATTTGAATATATCTCAAAAATACGTGGGCTTAACAGTCACAGTTTTTAGGCTACTTTGCAAATTAGTACAAAAATCTTCGTAAAATCTATTTTCTTTCATCTTCACCACACAGTCAGGTTTTGAAAATTCATGTATGACTTTTTGTTGATATTCTTGTTGATGGAATCCCGTTTTGGCAATGTTTGGGGCCCCACAACAAATTTTGTCCATTTATTTTTTAAGAATTTTAATAGACTTATAAATCCATGATTTTGATGGAGTTTAATTGATTTATAAAAATTCCATGTAAAATTTTGATTCAATTCCCTCTAAATCTCAGGGGAGACATGAGATTTGTGAATGCTTAAAATACACTATGATATCTCTCCAATTTCATCAAATTCCTCAACTTCTAAAAATACTTTAAATAAATTCTTAATTAAATACACCTGAAATGTTGTAAACTTCTTTAGAATATTAATTGAATTCATCCGAATTTCTAAAGATACATGTTGAATTTCGGAGAAACGTTTAAAATCTTGATTGAATATTTCTAGATTTAATAAAAAAATTAAAATTCTTTAAAATTCCAATTGAATTCAACACCATATAGACTGAAATTTTATTAATTTGAATACTTTGATGGAAGGATAAAATATTGAATTTAAGTTAAGAAAATTAATAATTCCGTCTAAAATCATGAAAATAGTCATACCATATAGAAATTTCCCCCTCAAATATGAGTTGTGCTACATAAATAATATGGTACGAAATCCATATCAAATTAGTATAATAAAGTTGTTTATAGATATATTAATAATGAGAAAATCTAATGCGGTGATGAAGCAAAATTAATTTAGATGTTTAATACAGTGAATTTAGTGGATATAATTATATATCCATAAATGAATACTCGTTCTTATCTCCTCTTTTCTGGGTATATATATGAATCAGTACCTGCTTCTTCAATCTTCATCAGTCAGAGTACGCGGAGAGAGAGAGAGCTTTACGTACACATATACATATACTGATCATCAAGAGATCAGTGAGAAAATACTTAATGGATCATAGTACTAATCGTGCTTTTGGTTTGTCTGTCTTATTAGTGTGCGGAATGCTTCATGGCATTGCGTGTCAGCCGGTAGATTACCATGCTGCAGTTACCAAGTCTTTGTTGTATTTTGAGGGTCAACGCTCTGGAAAGTTGCCGGAAGATAATAAGCTGCAGAGAGTGCAATGGCGTGGAGATTCTGCACTCCAAGACGGCGCTGATGCTGGAGTAAGACCTTTTCCATCATCCTATTCAATACATAAAGTTACACACACATATATGTGGAGTCTCGGTTACATCACCTGGTGACCAAAGATTCATGATCACTTATTTTTAGATTTGATATCAATGATTGAGATTAAAACACTAAAAACACATTTACTTATTCTCCACCGTTGATTCAAAATAAAAAATGAGTGACTGTATATTTAGATTCGGACATTTAAAGTTACGTAGGGGGAGTAATTGTTGATACTCCACAAAGTCCTAATGAAACCCTAACATAAAATTATTTTTAAGATTTTTAGGAGGCGTGCATGATGACTTTTATGTACTATTAATGTCATCGACTAAATCAAATTAATGAATAGATTGATCTGGTGGGAGGATACTATGATGCCGGTGACAATCTGAAGCTAGGGTTTCCAATGGCGTTCACAATAACAATGCTATCATGGAGCACAATAGAGATGGTCAGCCAGCTCCAGGCAAAGCAAGAGCTCGCAAACGCCTTGCTCGCCATCAAGTGGGGAACCGATTACTTGATCAAAGCACATCCACAGCCGGATGTGCTCTACGCGCAAGTTGGACAGTCCGATTCTGACCATGGATGTTGGCAAAGACCGGAAGACATGACCACCCCGAGAACCTCCTTCAAAATTGATGCTCAACACCCTGGCTCCGATCTTGCTGCTGAAACTGCTGCTGCTTTTGCCGCTGCTTCAATCGCTTTCAAGAATTCGGACTCTCAATACTCGTCCACGCTTCTAATGCATTCGAAACAACTTTTTGATTTTGCCCGCGATCACCCAGGTCTTTATCAGGACAGCATCCCTTATGCCGGAAAAAGCTACAGCAGTTCCAGTTATCATGTAAGAGTAAATGCTTGTATCTCAAGATACAAGCAATACACTTCGAACGAAAATAAAAGTGTCTATGTAGCTAAGAGCTATTTGATAAGCATTTCGTTTTTATATGCATGATTTGTTTGTAGGATGAAATGTTGTGGGCAGCAGCATGGCTGCATCGTGCTACAAATGGAAAACCGTACCTGGATTACGTTGAGCAAGCACAAGATATAGGGGGCACAAGATATGCATTCTCATGGGATGACAAATACCTCGGCGCACAGCTCTTGGTTGCAATGGTACTACTTAATACTCTCCTTAATCCGCGTTAATTACCTCAACACTAATAAAACATGTGTATCTTGCAGCTTGTACTGGAGGGGAAGGTTGACAATGCAGGAAAATGGGCTGAATACAGGAGCCACGCAGAGGAGTTCATTTGTTCGTGCATCCAGAAAGGAAGCACGAACAGGAAGCGTACAGCCGGAGGCTTGCTATCGTTTGCGCAGTGGGACAACATTCAATGCGTCGCCACTGCTACCTTCGCCATCATTGTTTATTCCAATTACTTGGCCGCCAAAAATGCCTCCCTCAACTGTGCTGCTGGCAACGCTAACCATTTTGATCTTGTTGCATTCGTCAAATCACAGGTATTGCATTACGGAAAATACTTTGGCTGCTTTAAGTGCAACAAGTCAAACATATACGGTTCGACACATGGGCATAATTTTTTTTTCTTTTTTGTGTTTTGATTAAGGTGGATTATATATTGGGGTCAAACCCGAAGAACATGAGTTACATGGTTGGATATGGAGCAAATTATCCGAAGCGGATTCATCACAGAGGTGCATCAATTATATCAATCAAACAGGATCCGACACCGATGACATGCGGCGGAGGGTACACTTGGTGCCACAGCAACGCACCGAACCCAAATGTGCTAGATGGAGCTGTCGTAGGCCCAGATAAAAATGATGGTTTCTCCGACGATAGAGGCAATTTTCAACTTGGTGAACCCACAACTTATAACACCGGTCCATTAGTTGGTGTCTTCGCTTACTTTGCTTAGTTTACAACTATTTACAATGTAACACATTATGCATAATCTTATAGGAAAGGGCTAAAATGATCAAAAATCAAAATGCAATTGTTAAACTAGTCTAAATTATTAATACCGTATTCAAAAATTTATCATTTCAGCAGTTGAAATTTGTAAAACGATCATTGTAAGCCAAAAGTCGAGTCATTCTTGTCATATCGCGTGTTTCCTAAAATTAATTTTACGACATTCCGAAGATTTTCGGCACCTACAAATTACTTTGGGTTCCCACTATTAGTTTATATTATTTTTTCTATTTTCAATTTTAAAAATGAATAAAAAATAGTTGCGGGACCTAATAAATGGTAGGATCTCATCCAAAGGTCTCACAACATTTTTCTTAATTACCACACCAAATATTTTCTAAAATTAAAATTTTCAATTTTTTCACAAAATTGTGAGTTATCACCCACACTTTTCAATCGCTTTTGATAATTTTACAAGAATCATTATAAGCCAAAATTTGGATCATTCTCGTGGCATCACATGTTTCCTAATATTAATTTTGGATATTCTAAAGATTTCTGACACCTACAATCTCTTTGGGTCCCCCATTATCAGTTTATATTATTTTCAAACTTTTTAACTTTAAAAATCAATAAAAAACTAGTTTCGAGACCTAATAAATGGTAGGATCAGATCCAAAGGTTTTGTAGTATTATCCATAACAACCACGCAAAATATTTCCTCATAAAAAAAAAATTCAATTTCTTTCACAAAAACTATTAGTTAAACCTACACTTTTCTATCAATTTTGGGAATTTTAGTATTTTACAAGAATCATTATAAGCCAAAATTCAAATCATTCTCGTCGCATCACATGTTTCCTAAAATTAATTTTGGGACATTCAAAAGATTACCGACACCTACAATCTCATTGGGTCCCCACTATAAGTTTATATTATTTTCATATTTTTTAACTAAAAATCAATAAAAACTAGTTTTGAGACCTAATAAATGGCAGGACCCCGTCCAAAGGTCTTGTAATATTTTTCTTAACTCCCATGCAAAATATTTCCAAAAACTAAAAATTTCAATTTTTTTCCCAAAATTTGTGAGTTATAACCCATATTTTCCAATCGATCTTGGGAATTTTTACAAGAATCATTATAAGCCAAAAGCCGAGTCATTCTCGTCATACCACATGTTTCCCTAAATTAATTTTAGGACATCTCATAGATTTTTGACACCTACAAGTCTCTTTGGGTCCTCACTATTAGTTTGTACTATTTTTTCTATTTTTCAACTTAAAAATCAATAAAAAATAGTCTTAGGACATAATAAATGTTAGGATCTCATTTAAAGGTCTTGCAACATTTTCCTTAACTACCACACATAATACTTCCTGAAACTAAAAAGTTTCATTTTTTTTTCTTCACAAAACTGTGAGTTATATATATATATATATATATATATATATATATATATAACCCACACTTTTCAATCGATTTTGGGAATTTTACAAGAATCATTATAAGCCAAAATTTGAATCATTCTCGCCGCATCACATATTTCCTAAAATTAATTTTAGGACATTCTGAAGATTTTCGACACTTACAAATCTCTTTTTGTCCCCGCTATTAGTTTATATTATTTTGGGTTTATATCACAAATGGTCCCTGAAATTGACCCCATCAATCATGATGGTCCCTGAAATTGAAAATCGATCATTGTAGTCCCTGAATTTTAACCTCGCGAATCAATGTCGTCCTTCTGTTAGTGTTCCGTCCAAATTAACTTTAAAAAGGTTAGAGAAGTAATTTTTCATGGTAAAATGACCAAAAATAACCCTGTTACTTATAATTTTACTTACTACCTCTCTTTTCTTTTTTCCATCTTCACTTTTCTCTCCAGTTTTTCATGGATTTGGTGCTAAAACTAAAATAAAAACAAAAAAAGTGGGAAATTTCAATTTTTTTTAATATCAAGTAAAAAAGAATTCTAACTAGGTTCCATTCCTTTTTTTTTCAAAGAAATTGGGCTAGCTCCAAAAGCTACTGCCAAAGTCCACCTTTGATCATTTATCTTGTAAAAGAAATTGGGTACCACCTTTTTTTTTCAAGTAAAATTATAAGTAACAGGGTTATTTTTTGTCATTTTACCATGAAAAATTGCTTCTCTAACCTTTTTTAAAGTTAATTTGGACGGAACACTAACAGAAGGACGACATTGATTCTCGGGGTTAAAATTCAGGGACTACATTGATCGATTTTCAATTTCAGGGACCATCATGATTGATGGGGTCAATTTCAGAGACCATTTGTGATATAAACCCTATTATTTTTTTCCATCTTTCAACTTTAAAAATAAAGAAAACATAGTTTCAGGAACTAATAAATAGTAGGGCCACGTTCAAAGGTCTTGCAATATCTTTCTTAACTCACACGCAAAATATTTCCTAAAACTAAAAATTTAAATTTTTTCCCCAAAAACTGTGAGTTATAACCAACATTCTCCCATCGATCTTGGAAATTTTTACAAGAATCATTATAAGCCAAAAGTCAAGTCATTCTCGTCATTGCGCATGTTTCCTAAAATTAAATTTAGGACATTGCGAAGATCTTCGACACCTTCAAGTCTCTTTGGGTTCCCACTATTAGTTTGTATTATTTTTTTGGGTAAATTACCAAAAACTACCTCAACTATTGGGTCATTAACAGTTTCATACCTCGTTTTTAAAAAATTTCAATGTTATACCTTATCTTCGAATTTGTTGCAATGTCATACCTCCCGTCAGTTGTCTGTCAATTATTCTGTTAAAATGCTGACGTGGCATGCCACGTGGCACATTTTATATTAAAAAATTATTAAAAACTAAAAAAAAATTAATTAAATATTAAAAAATTAATTAAATATTAAAAAAATAATTTTTTTTTTCCTTCTCTCTCCTCTTCTTCTCTCTCCTCCTTCTTCTTCTCTCTCCTCCTCCTTCTTCTTCTTCTTCTTCTTCTTCTTCTGGGCACGGGTTCGGCCCTTTTTTTTTTTTTTTTTTTTTTTTTTCTTTTTCTCCTCTTCTTCTCTCTCCTTCTTCTTCTCCTTCTTCTTCTCTCTTCTCCTTCTTCTTCTTCTTCTTCTTCTGGGCACGGGTTCGGCCCTTTTTTTTTTTTTTTTTTTTTTTTTTTTTCTCTTCTTCTTCTCTCCCTCTCCCTCTCCTTCTTCTTCTGGTTCTGGGCACGGGTTCGGCCCTTTTTTTTTTTTTTCTTCTTCTCTTCTTCTTCTCTCTCCTTCTTCTTCTCCTCCTTCTTCTTCTTCTTGGCACGGGTTCGGGTTTTCTTTTTTTTTTTTTTTTTTTTTTTTTTTCTTCTTCTTCTTCTTCCTCTTCCTCCTTCTTCTTCTTTCTGGATTTGCAGGGGATTGGGATGGGGTGGGGGGGGGGGGGGGGACGGACGAAGAAGAAGAAGCAGCTTCTTCTTCTTCTGGGCACGGGTTCGGGTTTTCTTTTTTTTTCTTTTTTTTTTTTTTTTTTTTTTTCTTCTTCTTCTTCCTCTTCCTCCTTCTTCTTCTTTCTGGGTTTGCAGGGGATTGGGATGGAGGGGGGGACGGACGAAGAAGAAGAAGCAGGAGGAGGAGAAGGAGGAGCAGGCGGAGAAGGAGGAGAAGGAGGAGAGAGAACAAGAGAAAAAAAAAGAGAGAGAGAAGGAAAAAAAAATTAATTTTTTTAATATTTAATTAATTTTTTTTTGTTTTTAATATTTTTTTATTAATTTTTTAATATAAAATTTGCCACGTGGCATGCCACGTCAGCAGTAACGGATGAATTGACGGAAGGCTGACGGAAGGTATGACATTGCAACAAATTCGAAGATAAGGTATAACATTGAAATTTTTTAAAGACGAGGTATGAAAATGTTCAGACCCAATAGTTGAGGTAGTTTTTGGTAATTTACCCTATTTTTTTTTATTTTTCAACTTTAAAAATCAATAAAAAATAGTATCAAGACCTAATTAATGTTAGGATCTCATCCAAAGGTCTTGCAACATTTTCATTAACTACCATGCAAAATATTTCCTGAAACTAAAAATTCTATTTTTTTTCACAAAACTGTGAGTAACCCACAATTTTCAATCGATTTTGGGAATTCTACAAGAATCATTATACGCCAAATTCGAATCGGTCTCATCGCATCACATGTTTCCTAAATTAATTTTAGGACATTCTGAAGATTTTCGACACTTACAAATCTCTTTGTGTCCCCGCTATTAGTTTATATTTTTTTTTTCCATCTTTCCACTTTAAAAATCAAGAAAACATAGTTTCAGGACCTAATAAACGGTAGGACCACCTCCAAAGGTCTTGCAATATTTTTTCTTAACTCCCACTCAAAATATTTCCTAAAACTAAAAATTTCAATTTTTTCCCCAAAAATTGGGAGTTATAACCCATATTCTCCAATTGATCTTGGGAATTTTTACACGAATCATAAGCCAAAAGTCGAGTCATTCTCGTCACAACACATGTTTCCTAAAATTAATTTTAGGACATTGCGAAGATTTTCGACACGTACAAGTCTCTTTGGGTCCCCACTATTATTTTGTATTATTTTTTTTCAATTTTTCAACTTTAAAAATTAATAAAAAATAGTTTCGGAACCTAATAAATGTTAGGATGTCATCCAAAAGTCTTGCAAATTTTTCCTTAACTACCACGCATAATATTTCCTGAAACTAAAAATTTCAATTTTTTTTACAAAATTGTGAGTTATATATAACCCACACTTTTAATCGATTTTGAGGATTTTACAAGAATCTTTATATGCTAAAATTCGAATCATTCTCGTCACATCACATATTTTCTAAAATTAATTTTAGGACATTCTGAAGATTTTCGACACTCACAAATGTCTTTGTGTCCCCGTTATTAGTTTATATTATTTTTTCCATCTTTCAACTTTAAAAATCAAGAAAACATATTTTCTGGACCTAATAAATGGTAGGACCACGTCCAAAGTTCTTGCAATATTTTTCTCAACTCCCACGCAAAATATTTCCAAAAACTAAAAATTTCAATTTTTCCCAAAAAAAATGTGAGTTATAACCCACATTCTAAAATTGATCTTGGAAATTTTTATAAGAATCATTATAAGTCAAAAGTCGAGTCATTCTCATCACATCACATGTTTCCTAAAATTAATTTTAGGACTTTGTGAAGATTTTCGACACCTATAAGTCTCTTTGGATCCCCACTATTAGTTTGTATTATTTTTTTCTATTTTTCAACTTTAAAATCAATAAAAAATAGTTTTGGGACCTAATAAATGTTAGGATCTCATTCAAAAGTCTTACATTTTCCTTGACTACCACGTAGAATATTTCATGAAACCAAAATTTTTTTTTTTTTTTTCACAAAACTGTGAGTTATAACCCACACTTTTTAATTGATTTTAGGAATTTTACAATAATCATTATACGCCAAAATTCGAATCATTCTCGTCACATCAGATGTTTCCTAAAATTAGTTTTAGGACATCTGAAGATCTTCGACACTTACAAATATCTTTGTTTCCCCACTATTAGTTTATATTTTTTTTTCCAACTTTTTAAAGAAAACATAGTTTCGGGACCTAATAAATGATAGGACCATGTTGAAAGGTCTTGCAATATTTTTCTTAACTCCCACACAAAATATTTCCTAAAACTAAAAATTTCAATTTTTTTTCCAAGAATTGAGTTATAACCCACATTATCCAATTGATCTTGGGAATTTTTACAAGAATCATTATAAGTCAAAAATCGAGTCATTCTCGTCATAGCGCATGTTTCCTAAAATTAATTTAGGACATTGTGAAGATTTTCGACACCTACAAGTCTCTTTGGGTCCCCGCTATTAGTTTGTATTATTTATATTGTTTTTCAACTTTAAAAATCAATAAAAAATAGTATCGGGACCTAATAAATGTTAGGATCTCATCCAAAGGTCTTGCAACATTTTCCGTAACTACCACGCAAAATATTTCCTGAAACTAAAAATTCCATTTTTTCACAAAATTGTGAGTAACCCACACTTTTCAATCGAGTTTGGGAATTTTACAAGAATCATTATACGCCAAAATTCGAATCATTCTCGTCCCAGCATATGTTGTTTAAAATTAATTTTAGGACATTTGGAAGATTTTTGACACTTACAAATTTCTTTGCGTCCCCGCTATTAGTTTATATTATTTTTTCCATCTTTCAACTTTAAAAATCAAGAAAACATAGTTTCGGGACCTAATAAATGGTAGGACCACTTCCAAAGGTCTTGCAATATTTTTCTTAACTTCCACGCAAAATATTTTCTAAAACTAAAAATTTCAATTTTTTCCCAAAACCTGTAGTTTATTAACTCACATTCTCCAATCGATCTTGGGAATTTTTACAAGAATCATTACAAGCCAAAAGTTGAGTCATTCTCATCATAGCATATGTTTCCTAAAATTAATTATAGGACATTGCTAAGATTTTCGACACCTACAAGTCTCTCTGGGTCCCCCACTATTAGTTTTTATTATATTTTTTATTTTCAACTTTAAAAATCAATAAAAAATAGTTACGGGACCTAATAAATGTTAGGATGTCATCCAAAAGTTTTGCAACATTTTTCTTAACTACCACGCATAATATTTCCTGAAACTAAAAGTTCCAATTTATTTCACAAAACTACTTTTTCAATCGATTTTATGAATTTTACAAGAATTATTATACGCCAAAATTCGAATCATTCTCGTCGCATCACATGTTTCTTAAAATTAATTTTAGGACATTCTAAAGATTTTCGACACTTATAAATCTCTTTGTGTCCCCGCTATTAGTTTATATTAACTTTTCCATCTTTCAACTTTAAAAATCAAGAAAACATAGTTCTGGGACCTAATAAATGGTAGGACCACGTCCAAAGGTCTTGCAATATTTTTCTTAACTTCCATGCAAAATATTTCCTAAAACTAAAAATTTCAATTTTTTTCCCAAAAATTGTGAGTTATAACCCACATTCTCCAATCGTTCTTGGGAATTTGTATAAGAATCATTATAAGCCAAAAGTCGAGTCATTCTCGTCATTGCGTATGTTTCCTAATATTAATTTTAGGACATTGCGAAGATTTTCGACACTTACAAATCTCTTTGGGTCCCCACTATTAGTTTGTATTATTTTTTCTATTTTTCAACTTTAAAAATCAATAAAAAATAGTTTCAAAACCTAATAAATGTTAGGGTAAATTACACAAAACTACCTCAACTATGGGTCGAACGACACTTTCATACCTCATCTTTTTAAAATGACAATGTCATACCTCATCTTACGAATTTGTAACAATATCAGACCTCCGTCAGTTTTTCTCACTGTTCTAAAAATCCCCGCCTAGAGCCGCCTAGGCGCTAGGCGGTTGGCCACCGTCCCGATTAATGCCTAGGCGTTTAAAAATTAAGAAAGGGCGCCTAGACCAGCTGAGGTGCCCGCCTAGACCGCCTAGGCACCCGCCCAGACCTGCCTAGGTTGCCACTCACTTAGGTAGAAAATAGATAACTTTCATTTTGCATTTTATTTTTTCCAATAAATTGTAAGAGACTTGTTGAATACTTAAATGAATACACATTACATGCATGTTCTCCATGTTTTCATTTTGTTCCAATACCTCTTAATATATATGTCATTCTATTTTGTAGTTTATAATGAAATTATATATATTTTAAGTATAAATAGATACTTATTTACATGAAATATAATAGATTTACTTAAATCCGCCTAGTCCGCCTAGGCGCCCTCTTAGTCCCCGCCTAGCCGCCTAGGTGCTAGGCACCAACTCGCCGCCCGACTAGCGCCTAGCGTCTTTTAGAACCTTGGTTTTTCTGTTAATGCTGACGTGGCTAGGGACGAGTGTCACATCCCGACCCGGGGTCTACCACATCCCGGGCCCGCTCCACCATCGTAGCACGATATTTATTGTCCGCTTTGGGCCCCAACTACGCCCTCACGGTTTTGTTTCTGGGAACTCACACGAGAACTTCCCAGTGGGTCACCCATCCTGGGATTGCTCTCGCGCGAACTCGCTTAACTTCGGAGTTCCTACGGAACCCGAAGCCAGTGAGCTCCCAAAAGGCCTCGTGCTAGGTAGGGATGAGAATATACATATAAGGATCACTCCCCTGGGCGATGTGGGATCTCACAATCCACCCCCTTAGGGGCCCGACATCCTCGTCGGCACACTTCCGGCCAGGGATTGGCTCTGATACCAAATTGTCACATCCCGACCCGAGGTCCACCACATCCCGGGCCCGCTCCACCACCGTAGCACGATATTGTCCACTTTGGGCCCCGACTACGCCCTCACGGTTTTGTTTCTGGGAACTCACACGAGAACTTCCCAGTGGGTCACCCATCCTGGGATTGCTCTCGCGCGAACTCGCTTAACTTCGGAGTTCCTACGAAACCCGAAGCCAGTGGGCTCCCAAAAGGTCTCGTGCTAGGTAGGGATGAGAATATACATATAAGGATCACTCCCCTGGGCGATGTGGGATCTCACAACGGGGGCCACTTACTAACCCAACTAGATTAAAATATAATTAAATATTAAAAAATTTAAAAAATATATTTTTTAATATAAAATCTACCCTACCCGTCACCCCCCAGCACCCACTCTCTCTCATCTCTCTCTCTCTCTCTCTCTCTCTCTCTCTCTATTTCGCCTCTCTCTTCTCTCTCCTTGCAACCTGCATCCTAAAATCCCAAAACCCATAAATCCCATATGTCCCCCCTCCCCCCTAAAAACCTTCCTCCACCACCCATCCTCTTCGATCCTAAGGAGGCCGACAAATTGATTTGGGAGTGGGCTCACGTGGGGAAGACGACGAACTGTTTTTTTTTTTTTTTTTTTTTTTTCATGAAGAGGAGCTGCGTGTGAAGCCATCGTCGGCCTCCTTGGGATTTAAGATGGTGGGTGGTGGAGGAAGGTTTTTTTTGTTGGGGGGGGGGGGAGGGGGAACGGGTGGGAAGGTTTTCTTGGTTTTGGGATGTGGGGCTCGGGTGGGGGAAGACGAACAATTTTTTTTTTTTGTGTGTACATGAACAAAGACCAGCTCGAGGAGCTACGGGTGAAGCCATCGTCAGTCTCCTTGGGATCGAAGAGGGTGGGTGGTGGAGGAAGGTTTTGGGGGCGGTGGACTGGTGAAATTTCTGGGTTTTGGGATTTTAGGATGCATGTTGCAGGGAGAAAGAAGAGAGAGAAAGGGTGCTGGGGGGGACGGGTAGGGTAAAAAAATATTTTTTTAAATTTTTTAATATTTAATTATATTTTAATCCAGTTGGATTAGTGAGTGGCCCCCGTCTCTAGCCACGTCAGCACTTAAACTGACAGAGGTCTGACATTGTCACAAATTCGTAAGATGAGGTATGACATTGTCATTTTAAAAAGATGAGGTATGAAAGTGTCGTTCGATCCATAGTTGAGGTAGATTTTTTTAATATTAATAATCGATAAAAAATAATTTCAAGACCTAATAAATTATAGGATTAGATGCAAAGGTCTTGCAATATGTTCCCTAGGGTAATGCTAGTGAGACCAAAATTTTAAACCTAATTTGCAAACTAATTGATGTGTCACCAATAAAAAATTAGCACGTTAATCATTAATATTTCGGTCTCCCTAAAATTACCTTTTTCCTTGACTACCACAAAAAATATTTCTTAAATTGAAAAAATAAATATTTTTCACAAAAAATTTGAGTTATAACCTACACTTTCAATCGATTTTGGGAATTTTACAAAGGTCATTATAAGCTAAAATTTGAATCATTTCGTGACATCACATTTTCTAAAATTAATTCTTAGACATTCTGAAGATTTTGGACGCCTACAAAAGGCATAACCTAACGGCCTAGCCATCCCGCCCTACCGTCGACGCAATAATGCCTAGTGCCGTCGCCGCAAGATTCAAAGATGTGGCGGGCGAGCATTATCAAACACAAAGTAGGCATTATTGCGCCTCCTTACAGACTCACAGCCTCCGATTGGACTAGGAATCCTGCTTCGTCAATGGTGTGCTTACGGAGAAAATTATGTTTGTTGTTACTAAGCACTAGTTGTTTGTTGTTACTAAGCGTTTGCTTACGGAGAAAATTATGTTTGGTTACATACGCAGAGGCAACAAGAGTAGCATCAACAGGTGGTGCTGCTGCTGCGGCTGCCGGAGAAGTAATAAAATACTATATTAACGCTCAAAATTAATTAAAGACATAAATCCAAAAATTCCATAATAGGTTCGGTTCACTCAATCTTGCGTTCAAGTTCATGTCCAAGTAAAGGTCAAAACCAGACATGCCTCTCAAAATTAAAAACAGCTAAACATAAGTCTTCCACAATTTCCCTTGGCCGCCGACCGACCACTCACAAGTCTTAGTCTAGTCTAGTCTACTCGTCGTCGAAGGTGGTTTTCTTCCCTGCACCATTCAGTACAAGATGGAATTTGTTAAGAACCTGACCTAAACACTTGGATTGAAAAAGAGAGTAATAAAAATGCCTACCTGTTCCAGGAGCAGCTAGGTTTGGTTTGTTTCCACGTCCTCTGCCACGTCCACCATCCCTGAAACCACGTCCACCATCCCTACCCCCCCTGCTGCTGCTGCTAAAACGTCCTCCAGCACGATTATTGGAATAACCCCCTCTGTCATTACTCCTGGGAGTACCAAAATCACCTTTTGGTTTTGCCTCTTCCACCTGCAAGCAACCGTCTCCAAATTCACTTCCATTAAATTCTAGAGCTTTGTTGAAGCTGTCGGCATCCGAGAAGTCCATGTAAGCCATCCTGCATTTTATCAACACAATTTATCAAACAAGGCACATAATGCGCAGAACCACCACCACCAATCGAAAAAGAAAAACAGAGAGATACAATTGCACATGTAGTAAGCTGGAAATATATATAAAAAAAAAATCAGCACAAGACATTGTACAAACCCTTTAGAGGCACCAGTCTCGTAATCTTTGGGGATGGACACCCTTGTTATCTCACCACCACAAGAACTAAAAGCTTCTTGTAAGGAGCTCCTGATCTGTAAAATAAAACTAGTTACACTTGAAAAAGAATCTCAACATTAATTAGACAACAGAGCTCGAATTCCTCGAGCAGTATATACCTCATCCTCCCCAAGGGATCTGTCAAAACCTCGAACAAATATTGTTTTGGACGCACCGCGTGGTCCCTTCTGATATGAGTTGCTCTCTCTTCTGAAATTATTATCAATAAAAGTAAGAAAACAAATTGATGATAACACCGAAATAAAACAACAAATGAAGCAGTTAGAAGTTGCAATGTACCCGGTGGGAGTATAAGCACCCCTTTCACCCCTTTCACGAGCCAGATCAAGTCTGATATCACGACCAAGCAAATCTAAACCATTAAGTTCAAGAGCCTGCAATAACAAAAGCTTAAAAGTTTAGCAACAGAAACAAAAAAACAAAAAAAAGATTAACAGGAATACTACAGATTCCACAAAGAAAGCGTAAATGTCAAAAGGAAAAAAAAACGAAACAAGTCATACCTTCCTTGCTGCTTCAGCTGTGGCAAACTCAACATGTCCAAAGCCCTTGAACTTCCCTTCTGGATCTGAGGCAAAACGGATATCAACAACTTCGCCAGCATCTTTGAAGAAATTCCTCCTGCATAAAATAGTACTATTAATTGAAAGAACCTAAAACATAACACAAGCTTAAATCAACGTATACACGTACAAATCGTGTTCCTCAATACGGAAGTTCAGGTTTCCAGCGAACAGCGTCTTAGAAGTCGATACGTCAGGAGTAGCTGGGGTTTTGGGCTGCAAAAACATTATTACAAAATCAGAACATTTATGATAGGCAAGCTGAAAGTACAACTGACAAAAGGGAGGAAGGGTCAATTACAGCTTTCTTCTCAGACTCGGTATCTACCATTTTCACATCAGTGTCCTGTTCACAAAAATAATATATTATAACATTAGTCACACAGATCAGGTACATATATCTAATATTAATTTGTTCAATAGTAATGTAAAAGCATTCTGCTCTGCAAGAAACATTTATAGACACAAAAATTTAGCAAACAATGGTGCAGATAGGTACAGACAATGCAGATATTAGAGATGGAAAATTCATGTACCCCTAAGAGCATCCTATTAAGCCACAAGTCCTATAATGAATAAGAGATCCGACAAGCATCACCTAAAACGAACTAATATCACGCTAGCTCAGTGAAATTACCTTTTTCTTGGGAGTCTTTGCAGGTTCATCTTTCTCTTCTTCATCGGAACTGGATTCCTCCTCTGACTCACTGCTATCTTGCTTTGAAACTTGAGAAGGCTGCAAGAATACAAAGAGGAGTGACTACAAGTCCCAAAAACATTACAATCTAATGCTGAATGTAAACCCAAAAACTATCACCTTTACTTTCTCTGTCTTTGGAGGTTCCTCCTCTGAACTATCAGAGTCAACATCCTCCATATCCTCATCAGAGTCACTTGACTCCTCATCCTTTTTGGATGGCTTAACACTCTTAGCAGCAGGGGCAACAGTTTTTGTGGTACCCTGCAACAAAATAAATTACATAATACCATCATCAAACCGCTTTAAACACTTAAAAAAAAATACAAGAAACCAATATTTATCCTGTCCACCAAAAAGAGATACATTAAAAGGGCTTTCTGCCTTCACATGTGACACTAAATAAAAGCTAGAGCAGCAAACATTGCAGGGATAACTAGTTTACTAGCTGCAACACATTCCAATAGGAATTTAAATAGAAACAAACCTTCACTTCCTCTGAACTATCATCAGAATCCTCCTCTGAACTATCATCAGAGGAGCTTGAAACATCCTTTCCTTTAGGGATTACAGCAGATACTTTTTTCACAACTTCCTAAACATGTTCAGAAAGATTAACATTCAAACTATTTACTGAAACCCAAATTAAAATGGCTCAACCTATAGAGTAAATCCTTCAGATGATACAAATATTTAAGCTTGAGCACAAACCTCTTCTTCAGATTCAGAGCTCTCCTCAGACTCAGAGCTGCTAGCGTCTGCTTTCTTAACAGGAACTGATGGGCCTTTCTTAGCAGCTGCAGCCGGCTTTTGGGCAGTAACCTTTGCAGGGGTTTTCTAGAAACACAAAAGTTGAGGATCACTATCAACCAAAAGGTACCTTTCCCAATCTAACAAAGGACAAAATACACAGTACAGTATCCCAATATACAGAGTATCCCAATATACAGTTATCACTGACTCAATCTTCACGAGCATGTCCCATACAATAACCCCTATGGCAAAAAAAATTACAGCACCAAGTTTGGAAAACCAGATCCCACACTATAGTGTGATTAATTCAGATGATACAAATATTCAAGCTTGAGCACACACCTCATCTTCAGATTCAGAGCTCTCTTCAGACTCAGAGCTGCTAGTGTCTACCTTCTTAACAGGTACTGACGGGCCTTTCTTAGCAGCTGCAGCTGGCTTTTGGGCAGTAACCTTTGCAGGGGTTTTCTACAAACACAAAAGTTAAGGATCATTAGCAACCAAAAGGTACCTTACCCGATCTAACAAAGAATACAATACACAAAGTACAGTACCCCAAATATACAGTTATCACTGACTCAATCTTCACGTGCATGACCCATACAATAACCCCTAAGGCAAAAACAAATTACAGCACCAAGTTTGGAAAACCAAAAACTCACATCATCATCTTCAGAATCATCACTACTCTCATCTGAGCTTTCAGTTGAGACATCTTTCTTCTTTATAGCAGCAGTTGGGCCATTCTTAGCAGCTACCTTAGATTTAGGAGCCTAAAACCAAGCAGTAACACACTTAAAAATAGCCACTCTATTTTCAAAATCAGGAATAGAACACAATAAATAAACAAAAGTTTATGTGCATCAGTAGCTTTATTTGTATAAAAAAAATAAAAAATAAATAAAAAAAAAAACTCACTTCCTCCTCATCAGATTCCTCATCCGATGAATCATCACTGCTAGATGACGCAGCTTTTTTAGCAGGAACTAACTTTTTCAAGGGAGCGGAAGGCTTGGCAGCGGGTTCCTATATCATACAACACAAATAAGTCTCATAATAAATTGGACAACTCTATCAGCCACACTGACATTAAAATAAAATGAATACTCACTTCATCAGAGTCAGAATCATCTGATTCAGAACTGCTAGATGGCTTACTTTTACCAATTTTAGCAGCCTTGGGAGCAGGTTTCTGAGCAAAAACGCAATAAATGTTTTTTTCCCATGTGGTAAGAAAAGGGTAAGTAAACATCCAAACCAATTACTCAAGTGCACATGTTAAGAATAAATACACAAAGAATAACCCATATAAACAAACATATAATAACACTATCTCATAAATAAATAAAACAAGCGTGTAGCGTAATAAACCTTCACGTCAGAGTCAGAAGACACATCAGACTCCTCCTCGGAACTACTAGTTTCCACTTTCTTCTTCTGGGTCTTTGCTTCAACTTTCTTCTTCTGAATGGCCTGCGCTACACCCTCGTCAATCTTCTGCTTCTTTGCGCTCACAACCTTCTCTATTACGTTCTCGGCATCTCTCTTACCTTCTCAACACAACCACAACCAAAACAAATTCAATAACCAACATCCGAAACAAAAATATCTCAAAACAAACCAAATATGCAAAATTTAAACTTCAAACTACACTATCAACGGAAAAAAACAACATCTTCTCACAGCCCAACAAATAAATAAATTAAATCAAAACAAAAATTTCCCAAAACTCTGAAAAGAATCGAAACCTTTCTTTCCAGACTTAGGAGCTGGAACAACTACAGCGGGAGCCTCAACCTGTAAGGAAAATCAAAACACAATTAGTAAACGAAATCATCGAAACAAAATCGAAGACTTAAGGAAGCGAAAGCAGTTCAAAAGAAGCATACTTTGGTGGCGGATTTCTTGCTTGATTTGCCCATTTGGGAGATTAAGCTAGGGTTTCGATATGAAATATGGGAAGAACAAAGAACAGAGGGGCGGAGGTTGGCTGCTCTGAAAAACCCTAGGGTTTAGGGATTTTGGGAGCGGTGGGAGTGAGAGAGTAGAAAAATTATCGATGGTGCTCTCTATTTATACAATTTGGGAATCTGCGTGAGGGGTTAGGGTTTTTGACAGGCACGCATGTAAGCGTGTGCATTATGCTGTGCGTTTTGATTTCTTTGAACCTGAACCGTACGATAAACAAAGGAGTTTTTCACTCTTTGGGCCTAAAATTGTCCAGAAGTTTGTTTGGGCTTTTGCCTCTATTGCACCCACATACGGAAATATCAAGGAGTTTGTAAGTGCGATGAAGAATTCGTAAGCGACCCTTTAACACAGCAGTGAGAATGAGTTGAGACATTTCATGACGGGTATGAGTTTGAACTTCGTCAGTGAGTATTTAATATTTAATCTAACATCTGATTTAATAAAATCTATCGTTTGAAAAAAAAAAAAATATATATATATATAGGAAGACTTATGCAAAGGGATCCCCATTTTTAGAAAAAAATAGGGATTAGGTGTGGGCCCACTCCACATCGAATTTCAACGATCCGAACCGTCTATTTTTCAAGTTACACCTCATAGATCATTCTTGCAAAAATTCAATTCAATCCGAAACCATTTGCCTATTTAATTATCATGATAAAATTTCATTGTTTCGTATATAACAAAATATTCGTTAATTTCTTTGAACCCAATTAGATGCCTTAAACATTTCCGATTTGCCTAATATTTTGCAAGGATGATCTATGAGGTGGAAATTGAAAAATAGACGGTTCGGATCGTTGAAATTCGATGTGAAGTGGGCCCCACACCTAATCCCCATTTTTTTCTAAAAATGGAGATCCCTTTGCATAAGGTCCCTGTATATATATATATATATATATGTGAAGAAGAATTTACTTTTTTGAACAAAAACATAAAAAATTCAATAATATGCAGTATTGAATAATAATAGAAATAAATGGTTGGGATTTGACAATAGAATATTTATAACAGTTGTTAAAATAGAAAATTAACTTAATCTGAAAAATCTAAAATTACTAAACAATGCTGTTATTTTACAAGGCATGAAAAATTGGGAAAAATTTGTATATAAAGATAGTAAATATTTTGTTGGGGGCTTTTCTCTTCTCTCATCCGCTCAAAAAGGGATGGGAAAAAGGAGGGTTTTGCCTTCCTTCTGTTACCCAAAGCAACCCCCAAATTTGGGCCTCTCTTATCTTCTTTCTTTCTTCTCCAAGAATGCATGATGAGTAACGAAAAGCGTCTGCGTTTCGGCTTTACATCTTCTTCTCCCTCAACCAATGGAAGCCTTTAAACAGGGCGTTTCCTTTCTCTATGAAGACTATGTTAAAGAACACTGTAAGATCAGTTTCAAAAACCAAATGGTGATTTTCTTCTGCTTCCGCCTTCTCCGTATTGTTCGTTCCATTTCCTAAGTTCGTTCATGCTTGAAGCATCGTAGGAAACTGATGGCCCAACCTACATATTCAAGATAGAAATAAGTAACCGACATCTCAGCCTAAATATTACCTGTAGATGTGTCCTCGAAAAGTAAAGATAACAAATTCATCTATCTTAAATTCTTTACCTTGGCTTTTGATTGAATAAAATCATCTAGAGTCAGCGGCCTTAACACCGTAGATGCGTCACTTTTTATGTCCTGCGCAATGAGTAACCAAACACCACCAATTGGCACACTGAAATCAGTACAAAACTTTACACGCAATGAAAAAGAAGGTGAAGATATTCAACAGGACAATATAAAATTGAGAAAATAGCAGCAAAAATTTATTCCTCCCAAGGCACACCCAAAATTAAAATAGAAACTCAAAACAATTTGACAGGCCCGCAAATGGAACCAACGAGAAACTGGCACTGACATTACAAACAACAAAAAAGCATATTACCTTCTTTTCTTCTTCTAAAAGCTCCTGGACAGGTCTATAAGCAGCAGCAATGCAGAGGTTCTTCAAATCACTGCCAGAGTATCCCTCTGTTGCTTCTGAAAGTTTGTCAAATTGGAAACCAGGTGCTAGATTCTCTTGAGCAAGATGTATACTCAATATTTTCTTACGATTTTCAACATCAGGTAAATCAACGTATATCCTACGAAGCAACCAACATAACTCGGTCAACATTGTTTGAACTTTATTTTAATTAATTTTTTGTCATATGAGGAGAATCTACTATCAAAGAATATCATAACCAATCTGGCAAGATAGAGACAAATAATTGACAAAACCATCATAACCAATCTGGAATAAATCAACCACACCTTCTTGGTAACCGACGAATGACAGCATCATCAAGGTCAAATGGTCGATTTGTGGCGCCAAGAATAAGGATTCTTTGACCGTCTTTGGACCTCAATCCGTCCCAAGCTGCCATGAACTCATTTCTCATTCTTCTAGTTGCCTCATGCTCAAAAGACCCACCACGAGCACCAAGCAAACTATCAACCTACAACAGAGAATATTTAACAGGATGGTCAAATTCTGGGTTCAAAAAGTAAACAAAAGGAACTAGATTGTTGTACATCATTATTCTTTTAATTCCTCAAAATTGAAAACCTCACCTCATCAACAAATATTATGACAGGAGCAAGCTTGCTGGCAAAGGAGAAGAGAGCCTTGGTCAGCTTTTCAGCATCTCCAAACCACTGTATCAAAAAAAGTTACAAAGATAAGCATTTAACAGAAAGTGTTATTTGGTTCGTGAAATTAAACTAACCACTGCCAGATCTTAGATACTCAAAAGCATACCTTTGATGTTAGAGTAGAACCAGTTATGCTGATAAAGTTCGTCCCAGCTTCTGTTGCGAGTGCCTTGGCAAGAAGGGTCTTCCCAGTTCCAGGAGGCCCAAAAAGTAATATTCCTTTGCAAGGCTAACAACGCAGCATCACATGGTTAGGCACTCATTCAAGCATTAATGCAAATAATGAACAAGATTAAAATAAATACCCGCAACAAGTTTCCATGAGAGAAAAGCTCCGGTCTCCTCATTGGAAGAATGACAAGTTCATTCAGCGCCCTCTTCACGTCCTCCAGAGCACCGACATCATCAAACCTAACACCAATTTCACCAGGAGGTACTACTGCTGAAACAAAGTTGCTCTCATATTCATCCTTTGCTAGGTTCTGCAACAGTTTATATATGTTAAAGGTGAAACAAGATACGAAAAACTCAAATACTTAAAATTTAGTATGAGCCAATTAAATACATGCCTTCAAATTTTGAGAGGGCTTCCGAGAAAAACTTTCTTGCTCCTTCAAACGTGAAATTGCTATTTCAAGGCTTCACAAAAGTAACAGAAGTGTTAAACGGCAGGGTAACATAAAACTTTAAATACTATATATGACAGATGAAACATGTACCTTTCTCGAGGCAGATGCAATCTTTCACCTTTAACAGAAGGAAGAAGGCATGATGACAAGTAATGATTTTTTGCCCAGCCAACTACTTTCTCAGCCTCTGGGAAATAAACAGGTAAAAGTATTGAATAAAACTGAATCATTTGAAAAATTCTGGAATTGAAAAAAAAAACGCATACTAGCTGTGACGCTCCAGGAATGCCCTACTCTAGATTCTATATTGACTAGTGCAGATCCCTAGCATGATTAAAGACAACAATATCCTCTTTTTTGGAAATGGAAAAAAAAACATATTGCAAAGGTCAAAGTTATAGATTTTGTATGAGCCATTGACAAGCAATCCACACGGCATATATGGTAATTCACCACCTACACCCAACTTCAAAATATAACATTTCATTGTTCAAACCAAATTCATATATGGTAATTCACCACTTACATATCCAACTTATAAACTTCAAAACTCCATATTACAACAGAAACTTAGTATTTTCTTAACAAGGAAAAATGCTCAAGTTAGGATTTCTTACTTCGCTTTGTCAAGATTACACCATCAGTATCTACTAGCAATAAATCATTGCATGAGAGCTCATTTTCCTCAAGAACCTACAATAGCTCAAAATAATTCAATAAGTAAGGAGGTTTGAAAAACAAAAAGCCCCTGAAATAGACTAGTAGTAGCACAAATACATTGCACAGTACTTCACCAACCACTCATGTGAATTTCACAACTAGAGGATACCTCATGTAATTCATTTAAATTGCTCCTTGCTATCACGATTCTTCTGTCTTCTTCAATCTGTTTATTGAATGTTCGAAGATCCTCTTCCTCCTGCAAAAGTAAAAAGGATGAGGAAACAGAACAAGTGTGAAACCACGAAAAAAGGAAAAAGTAATCACATTTGTATATCTGTGTGTATGCTTATGCGTGTAAAGTATGTAGACACTGGTAACACACATTTATGCAGGAGGAAGACCAACATTTACCTTTGGCGGATAAACGCAGAAAACATTTGTGAATAGCTTATATATTTCATTGTCATCTGATTTCTTTGTTCCTTTAAGTCCCTCTGTAAGACGCTTAAGAGAGAGAGGCTTGAAACAGAAAACAAGCAATTTGTTAATTTAAGTAAAAAGGACACAACATAATTTTAGGGAAAACATCACCTAGCATCTAAGGAAGTTGGAAGAAGGCTTTCCTTTCTAGAGGAGGTAGATTAACTCTAATTCAATCAGTTTTGGGTAGTTTGCCGATTTACTATATGTCATTGTTCAAAATTCCTTGTGGGGTAAGAGGACGGCTAGAAAAATTAATGAAGGGATTTCTCTGGGAAGGTGTGGAGGAAGGTAAGAAAACCCATTTGGTCAAGTGGGAGTTAGTTACACAAAACAAGGAGGAAGGAGGGCTAGGGGTGGGAAATTTGAGGAATCAGAATGAGGCATTATTGGCGAAATGGCTGTGGAGATTCCCAAGGGAGACTCATTCTCTATGGCATAAGGTGATAAGAAGTAAGTACAGGCTACAAGTTAATGGATGGGATGCATCTCCTCCAAGGAGAGCTTCAAGCCGTAGCCCATGGAAAGACATTTCGAGTGGATATCATCAGTTTCTTAGACATTGTAAATTTGAGGTGGGCAACGGAGAGAGGGTGAGGTTCTGGGAAGATGAGTGGTCAGCAGGAGATCCGTTGAAGGAGCAATTCCCTAGACTATTCCTATTATCTAGGAAGCACAACCATACTATTTCGAGCTTCGTGGAAGTTTTGCCAAATTCATTGAGTTGGAACTTTGATTTTAGGAGAAATCTGAATGAGATGGAGATAGAAGAGGCCGCCAGATTATTACAGAAAGTGGATGAGGTTCGGTTGTCTCTCTCAAAATTGGATAACAGAAGGTGGAATCTGGAAGCTTCAGGCTTGTTTACATGTAAATCCTACCGTTCATTACTGAGCAACGATGGGATTGTGCAAGTTTACCCATCCTACTCACAGGTTTGGAAATCAAAAGCTCCTCCGAAGGTTAAAATACTTGTATGGCTTGTGGCCAATGGGAATCTCAATACTTGTGATAGAATTCAAAGGAGAAACCCTCTTATGTGTTTATCCCCACATTGGTGTAGTTTGTGCAAAGCTAAGGAGGAGAGTGTAAATCACATCTTTCTTCACTGTTCCTACTCGATACAACTGTGGTGGAAACTGTTGCAGGAAGTTAAAGTAAGCTGGGTCATCCCTAAAGGGTGTTTTGAGCTACTAAGCATCAACTTTAAGGCACTTGGAAAAGGGAAAAAATCCAAAGTTTTGTGGGGTTGTTTGGTATCGGCAATTTTCTGGAATATTTGGCTGGAACGCAACAAAAGGATTTTTGAAGACTATACTGGAGTGGGGGCAGAAGAACTTTGGGGGAGAGCAAAATATTGGGCAGCTTTTTGGGCTTCGGTCACTAATGAGTTTAAAAACTGCTCTCTATCTCAGATACTGTGGGATTTGTTAGCAGCAGTCAAGTGAGCTAGATCTTCAATTGGCTGCTGTAGCCAAATCCTATCGGTTTTTTCCTTTCTATTTTAGTTGGTGGACTTCTTATCCACTTATGTGTTTTTACTCTATTCTTTAATAAAAGTGTTTCTTCTCAAAAAAAAAAAAAACGATATATAGAAACTCCAAAAGCAGAAAAAAGTTTTTGATAATCCAAGGAGAAGAAAAATAACACGAATTTCTCAAACACAGATTTATGCATTACTGTTTGTGCCAAGTACATTGTGCTCCTCAAGGATAAAGAGGATTACCAGCTTTGCAAGACGCCCAAAATTTGGAAGTATCATTGTCTGTAGCAGAGTATTTGTAGGGGAAAAGTGTTAGTAATAAACTACAAATAGTTAGCCATTAATCAGAAACAAGTAAGCAAACAAAACATATAGAGATCCAACAAAAACGAATTCTTAACACTTACAAATTTCTCTCTCTCCTTTGACCCGGATTCAACTTTGTTCTGCCCACAAATCAAAACAACAGGACCTGATAACTCGTCAAAAACTTCTTTCACCTTAGCGACAAACTCCTTGTGATCTGACTTGGGAACTGCCCTAGACATCCATTGAGAAGAGTCTGGAAAATAGACAATAAGAGGTTGCTTGGCATGCAATACCTGCAAGCAACGAAAAACCAGATACAGTTTATAGATGGACAACCTCACGCGTCAGAAGACAAAGTTCTTATCGTGTACCACACCTCACATAGGGCCTCCATTGCAATATAACAATCCTCAGTGCGCGGGTCAGGAATATGCTCAATTTCCTTAGCTGTACAAAATGGAAATCTGTCATTCTATAACTAAAAGAGTCGCTACCAGAATTTCCATCAACACCTTAAGCTATATCAAATTAAAACCATAACCAACTGTGTAGAGAACCGAAAATACGATCCTTTTCATCCATAAAATTCAGCTAATGGTAATAAGCCCCCTGCTATTCCATTTAATGCAGCCTTTTGTTTCAATTTCCTTATCCAAAGTATCTACTGGAATTTATTAGCACCGTTGAAATTCACAATTAAACAACATGATTCAAGAATACAAAAACACTAGGAGTACAAAATCAAAAACAGAAAATGATAATATGAACAGCCTCGGTATGAGTAATAACATTATGCAAGCCTAGAATTATAAGCATGGAACAATGAAGCGCTACACTTGTATTAGATTGCTTAAGTTACATTTAATGATGTCATAAGTTGATCTGATAGGCCATATGCAAAATTAAATAGATAGAACTGGTGGAGATTATCAGTTTGCAAATCATAAAGTAACTTGTCTGTATATTGGTCGTAACATTCACATGAACAACGCAACAGTAACTTGTCTGTCAAAATTGATGAAGTCTTAAACAAAGTAATCTCCCGAGTCTAGGAACAAAAATGAACAAAAAATTAAAAAATCCGCATTACCAAGTATCCAATAAACTGGTGGATCTGCAGGCTGCCCTGCTTTTTTCTCCTCTTCATCCACTTCAGTACCTGTCTTCTGTTTAACATCCAAAAGAACAGCAACTCGATCTCCACTCACCTCATATACCTCCCCTCGTTGACCCTTTGGTAAAGACCTGTACAGATGTCAAATTCATTAAGTAACAAGATTTCAGAATAACAAGTGTACATCAACAGCAGTCATGAATTAAATAACTATACTACTGAAACTACTATGAGTATTTTGAATTTTCTAATAGCAAAACAGATAACTGATACAGGAAGAAAGAGACTACATGCAAAACAGTTGCATAGCTTCCAAAATCAGGACCTATAAAATCATAGATAGTTACGTGTATGTACCACATAAAAGCAGCACAAACACAAAAGACAAAGAAATTTTACCATTAAGTGGGATATGCAGGGCATAAACTGGAATAGTCCAAAATATGTTATAGCAAAGTATACGACAAGTGGACAACTAACTTCTAGCAATACACCCACATAACCTCTAAAAGGAGTCGAAACAGTTGCGCTAAATCATGGTTGAAAACCACTAACATCTTTTTACTAAACCTGAATAAGCCCCCATACTTAACGGAGACAATGGAACATGGATAGAGACTCTAGACTATGGAAGTACAAGGGTCAAACTTAGGTCCAAAGAGAAAAAAGGTACACGAAAAAGCAAAAGCTTTCTAGAGAAAACCAAATGGAGAATCTAAGAATGTTCTACTGTATTTCTCCCCCTACACATGACAACTTACCAACCCACCTGCTACGGAAGATGGTATAAGCATTCCTTGGACCATCAGATGTAGATATCTTCCCCAACAGGACCCTGTATTGCATTATATATGTCAATGTCAGGTGAGGGCGGAGTCAGAGTTCATTTGGGGATGATATCATCCTAAAGGGTTTTGAAAGATAGACCGCAGAGATGATATTCTAGGCAGTACGCTTGTAAGTTTTCAAGCAAGATCTAAAAAATCTGGGGTTCAACACTGTCTCATCCACCAATTCTGGCCAAAAATCCTAGGCCAGTACGAGACAAACTGATGGAAATTCCCCCCAAGAAACAGAATTGAAAACATAAAATATTTGTAGAGAATTGACAAAATTGCATCAAAGACTTATACAAACAAAATCCTTTGGAGCTCACGATTGGTGCCAACTTTATTCTTTTAAGCTAACAAGGCAATATCAATTATACACAATAAATCTTGCCAAAAGCCCCTCACCTAGGTGCAAAAGGGATATATGCCTTGCCAGAATCCCCGGAAGGGACCTATATTTTCTTTTTGAATTACACAAGTTTGATTATCCAAAAAATGGAAAGAAAGTAGCATTCATGAACTTCAAAATACACTTTAATTTCATGAGTTCTCAAACTTTGAAAGTCATCTTTTTATTCAACGCCACGAAAAAAATGAATACCTCAGTGCAGAAAATGTCCAAGATACTGTTAGATCTACTCAATATTAAATGGAGCAAACAAATGAAAGAAATAATTCAGAACCTGTTATCAGCTTCAACGCGTATAGAAGGCCCGATGTACTTCACTCGATCTCCTGCAAAAATGAAGAAGCAAGAATACTGATTTTTTTTAGGACGAACAACAAAATGTTCTCGTATAGAGATGAACACGACATTTGCAAAAGTAGTTTGACCAAAAATAACAGTTGCACAAGTAATAAGAAAATAAGGGCCCGCTTGGGAATGATTATGGGAGGTAATCAAAATTATTTCTAGATTGTTGGACAAACGCTTAAAGTGCTTTAGTGAGAATAAAATCACTTTTTGTGGTTTTATGGAGAAACACATGGGAGGTGCTTCTCCTTAAAAGTGATCATCTTGAAAAACGCAAAAATCACTTGCAGCCTTCAATGAAACTTTTAAAATACCAAAATTACTAATAACTAAAATCACTTCTACATAAACACTCCTAAACGACCCCTAAGAAATTTAGCTTCTTATCAACTCACGAAACATATAAGATTTGAATATAACATACGGTAAGAATCTATGTATGGAACCTTTCTTTAGCAGTCGTTTGCATTGCTCAGAAGACTCGGCAGTTTCTGATTTTGAGGATTCGGACGAACTCTCAGTTTCCCCGGATACCATCTGCCACATATGAACCATAGATTATAAATCATGATTTATAAAAAAAGTATATAAAGAATCCCAATATCAATAAGATCACCATTTAATTTTCTGAATAACTGAAATATGCTTAGGGTAGATGGACTAAGAATACAAAAACCCCTATGCTCCAAAAAAAAAAATGTAAATAAATCATACTTTTGCAAATTCTTCAACAGGAACAAGCTTCTTGAGGGCTGCTTCAGCCCTTGCGTGTGCATCACCTTCATCTTTATCACTAGAATCTGATTTTGCCTCGTTACTACTAGTCCAATCTTCTTCGTTACTCGCAACATTCTCATCCTCAATCTCTGAATCAGAAGTACTCTCCTCCATATCATCATCATCCGATTCAGATTCGCAATCGTCACCAAAATCCTACTCCAAATTTGAACAGAAATTAATTATTAAAACCAAACTGTGTGAGTACCAGGAGAAGAGGGGGCAGGGTGATATTAATTTTATTTCAATCTTACATAAGGAGCAAGTACACTGCTGTCTAGCACCAAGAGGGGAACTTTGAGATCTTGTGCAAGTGCTCTAACTAATCTTTCACGATAAAGTTCAGTGCCTGCAGATAAACAAGATAAATGGTAATTTCATTCAGTTCTACAAGACAAAGTTAACTATAAACATTAGCCACTTGAGGAACTTTGAAATACACAAGGTAATGATTAGATTTGTGGAACCTGTGACCAACCTGGAGCACTCTGAAGCAGAATTCTTCCATTTGAAGATGTCAAACGAGAACCATAAGTGGAAGTAAACTTTTTATGTTTCAAATGGGAAGCAGCACATTCCACCAGAAGGTTTTTGGTAGGTTCACTATAAAAAATGAAAAATAAATCTATAAATCTTCTGATAAGTTATACGTGACAAGAAAGAAGCAATCAAAAACATAAAAGAGAAGCAATTACTGAATGTAGTAAGGAAACGTATCCCATGACACAGTTATTTTCTCCCACGGAACAATCCTCCTCAAAAACTCATTTTTGAACTTCTCTCGTTTAGTTGAGAACGGCGACTCTTTCTTTTTACTCTCAATGGTAATCTTTTGACTAGTAAGCCATTCCTTTTGATCTTGTTCCCCAAGCAGAGCATGTGCATCAAAACTCCTCCCATCTTCCTTTGCTTTTTCTTGAGAAGTCTTCCCTTTATCAAGGTCTGCATCACCTTTCACTGGTGTTTGATTATCCTCACTTGCATTCCGTCCGTCACCTTCAGAACTGTAGGCACGTAACTGGCTACCCTTCAAACACGGATTAGACCTTACATGCAAACCAGTGCAGCTATAACCAGGAGCAACATTACGGAACAAGAATGAATCCACGAGATGGCTTCTAATAAAACTACCATGAAAACAGTGGTTTCCCGAAATTGTTTTATGACCCAAAGATTGAGAAGAACCATGAACAGTGTACGTAGGCGTTGTTGAATATTTGGACATTTGAAGCACCCATCTCTGATTTCTAAACTTTAGTCTCCTTGCATGCATCATCACTTCTTTTTTCTAAATTTTATGCTGCAAAGTATGCTTCAATCAGTTTACAGTAGTAATTTAAATTTGTGAGTGAATCAAAATTCAAATGTGCAGCATAAGAACCAAATATTGCATGAATTTTCTAGGATATTCACACACTGTGGCATGCTATAAAGTATTCTTTCTAAAATCGTTTTCCTGGAAAAGCAAGATTGTATCATGCCTGAGAATATAATATTGACATGGAAACAATAATCTGCAAATTCTTCCCAATCAAAGTTTTAATGCATTATTTGCTTTTTCCATTTACTATATAGACGATATGACCGTATTACAGAGAAGTTTTATAGCTATCTAATATTCTCTAGGCTCTAAATATGCATAACATGAAGCAAACTTTTCAATTTTAATTCCAGGCACCGCCGCTGTAGAAATAAATAGCAAGAATTTCAGAAGACTTAGACCGTTGCAAGCTCTTTTGTTCAACTTTTGTGGCGTTCTAACTCAAAATTTGCTTCCAACTTCCCAGAAAACAACGGGAAGCAGATTTCATGCTAGCCGCTAAGTAACTAAACAAACCAATCTTAGCAACCAAGGAGAAGTGAGCTTCCATTTTTTATCATTCAATTTTTTATCATTCAATGCCTAACACAATACAAACAAACAAACAAACAGGAAAATAAAGGCATAAATTACAGACAATGAGAGAGAGAAGTACCTTAGGTGAAAGGTTGGTTCAAACTTCAAACCCTAGGTTGGTCGGTGGCCATAAAGGGGAAGGGGAGAGAGAGACAGAGAGGGAGGCGGTAAAACCGTAGGGGAAGCGAGGCGACGGTTTTGGAGAAAGAAGAGAAACAGAGGCTGTGAGATAAGATCTCTCTCTACCTTCTCACTTGTTTTTTTTCATTTTTCTGGGCTCACAAAATGGAACAAGGTTTATGAATCAAATCTTTCAGTTTGACTCTCTCTTTTTATTTTTTTTATTTTTTATTTTTATTATGAATATTTCGTGATTATGACCGTTCATTGTATGTCGTGAGATTAGAAATTCATTTTAAAATTTAAAATTAAATATAAATGGTACGAAAACTGATCGCATAATATAAACGATCACGGACCCCTAGAAAAATTATCATAAACTTTTGTCCGGTGAAATTGGAAAGGTTTCCGTAGTTATGGTTATGGGCCGCACTTATATGGGTTAGGGTTTCTTGAGAAAAACTGTGACCCAACTTTTGGTTTATTTACAATAATTTTTGGCCCAAACCAAAATTCGAATTTGGAACTGAATAAACACTCGCCCAAGTTCAATTTCTCCACCACTGTCAGTCATTGCAGTTAAAAAGAGATGCAACTTCTTTTTTATCAAAAAAAAAAAAAAGAGTGAAGCTTTCTAACAAGAGGGAGTAGTTATTGACATATTTATTTATTTTACCTGTAAATTCAGTTTTTAAAATAATAAAATAAAATGTGAAATAACAAATTGCAACATGCGTAAGCGTGTGACAAGAGGCTAGTTAACCATAAAGGGCACGTACCTTTACCATGCTTCATTCAAATTTTAAGGAGCCATGTGAAGCTATATGTGCTCGACAAAGCATCAACTTTTATATGTCCATTAACCAATCATAATGCTTTGTCATAGCTAGAGAGCTGAAAGGTTGGATATGCTTGATCCTAGGCCAGATCTTTCACCTAAGACCAAAGGATTTCGCGTGTTCAAACTATCCTATCTATGCTCTGTATATTTTTGTAATTGTCGAAGAGATTGAATTATTTTATACTTACATAATTGACATCGTATCGATATATTAATCTATTTTCGGGGCTTTTTATTAGCTACGTACGTAGTATTTTCCTATAATGTCCTTTTGAACTTTGTTGAATGAACGAATCACCCATCAGCAAAAAAAGTTGCATCTGGACAATTAGCATCTATATAATCTACCAAATAGATTTAATATCATCAACAATTACATAATCATTAGAACATAGATTAAAAATTCTAACTAAATTACCCTTTTTTATTACAGCTTCTTAGACAACATTAAACACGTAATTAGAAACATCAACAATTACACAATCATTAGAACATAAACCAATCAACAGAAAGCAGCAACTGTTCATGCCGACCGGCATGTAGGCAACCACGGAGGGAGAGATTCATAGAGTTATTTGCAACCGATAGAACTCATTTCCTCCGAATAGGATTCAATCTCACTTTAAGAGAATGGTGGTTTCGGCGATCATAGAAGTCACAACATACGGATCCATGTTCGACGCCGGCCTTCTGTCCTCGAAATAGCCTGACAGTTGTGGAGAAATATGACATGTTCAGATATCAGCTTGAGAGCTAACTTGTATAGCAAGCATTACGACAATGATCTATTTCCGAAATTGAAAATGACACAAAAACATTCACATTCTACGATGCATATGCGAATGCGAATGCATTCATACCTTTGCCAGCTTGCTCAGTTTCTCGACCAATCCGAATGGAAGCCCCTCGGTTTGCCACGCCCTGTGATTTGAGAGTGCAAAGTTCAACTAATACTCGTTTTCGCAGATTACTAAACATGATTTCAACAAAAACAAGAAACGTGGATTTGTATTGGCGATTATACCACGGCGGCATAAGCTTACCCAAGAGAAAGTATGGATGTCAGCCGTCTCGTGGAGACCTGTCAATCTCCTCTCGTTGCCTTTTCCGTAGCAAGCAATGTGTTCCTTGTGGCGCAGACTCAGTTTATCGACTGCCTTCTTGATCACGTCAATTCCGCCATCGTTTCTCATCGACTTGGTACTGCAAGGCATAGAAAGAGTTCATCACGCACACACGCTAGAGGGTTGGTTGCATCTAACATGATTGCAAAATCGCATTATTCCAACTTCATTTCAAGACTTAGTTAATGAGTACCTATAGTTAGTGTGAGCACCCGCACCATTCCAGTCACCCTGGTATAAATTGATCAAGAAGGAAAAATACATCTGAAGTACTTAAGTAAACAATACAGAGTAGAATAACTATGCGAAAATGAAGCGCTTGCGGTTAAACAGACCTGGATTGGTTTTGGGTCCAAAGAAAGGACGACTCCTGCAATTTCTGTAATTCGCTGTTTTGTCAAGCAAATAATCATATTAACACGAGACCTTCGAAAAATTAATGTACTATAGAGAATGAAAATACTCAAATTATACGTTTTTCTAGTTATATCGTATGAGAGCTCACCTCAAGGATGTATCTAGCAGCCCATAACTGATCACCAGCAGCAATACCAGCAGTAGGACCGACTTGAAATTCCCACTGTTCCGCATCAGCAAACAGACCAAATTACAACGCGGTTTAATAATGTAAAAATTCACGATAATTAAATCACACGTAAACTTTCATTCCCTCAATTTTCTTTCTTAGCATCCAAATTAAGTACGTAAAACGGTAAAAGCAAGCGTATATATATATATATACCTGCGAGGGCATAACTTCAGCATTTATGCCGCTGAGATTTATTCCGGCATAGAGGCAAGCCTTGTAATGTGAGTCCACAATGTCGCGACCAAAGGCCTTGTCTGCTCCGGCACCACAGTAGTAGGGACCCTATATATACATATAGATAGATAGATACAAGATAATCTTCTAAATGTTGTGGTTCATGCTATAACAAGTAATTAGGCATGTTTAGGGAACTTTGAAGCATACGAAAATTGATCTTGATAACATTAATCATAGCATATTATATGAGTACCTGTGGACCAGGGAACCCACCAATTGCCCAACCAAGGGGCCAATTGACATCCTTTTGTAGAAGAGTGTACTCTTGCTCGATGCCGTACCTAATCAATAAGAAATGTCATCAGTAAGAGGCACTAATTGTTGGATGTGCAATGAAGAATTCTAAAAATATTTAATATGTAATCAAATATGTGTTTGTACGTGATAAAAACGAACGAGGTTAAAAATGAGTCAAAATTTGAATAAATAATCGAGTGACACATCATTTGGTGAATAATTAATACTTGATTAATTGTTCTCTAATGCTTCTGCAGTTTTCTGATCCAGTTCAATCCTTCCAACAACTATAGGTTGGACGGGTCGATCTAACCCAAGTGGTTAGGAGGATAAGCAAAAATAACAAAACTAATCCAATAATTAAGCTGTCCCTAACCTACATTTCATAAAATGATGATTGATAATTACAATTGGCATGAAACAAAACATAATAATAAATAATACACTTTGTTAAAGATAATGCTTTGTTAACGTCGTCAATGGTGATAAAAGTGTTGGCAAGAACAAAATCTTCAGCAGTTGACAGTTACGTGTAACCAGTACGGCCTGTAAAAAACAAAGATGTTGATACGATTTTGGAGAATATAACACTTAACCAGTACTAATATAGAACATAGAATTAATATTTAGAGATAATGGATGGCTTACCAAGGATCCTCGGCGACAACGTCGGGGTGATTGAATATCTTGGCAGCGTTGAATCTGTTGTTGGTGGGGATCGGCTCGCCGGCCGGTGTGTACGTATCACATATCACCTATTTTCGTTGGAAAAAAACGATATTCATATATTCATACACCCCCAACTTTTTAAGATACAAACTGATTAATCGGATAAAGCAACAATTAAAAACATAACGAAAACGTAGATGTGGATGTCGTTTGATGTTTACCAGGATGTTTTTTCCCCGTCGGAATGGATCCCTAAAAATAGCCTGGGGGCTGAACCAGCAAAAAAGTCCAAGTCAGTTTCAAAACAAACAAACAAAAACGAAAAATGAAGGGATTAAATTAAGGGAGTTTTAACGAAACACTTCCGGTACTGTTTATTTTAACGAAAAACCACATTTTTACCTTTACCTGACACTGTTCACTATACATTTAAAAATGACTTTTCGTTAAAATAGAAGTTTTTTTAGACTTTTCATTAGTTTTTCTTTAAATTAAAGATTGCAGATACATACTGCAGGATGACTTCACTGTCATCCCCTGGGGCTTGGCCTGTGCTTGAGCCGTCGTAGTTCCATTTGGGCAGTTCTGATGGGTCCGTTACTACTCCAGGCAGTGTCTGTTTTTTCATGTCCGTAAAACAATAATTAAAAATAAAATTTTAAATTAATTCCATGTTAGCTTGTAAACATGAAAATTAGCTACCCTGTATCTGAGGTCCTAAGTTCGATTTTTCCGGCTCGTTTAAAGCGAAAAACAAGAAGGAAGGCCTACCTTCGCTTTGCTTCTCAAGTCCAAACCAGATCCTCCAATCCTATAAGAAGAGAAGAGAAAGAAAAACAAAGAGAATGTTAACGATCGATAATATTACGTAAAATAAATCAGAGGAGGTGGGCATGCATATACCAAATGTATTCAGCGATGGTTTTCTCAGTGGATTCGGAGAGATTGAGGTTGATGAGATCAGAGAGGAGAGACATGGTCACGAACGAACAGGAGGATGATTCTCCAGACAAAGAGAGGCTGAGAGAGAGAAGAATGGCAAAACAGAGGGGGAGGGAGAGAGAGAGAGAGAGCGATGGAGAACAATGGGGGGTTTGGTTTTAAGTAGAGGAGGTGACAGAGTCTAACACCTAAATTATTAATTTAATTTCGAATAGAATAGGGAGCAAAAATACGTGAATTTCATTGGGGGAGAAACTTACGAGGATGTACATTGTTACCATATATAAAGGGAATTGCGGAATCCCCAATATACTTTGGAATCTTTTAATATTATGACTACGATGTTGCTATCTATAATCTTTTTACGGTTTTAATTTCTAAATTATCTTCATTTGACGGTTGAAAATTCTGAATTTAATTTCTGTTGAGAGAGACTAAAAATTCATTGATCATTTATTTCGCACACACCTTGTTAATTTTTGTCAATTAATCTTCTAAAATTTATTCGATCCGACGAAGAAAAATTAAGATAAATGTGTGATAATATGAGCATGTGGATAGCATCACATATTTTTATTTCCTGCCGTCCCCCTATTCCCCTTCGTTTTTTTTTTCTCTGTTAGCTTTCAATTCCATGGGTCACTTCTTCTCCCTGCTGGCATCGCGTTTTTACCCATCGTGTTCTTTTTATTTCCGTTATTTTTAATAATTTCTTTCTCCTTTTCTGCCGTCCCCCACCCCCTTTCTTTTTGATTGAAGCGAACCCCACCACCTAAGATGAGGTTCAGGGTCTTGGGTTCAAGAAATCTTAGTGAACAAAACAGGATAGAGAGTTGAGCCGATGGCGAGTTAAATTGTCGCCGTCGGCGGAGAGAATAGCAGCACCGTAGAGGAGCTCGGATTGGGATCTAAAGGGCAGCACAAGCAGTCAATGCATTTTCAGCTAATGTTGTAATATCCATTCCATTTCCCAGATGGCAATTTTTTTGTAACATCATTCTTTTTGGTACACGAGGACATAATTTTCGAGTTAAATATTGATTTGTTTTCCGTGTGAGTTCTGCAAAGATTATTTATTCTGGCAGCGGCGAATCATATAAATTGTACTCTAAATTTTGTATGTGAAACTGAAAAGGAATTAACTTTTGAAAATCTCAATTGTTCACATGCATTGCTTACTTGCAGTCCAAGAATGGAAACTAAACAGAATAATAGATCTAAATTTAAAGGAAAATATGCAAATTATGGAAACTGTCACGCTTGAAAGCCTCTTGTCCATTCAAATTCCCTCCTTAATCTAAAAAAAATAATAATTATGTTTACTGAATCAAACCTACCTAGTAGGTACTTGTACCCGATTCCGGATTCTGTTTTCCGGGTCCCAAATCCCACTCCGAATCCTAGCTGTTCAGATTTTCCACTCTCACACATAGGCCTCCTGCACGCTCTCAGACACAAAAAATTGATCGAATCGAATCGAATCGAATCATGGAGAGAAGCCCTAGCAAAGGCAGTGGCAGTGATACCCAGAGTGACGACTTGGATGACAAACAGAAGGGCACTGCCGGAAATACCAAAAAGAAGGTGAATGTGGAGGAGGCGTTCAAGTACACGGCGGTGCCGCCCTGGACCAAGCAGATTACGGTGAGGTCGATGGTCACCAGCTTCATCCTCAGCATCGTCTTCAACTTCATCGTCTGCAAGTTGAACCTCACCACCGGCGTCATTCCCTCGCTCAACGTCGCCGCGGGACTGCTCGGTTTCGCGGTGGTGAAAGGCTACACCGCCATGATCGACAGGTGCGGCTTCTTGAAGCAGCCTTTCACTCGCCAGGAAAACACCGTCATCCAGACTTGCGTCGTCGCCTCTTCCGGGATCGCCTTTAGCAGTATGTTCATTAATCTCTTTTCTAATCAAATTCATCGTCCATTAATAACTGTTTCTCATCGATCATTCAGTTCTGATCATATCGATAATATTGATTATTTCTAGATCTTCCAAATCCGATATATAGTAGAGAATTGTGTTATGAATCTCTAATTTGGTTTGCATGCAAGAAAATAATATAATATTTGTAAATCACTGTATTAGTTTACATTAATCATCCAATAATTATAAATAGGTGGAACTGCAAGTTATTTACTGGGAATGAGTGCAAAGATTGCTGCGCAAGGAGATGAAGGCAACACCCCAATCAACATAAAGAAACTTGATGTCGGATGGATGATTGGGTTTCTCTTCGCTGTCAGCTTCGTCGGGTTGTTTTCGATTATGCCCCTCAGAAAGGTAATTGGAAATTAGTACTTAATCAATCAACACTCACAAATATACACATGAAGATTTGTTCGTTTAATTTGGTTTTGGTCTAATTTTCTTTAATTTCCAACAGATGATGATCATGAAGTACAAGTTAACGTACCCGAGTGGAACAGCAACTGCATACCTCATCAACAGCTTTCACACACCCAAAGGAGCTAAGCTGGCAAAGTAAGAACCGCTTTGCCTGGACTTGTAGATGTTCATTGTCTAATTAAACCTAATCAGTCTGCTAATTGTATATATTCTTCTTACCAATGAATGCAGGAAACAAGTTGCTGTGCTCTTCAAAACCTTCTGCTTCACCTTTGTGTTTGCCTTTTTCCAGTGGTTTTTCGCTGCCGCTGATGGCTGCGGATTTTCCAGCTTCCCAACATTTGGTCTCAAAGCCTATGCGCATAAGTATGTGCACGATTCTTTCTTAACAATATATATTAATTTCCCTGTTTTCGTATCATCATGCTGTCCTCATGAACGCCTCGATTTCACTAATAACTCGGATCACAAAACTTGCAGGTTTTACTTTGATTTCTCATCGACATATGTTGGTGTAGGCATGATTTGCCCTATCATGGTCAACGTATCTTTGCTTGTTGGAGCCGTTATTTCATGGGGAATCATGTGGCCCTTGATTGAGACAAAGAAAGGTATCTGGTACAACGCTAATCTATCCGCCAGCAGTCTCCATGGCATCCAAGGATACAGGGTCGTAACTAAAACTTCCTCTGCAGCCATCTATAGCTTGATGAATTTCTAATATCTTCATAAATGTGTTTGAAAGTTGCAATTTAAATAATGTTGCTAATTGAGATTATCTCTAATAATATTTGGATGTTCTTATTTTACTGCAGGTTTTTATTGCTATAGCCATGATGCTTGGTGACGGTTTGTTCCATGTAGTCTACATGCTCTTCATGACCACGAAAAGTCTCATGACACACAAATCAGAGAAGAAACTAGAGACATCATCACCATCCGTAAACCATGACAGTGTTGAATCGGGAGGGTCCTCAGAAGTTTTGTCTGCAGACTATGGTGAAGAACGAAGAATCGAGTACTTCTTGAAAGACCAAATCCCCAGCTGGGTTGCTTGCTCTGGCTACATTGTGCTTGCAGCCATATCCATCGGTGTAGTACCCTTGATCTTCCCCCAACTGAAATGGTACCATGTGTTGGTTGCTTATCTGATTGCCCCAGTCTTGGCCTTCTGCAATGCCTACGGCTGTGGCCTCACCGATTGGTCTCTTGCCTCCAACTATGGGAAATTCGCCATCATAATCTTCAGCTCTTGGGTTGGCCTGGACCGTGGTGGTGTCATTGCCGGCCTTGCTTCTTGCGGTGTGATGATGAGCATTGTCTCGACCGCTTCTGATCTCATGCAAGACTTCAAGACAGGATACCTCACGCTCTCGTCTCCTCGCTCTATGTTCTTCAGCCAAGTCTTTGGCACAGCCATGGGATGCGTCATGTCTCCATTAATATTCTGGTTTTTCTACAAAGCTTACTCAATTGGCAATCCAGACGGCCCTTATCCTGCACCCTACGGCCTAATGTACCGCGGCATTGCACTCCTTGGAGTTGAGGGTGTCGGTTCCCTCCCCAAAAACTGCGTGACGCTTGCAGTCTCGTTTTTTGCAGCTGCAGTCGCGATGAACATAATCAGTGAGCTATTGCAGCGTTACGAAACAAAGTACAGGATCCATAGGTTCATTCCGAACCCAATGTGCATGGCCATCCCATTCTACCTGGGTTCCTACTTCGCCATTGACATGTGCGTGGGAAGCTTGATCCTCTACTTGTGGCGGAGGAAGAACAGGCAAAAGGCCAATGACTATGGGCCCGCCGTGGCGTCGGGTCTCATCTGCGGTGAATCTTTATGGGGCGTTCCGGCTGCTATACTGTCCCTTGCGTCTGTCAAACCTCCTATCTGCATGAAGTTCCTCTCTGCTTCTGTCAACAAGAAAGTTGATTCCCTATTACGTAGCTAGCTTAATTTTCGTGTTTAGATTTTTAACATGTTAACAAATTGTGCTTGTATCAATTTGTTACGAAAGCAAGTACGATCTAGCAAATTCGACAAAATCTTCAGTTGTCATCTTTGCTTAATGTGTAAGTAAATTTAGTTAAGTCATATTTCTTTGCAGCCAGAACCGTGAGTTCGAACTAGCCTCTATTATATTTGTATCGTTTGTATAAAACACACGAGTTTTTTTTTTTCCTCTTTAAAAAAAGGGACAACTTGTGGCAAGTCACGATTATCCACCCATTTCCAGAGTCTGGAAGACTCACTGAGACATTTCAGTCTCCCCTTCACCACAAATCTGGCTTCCACGCCAGCAGCGGGTTTCGAACCCAAGACCTCCTCGACATTCTTTTTAGAGTTAGATTGTTGGAATTCTATAAGCTTCAAAGATTTTGTGTTAAATTATCAAGTCCATGTAATTACGAAGATTTCATATGGAGTAATTTTCGAATCAAGTAATACATTTTTGGTCCGAATAGTTTTGTCCACATAGAGAAATTTGTCAATATGCAGGAACAAGACTCGTTAAATCAAGTGTTATAATACAATAGTTTGAATTTTTATTTTTCAAATTTTTAAGCAACTGTATTATGTCTTGTTTTCATCTCACCTACAAATCTCCCGTACATTAAAATTGTAAATTTAAAATTTTACTTGAAAAGTAACCTAATAATTGGGTCTAAATACTAATTGCCAGCTTCGACGCTAGAGTTTATAAAACCCTCGACGCCTTCCGTCACTCGCTCCTCTGACTCGCTTGAATCGTTATCCAGAGAAACAAGGGCAGCCAAACAAACCCTAAACACAACCACGCACCTGCTCGATCGTCGTCGTCGTCGTCGGAACATCAGAGCCATGGCAGAGGCACCGGCGAGACGCGTCGGAGGAATGGGGGATGAGAAGCTGGAGTTCGTGACTTCCGACGGGATAGAGCCCATCATGACCTTCGATCAGATGGGTTTAAGGGACGATCTCCTCCGAGGCGTCTACAACTACGGCTTCGAGAAGCCCTCCGCCATCCAGCAACGGGCCGTCAGGCCCATCATTGAGGGTCGCGACGTCATTGCACAGGCCCAGTCCGGTACCGGCAAGACCTCCATGATTGCCCTCACCGTCTGTCAGCTTGTCGACACCTCCTCCCGAGAGTACGTCAGCTCTAATTTTGAGACCTAGCGTTTGTTTCTTTTGTTTGTCTGTTTGTTTCTCGGGAAAATTTTAATTTCATTTTGTGTATGTACACATGTATCTATTGTATAGGGTTCAGGCATTGATATTGTCTCCGACGAGGGAATTGGCGGCGCAGACGGAGAAGGTGATATTAGCAATTGGGAATTTCATAAATATACAAGCGCATTCTTGCATTGGAGGCAAAAGCGTGGGTGAGGATATCCGAAAGCTCGAGTATGGCGTTCATGTGGTGTCTGGTACTCCTGGCAGAGTCTGTGATATGATCAAAAGAAGAACTCTCCGAACTCGAGCCATCAAATTATTAGTTCTTGTCAGTGTCTTTTTTCCTTTCTTCGCTTTTTAACTGTGAATTTTGGATTTTTCCCTTTTAGTTTTATTGATCTCTGTTTTGATTTTTTTCGGGTTTGGTTCGGTTTTGCAGGATGAATCCGATGAAATGTTGAGCAGAGGATTCAAGGATCAGATTTATGATGTCTATAGATATCTTCCTCCTGAGCTCCAGGTCTTTTTTTCTCACTTCACATATCTATATCTATTACATGTGCTTATGGCGGTCCTCTTTGTATACACCGGTCATTGTTACGTTCTGACTATTATCCAAATAAGTATTTGTTTCTGAAACTGAAACAAATTGTAACATTGTAGGTTTGCTTGATTTCTGCTACACTTCCTCATGAAATTTTGGAGATGACCAACAAGTTTATGACTGAACCTGTACGGATCCTTGTCAAACGTGATGAGTTGACATTGGAGGTACGCAGTGCTTCTGTTTCGTATAGTTGTACGTATGCTGCCTTTCTGTGCAATGTGAAATTTGTAGTAAACTGTGTTTTTGTGATGACAGGGAATTAAGCAATTTTTCGTGGCTGTCGAAAGAGAGGAATGGAAGTTTGATACTCTTTGTGATCTCTATGATACCCTGACAATTACACAAGCTGTTATTTTCTGCAACACAAAGCGAAAGGTAAACTGTTTGATAAGAAAATAAGGGTTACAAGGCCGTAGTTAGGTTATTGATTCCATGTGGAAAGTAGAAATATAAAATGCGATCCTGACCTATGCTTGTGTAGAGATTATACGTTCTCAAATCATTATATCCTGATTTTGAATTTTCATTAGTGCCTACTAGTTATACATCAATACACACAAGCTTTAGAATTTAATGTGTCAGGTGGAATAGATGCATGCAAATTTTCTGTTTGTAATAGTTTTCCTTTTGGCACACTGCCATTCCTTTTCTGGTTGACTAACATTTCATTCCCTGGTGCATCGCTGTTGCAATTTTGCTGGGCAGGTGGACTGGCTCACCGAAAAGATGAGGAGTAATAACTTTACTGTCTCTGCAATGCATGGAGACATGCCTCAGAAGGAAAGAGATGCTATTATGGCTGAGTTTCGTGGTGGTAATACTCGTGTCCTGATCACAACCGATGTTTGGGCCCGGGGCCTTGACGTTCAGCAGGCAAGTTCTTTTTATCATAATTGTTCAATCTTGAGCTAGAATCTATCATCTTATGACTTTGACCTTTATTTTGTTAACTACTCAAATATAGTGTGATATTTGATATCCATTTAGCTTGTTTACTTGGTAGTCAGGACCAAACAACCTGGTCTTCCAAATTTAGCCCAGATAAATGTTTACGAATTAAAGCGGTGTTTTGGAGAGTACTTTTAACGAATTTTGTACTAGCTGGAGGGCCTAGAGAACCGTCAACTAGGACTGCTTTTAGTTACCTTCATATAATCCTTAAACTGCTATTCTTATCGTGATATTTTTACCTTCATCAGGTTTCTTTGGTTATCAATTATGATCTTCCAAACAATCGAGAGCTATACATTCATCGAATTGGTCGTTCTGGCCGTTTCGGGCGCAAGGTTTGTTTTCCTCATTTATGAATCAAAATTTTGATTCAGAAAGTACGTTTAAGAGATTCTGTTTGTTTATTTGTTGATTAATACGGGAAATTTGTTTGTTTTTGTTAGGGTGTGGCAATAAACTTTGTCAAAAGTGATGATATTAAGATTCTAAGAGACATTGAGCAGTATTACAGCACTCAGATAGACGAAATGCCGATGAATGTCGCGGACTTGATATGAGAGTTGCTTGCCATCCTGTGTGCAAATGATGTCGATTGGCTAATTTGTGCCGTTCTCGTGGCTTTATTTTGCGATGGATTGTACACTATCAGAAGTTAAAATGATATTTTGTTTACTTATGCTGTAACGTTAAACGTTTTAACTTAGGCTGGTGTGACAGATTTAAATGATGAGTTGTATTGTGTTTGGTTTTATAATATTTGGTAGCGAATTCAGGTTTTATGTTTCCCAACGTTGTACAAGAACCGTGATGACCATGAACAGATCACGGCGGATGGGTACCTTTCGCTTCAATGGTTTGATTCACTGTGACAGCTTGAACCACCGGGAAGGATGCCCTAATCGTATACCGAAATTCCAAAAAAATTTCTCGGGATGAGCTGCAATTTGCCCATATTCTAAATCGACCGAATTTTAATGAGTCCATAGGCGAATATCAGTAATCAAATTATCACAATATTCAAGTGATCAAAATACCTCTGAATTGTTTGTACAAAGGGGGTTGAAGGAAAGGAAAACAAAACATGGACAACTTTTATATGTAAACCAAACAAAAGGAAAACTAACGAAAAGCCAGCTCAACGGCCACCCTCCCTCACCAAACACAATAAGATGAAACTAAAAGTTAGGGAAAAAAGAAAAAAAAACCATAAATACATTTTCCCTGAAGAATCAAATCTATAATGTCAAAGAAGAAATAGAGCGGAGCCTGGCTGAATCTACAAGACGGTGTTAATATGTAGTGCTTTAAGCAGCGAAGTAGCCATTTGTTTTACCAACACTTGGCCACCCAATCGTTGCCCATCTCTGCGTTCTTCTATTAGATTTTGAAGCTTCTGAGGCAGATCATTCTCCACAATCAATTGCTTTGGCCGCGGGTGGTGCTCATAAACAGCCTGCCAGTCAGATTTATAATAACATTAACAATCGGAAGCAAATAAATTGCTTCCAGAATAGTAAATGATTCCCCAACCTTTATCAGTTTAAGAAGATTTAGACGGGCAATAGCATCCTGATGGTCGAGTCTTGTGATAAGCAGCGGTGTCAAACCATTAACAGCTAACGTTGTATTAATTCGAGATGATTTCCTGCAAAAGAAAGAGAAGCAGTTGTTATGTCCACAAAGGAAAAAGGGAGTTTTGTAAAGCTAAAGATAATGAAATCTTCCAGACAGACGCATGAAAAAGGGTCGAAATTTCAACTGCCAATTATACTCAATCAATAAGTTTATATGTAGAAGGTTAAAAGGATAGTAATCAATTTGAAGTAAATAGACTAGATATGTAATCGCATACGTGATAATTTTCAAAAAAGGCTCCAATATGTGCACGAAATACTGTTCTGGACAGCACTGGAAGAATTTCACCAATTTCTGAACTGCATCCTTTTTCAATAATGCTTGTTCCACCTTCCGGTTGTCATTGTCATGAGCCAAGCACACAGCAATCGAATCCAATGCAGTCACAGACCAAAGTTCATCCTCGAGAAGGCTTAAGTAAACATCCAACCCACCATGAGCCCTTAGTTGCTCCCTCGAATTACGTGATGCATGAGCCATATCACACAGTAAAGGCAACGCATATTGTTTCAAAGGAGAATTAGACTCAATAAAGTGCATTAAGTGTGGAATTATTCCAATCTCAGCTGCTTGTTCCTGTCTTCTCTTGTTAATCTTGCACAGATTGAACAGGGCATTGAGTACCTAGAAAAAATATGAGAACGACGCAGTTAGAACTGAGTCATTTTATGTTAATAAGTTTCCTTTCTTATCATCAACATTCCATGTAGAGTTAATATCCGTACAGATTAAAATACTCCACATTTAAGGACAGACGGGGGTCGCATATATTTCGTTTCCAACAACGATGACAGTAAGATGCACAGCTTACTAGCCAACAATCCATTGTTAACGTTAGAAATAGGACAGATTGCCCACCTCATGATGTATTTGAGATACAAGAGCTCCTTCTTTGAGTTCAAGATTTGGAATCAAATATTTAATTGCTTCTGCCCGCTGAAGATTCTCTAAGCAGTTTGGATCAGTTGACAAATGGTTTACACACTTAAGTATCTGTACAATGACAGAGCAGAGGGCACCAACATTATCAAGGTTACAATAACATAAATCAATGATGAGTTGGATTAATGGAACATTTTGAAAGTACCTTCAAAAGAATAGGGGGCTCCACCCTATTGAACATCTTGAAGAGACGGCTGAGCAAACTTTGGCTACACATGTATGACTTTACAGTAGTATCTGCCTGTGCAAACTCAAGCAGAAGATCAGCCACCTTTTCTAGGTATTCCCTCGCAACATCTGCATTCAATGTTGAAACCATGTGGGAAAGTAAACCTGATGATGTTGCACTGCCTGGTCTAGCATTTAGAACTCCAGAACCAGAAAGTACTCCTGATGCTGTCTGAGATGCTATGCCAGAGGTGGAAGCAGCTCCTTTGATAGATGCTAGTGCTCCCATCTCTTTATTTATCGTTTTATGAGAAATTCTAGCAGTGGAATCAACATTCCCATTTTCTCTACCACGTTGAGAGACGTCTGCAAAATAATGAAGAAATCAATTATACATGGAAACAGATGAAATAGGCCCACCTAATTTCCAGGGCTCTAAGTAAGTAAAAAACATTATGGAAAAAGAAAGCAATTAAAATTGATTTTTGGTACATATGTGTTCAATAGGAGTGGGAGAAAAACTTGTGTTTGATTCATTAGATCCTAACACGAATAGAGCCGGTCTCTATATAGTTCATAGATTATAAAACTTAAGATTCCTAATGACAGACGTGTTTACAGGTTATAAAGTTAACGACTAATTAGATAAAGACTGTTACCAGCAAATTCGGCCATCAGGAAATCTAATTCTCCATTTGTCTTCTTTTCATTAGAAGCATGTAAAAGGGGCAATATACTTTCATGTCTCTCCAAACCTGGCAGGTGGCGTACATACTCGAGCTGACCAGAAAAGCGTCTGGAAGGAGGCTCTTTATCTAACAAGCTAAGAAGGGGACGGACTTGCTCCTGTTGAGTAGTTACTGTTGTTGAAAACCCATTTGATGTACCTTCCATCATTTTTGGAGGTCTATCTGTGGATGCCCTACTAGAAGAATTAGTGGGTCGCTGCTGCCTGAGATCTAGATCTCGAGAGGTAGTTGAAGGTTCCTTGGTTGTAATATTTACTACTTTGTCTACTGATGATGAGTCTGTCAATTTAGAAGGAACTGAAGCTTCCACTACCACATTGCTAGATTGAGCTCTATCAGTATCTAGATGAAGATATCTTGGATCTGATTGATCGGCATCTGATCTTTGAGAGTTTGAAGTTGAAGCACGTGCAGGTTCTGCTGTTCCAGTTGACAAATGAAAATCAATCATTCCATGTCTAACCTTGGAGGGATCATGTTGATCAGTTGTAGGAAGCGGTGCGTCACTCTGAGAAAAAATCGGATGACCAGAATCTAATGAACCAGACCGTGGGCGCTGAGCTGAACCTTCTAGTGGAAATCCACCCCCGGCAGATATGGAAGCTAGGCGGGTTGCCTCATTCAAGCTATGAAGGGTGTTAATGAGCCTCAGCAGTATTCCATTCTTCGCGGCTATGCGACAAAAATCATTTCTAGGAGTTGACCGCTGAAGCTTAAAGACTTGCCACATACCATCAATTGCTAGATGAACCATTTCCCTGGATAGAAAGAGGTCTAATAAAAATTTGACAGAAGTATTCTTAACTATCCATAATAAGATTGAAAACAGAATACATTTGTTATTCAGTCACAAGCGATCCTCACAGCCAAATGGTCTGACTACTACTAAAAAGGAGTTCAGGTTTCAAAACAATTAAAAATGTCCTCTGTGGCATTACTTCCACGAGAATAACCACCCCACCCGACCCCACAAGAAGAGAGGGAGGCCACAGAAAGTTAGCTAATTTTTTATTAGGTTACTTCAAAGTACTTGTGTCATTGTTTGTAAACTATTGAAATTGACCTAACAAATTAACAGTAACAAACAGGGAAACCCACCAAGTACCAACCTGAATTTTGCATAGTCAGCCTCTAAAAAGCCCACCAAAACAGGTATTCCACGGCAAGCTACAAACATTTGCAATGTCAAGGTGCTGCACAAAAAATCCTCGATGTCAACCTCAAGCTCGATTTTCTGGTGAATAATTATGGAAGAAAACTATGACCAACTACAGAAGGGAGCACAACCTTGACTGACAAAGCTGCTGTAAGAAATAAGCTGCTTCCATACGAATTTCCCGGGAATGATTAGGAACCGCAAAGCTCATTATCACTGGGATCTGTCATATAAGTTAGCAATAAGAATTAAAGCTGCATAACTAATACCTAACACGAATGTCTAGACCATACAACTCTCAGATAGAGATAAAAGACCAAGATAGAGGGAATACACAAACAAGGATGTGTGTGCTTGTAAAGAAAACTGATTCACTTTTCAGTGCTGCCAATATCAGTCCTACTGCCATGGTCAGAGACAAGCAAGATGCAACTGCAGAATAACAAAACATAAAAACCTGAATGCATTACAACTCACCAGACCCACAAGACAAGCATTTTCTTGGAAATCAGTATTATCTTTGATTATCTGATTTATAATTTGAAGCACAGAACATATAACCTGCAAAAGTGGGAAACAACAATCACATACAGCTATCATAAAGCTAATTGAAAAGTGGGCATCCATCTTTTGTATTTCTCATAAACATGGCCAGAGAGGTAAAAAAAGGATCCACTTACGCGAGTTTTAGGTAGTTCAAGCAATTCCATTAGAGGGATCAAACCATGCTGGGTAACAAAAACAATTTTCTGCTCTGGGCGCTGATGGAAGATAGCAATGAGTTTCTGACAGGCAGAGACAATAACATCTTCTGTTTCATCTGGTCTCAATGACCCAACCAACCGGCTGAACTCAACAGCCTACCAAACAAGAAATAGCAGATATTATCTCCACGTCAAAAAAAGGCAGACAAATACATATAGGATTGGTGTGATGCTTCTGCTTTACAATTTGTGCAGCAGATACTTTACGGCACAACACTGCACCAATGTCACTCATTTGAGAGTGATAATAAAGTTACTGTATCTTTCATACATTCCTGTTTCTTATCCCAAAAAAATGAGACTCATAAAACAATCTGCAATTGTTAACCTCAGAGGTGCAGATTTATAGTCATAAATTCTTCAGAGACTTGTAGATAGTTAGAATTTAATGCACTCCATATAAGAGAAAGAAAAATTATCACAGATCCTTAAATCTGCGGGAGAAAACCACAAAAGAAATGTAAATACCTGTAGGGGAAATAGGTTTTCTCCAGGCATATTTTCGTCGAAAACCTAATACACAGAAACATATATAGTAAAAGGTGTCAGAGATGACGAGTCAACAAATTAAAAAAAGGACTCAACATTTGAAACATACCAAACCACCAATATCAATCACATCATCTTTGAGAACACCCATCATAAGCTGTAACAGGTTGCCACCACTGCCGTTAGCCTGACCCATTTCACTCTCCATTTGTTTTTGAGCAATTGTAGCTCTCAACTTTGTAGCCAGGTCGCCTTTCCCAGCATCATTCCCAGGTGTATTGCCTTGGTTTGAATGTGACATAGATGCAGATGACGAAGCCTCAGTTGCCCTATCCTCTGGATGCTTATCCAATGGATGAAACAGATCATCCAAGGAAGCATCTCCTGGAGTATCACTAAATTTACTGAGTTCATTACCTCCCAAAGAAACTGGCATCTTGGCAGCCTTCAAAATGACAGACACAAATCTAGGATTAAAGGTAAAGTAGTTTGACAAAAATCAACATCAATTACTGCAATCTCACCTTTTGAAAACTACCATCCTGATTTCTTGTTCCGAAACCGAATGCTCTATAACCAACACCTTTTCCTCCTTGTTTGGCACTTACATTTTTTGTTGTTAATTCAGGAGATCTGACCTCACCATTCACCAGCACTGCATCATGGATGCTAGTATGTGGTGGCTCGTCAAGCTCAGTTGGCTCAGAGGCAGCCAATTCCTTAAAAGATATTATGCCAGAACCATTTTGCAAAGATGACTTTTCATGGATAGCTAACGTGGGAACTTGATCTGTCAGATCATCTTCTAAATTATCCGTCTTCTCCTCAACAGATTTTACATCTGAAGCAGGGTCATCATCAGATTTTCCCATATCAGAAACCTCAGTTGATAATAATTCTTTCCTAGAGTCCTGAATTTCAAGAAGAGCCAAGTCACTGGTAATACAAGAAAACTCAAAAGCTTAAATTAAAGAACTTCTCTACTGAAAAATTAAGCCTGTAGTTTGCGAAAAGGCAAGGACTCTCACTGCTTTAATGGTTGAAGCAGCTACTTCAACTCTCTCTGCAGAAGGACGTCCACTAGAGCCCTGATTATCTCCATTGGAAATTTCTGCATCTATTGAAGCATCTTTTCTGCAAAATAACTGGGTTTTTTTAAATGAATTACCAAACAACAATCCGAATAAGCTAAAAGCTCTAATAAAAGAACATCTACTGAAAAATACTACAAAAGAAGCCAAGACAGCCCCAGAAAAAAAATAAAAATAAATAAATAAAACACTGCGTAGATGAACTTCATACACCAACCTTAGAGTTCCACTATGACGAATTGAAGATTGCAAAGCTCGCCGGCAGTTTTGTATCCAGGGGTGAGAAAGCAATGTCTTTGCATCCGGCCGATGCCTAGCATCCTAGATAGGAAACAAAAATGTTATAGATGAATGAATATAATTAAGTTACAACCAACCCACTTTGAGTAGTTAACGAAAGATTCCATCAAGGCTAAGACTTAGGGCAACAAGTTAACCTGAAATAATCTCCCTGTGAAACACCTAATAAATTTCTTATCCTTTTTTTAGGACAAGGATATAAGTTTGTTTATACCTGAAATCACCTCATTATTTTTTATGATCCAAATAATGCGTAATACAAGACAGAGGACAATGATAACAAGGTAAGAAATTCTAAATCTAAATTCCATGAAACTTGACCATCTATCTGTGGACTTTAAATACTTATGAAGCTCAGAAAAGAACAATGGAGTAGTAAGCAAGAATATCTGTGCCTCACCTTCTTAAAGCACTGACCCAGAAAATCAGTAATGTCCAGAGATAGGCTGTCAGGTATGGGAGGATGCTCATCCTGAAAGAATTGAAGGCAAAGGGAAACGAAAAAAGAACAAAACTGTCAACGCTGCCACTCAATGTTAAGAAAATTAGCATTATTGGGAATTGTTTACATATGACAAGAATAAAGGGAGGGGGCAAGAAAACAGCTTCAAACTGCAAGCTGGCACAATTTTGAGGGGTACCAGATAGTAAATGACCACTTCAAAATCAACAGTAATGCACCTTTGCTCCCCCTCAAAAGAGAGTATGCCAAACAAATGGAGCAAATTAGGGAATAAATGAAAGTTAAACATACCTGAACAATACGAAACAGTGCTGGCATAGGCTGTAGATCATAGTAAGGAGGTACGCATGTAAGAAGTTCAATAACAGTGCACCCAACACTCCAAATGTCTGAAGCAGCACAAACCCCCGACATTTCAATCACCTAAAACACAGTTCAATTCCATCAAATTAAGGCCTCTCAATCGCATCTTCATTACCGGATCAAAATCATTATTTTTTTCCAGCACAGTCTGCGTGTCATGCAAAAAACAATTTCATTTGCCTGCTTGCATTCGTGCCCTGGCATGCATGATCATGCTAGTTTTAACAAAACAAATACTGAGTTCCTCTTGCTCCCATATCCTAAAGGCAGACCTTCTTCTTTGATTATTATTTTGATTAATTAGTATAATAATTAGCAACCATGAAATGCCTCCAGGTGTGATGGTATAGAGTTGGCTCTGTTTCAACAAAAAAGTTATTACAGGGAATAATGGTAAGATTGGTGGTTGTTTGGAGTGTATGGGCCTAACAGAGCTAGAGAAAAGGGTGCACTTTATGTGGTTCCAGGAGGTGCACGAATGTGGAAATTTCCATATGGCAGGAGGAATTGCCTGTACAATTTTCTTTCTTCTCAACATCAAAAAAGAAGGGGAAAAAAAGGAAAAGAAAAAAATAATACCTCTGGGGCCATCCAATATGGTGTTCCAACAACTGAATGTGTATTAGCATCCGCCTCAGTCAGTTTTGTCGCAACACCAAAATCAGCTAGTTTCACAAGTCCCTGAAAAGGATGCCTCATACAGATCAAGAAATACGATAAGTTATTACTAAAAAGGAAAAGGTCCACATGCAACAGATGGTAGATCAATATCTTTGCACCCTTGATATCCCAATGGAACAAATACTTTACAAGAACATGATGGTAACCATCTATGAAAACTCGTCTAGAAAAAAAAAATGAGAAATACACATGTAAGTCACCTCTTTAGTTGTCAATATATTTGCACCCTTGATATCCCGATGGATTACGCCCTGTTCATGTAAATATACTAACCCCTCCAGAACCTGTATCATAACGAATATCAAGTCAAAATATCTAAGTTGCATGCGCCTACACATACAAATAACAAACTGCAAGGATATTACAGAACCTGAGCAATGTACACAGCTACCAATGATTCTGGGAAAGGTCCAAATTTGTTTGGCTTGATAATGTTTGCAAGTGAGCCATTCTCCACATATCTACAAGTATAGCAATTAAACATCACACAGTTTTCTCATCAGAGTTTCCACATGAAATATTGGGGAAAAATTACAAGCTCACTTACTCTAGGATTATGTGAAGATGAGTCTTTGTCTTTAAGGATCCAAGGTACTTCACAATGTTTTTGTGATTTAAATTCTGCAAAAGTGAATTTAATTCCCTAAGCATTGCATTCAGCATGCATCTCATTCCAAAGGCATTCAGAATGTCTGGTGTTAGCAGGTTAGCAAAGGGCAACTCAGAAACAGCATTTCAGAAGAAATGCATCAAACCACTGTATACAGTGGAACGTGTTGACAGGGGCCAAAATTTCAATCAGCTTTCGCTAAAACTTTAATCAACAAGAAGAAAACCTGCCAAAAACTAGAATTGACTACTATTGTTTTACAGGATTCTGACAGAAGGATAAATTTATAAAATAAGAGGGACGGCTATAGGCTAGAGTCGCAAGTACATAGAATTCTCAGAAAGTACATCTGCAACAGGTGCTGACATGCAATAATGGGACACGAGTTATAGTAAAAAAAGAGTTCAGCTAAAGGTAAATAACTGACATCAGAAAAGCAAAGACGACAAAAAAGAAAGAAAATGTACCTTGAGTAAATCAATCTCTTGCTAAAAAGTCACCGCATTGTACGACCAGAGAAGCAATCAAAAGAAAAACAGCACCCAGTGAGCCAAATTAAAGTAGTGCAAACTGGAAACAACATATGCAGGAGAGATGGTATGCTTGAGTAACACAAAGAAATCATAATTTTGATTTTTACGAATTTGCAAAATAATAAAAATTTAAATCCTCTCAAATGACCTTCAAGATAAGCCATATCTACATAAACACACATATATACATATATACAATTAATTGACATAGAACTAACAAAAAAAATGTGATATTTCATTTCTATTTCCTCCATAGTTATTTGTAAGAACATGTAACAACTACTACACAAAGGAAAGCTGTCCAACCATTATAACGTTGAGATCCTCCTGGGCAATATTCTCCAAAGAAACTTGTTTAATAGCAACAAAGTCTCCATTCTCCAAATCCAAACCCTTGTAAACTCGACCGTATGCTCCCTTTCCAATCTCATCTCCAAGCATCTACACCAAAAATATTCACATAAATCAAAACATGAATAAAATGAAAAGATTTGCCGGATATCCTAACACCATATCTAGACGTTGACGAATTTATCTTATTTTTTTCTTCGAAAGAGGACTTGTTGGACATATTTTCTGCCAGTGCCAGACTAAGAATTAGAGCAATAAAGCATTCCAGCTTCTCAGAAGCCAAATGGAGGGGAGTGTCAGTGAAAACAAACAAACCATGAAGCTGACAACCACAAAATTTGTAACCTCTAAACAGTTCGACTCGAAACGCTCAGTTAGGAAAATGCAGGGAAGGAAATACAGACACTATTGATAGACAAAAACCCTAACCCTCAATTTATTTACCAATTACTACGGAGAAAGAACAAAACCGACATACACACATATCCACATTCTAATCCCAATATCTTCATTCAGTCACATTTCTAAGCAGCCAAACACAAATTACACATTGCTACGGAAGAAACTGTGAATTGGAAAATTGATCCATCTATGAATTTGCTTACGTATTTGTTATCGAGCGTCTTGGATTTGTGGAAGTGAGGCGACGCCGCTTGCCGAGACATCTCTGCGGAAACGGCTTACCGATGAGAAACCCTAGAGAAGATGATGGTTCATCAGAACAGGTAAAGCTACAGCGAGGGACAGAATTGGAATTGGAATTATTAATGGAGAGACGGCCAGAATTCTAGGGAGGGAGGGGAGGGAGCAGAGCTCCGACACGTAGAGAGAGAGAGAGAGAGAGAGTGTGTACGGAGGGAGTGAGGGTGTTAGTATGGAATTGTATGTTTATTAGAACATCTGCAATGGTGGGCTAAAAGCTAAATTAGCTTCCAAACTCACTTCAATCCAAGGGGAAAATTTGGGTTAAATGCTAAATGCTAAAACAATGCCAGATTCTTCCCATAATTTAGCCCTGAAATCGATGTGGGCTCCACCGATTCGAGTGAAAATATTTATCGGAATTTAAATTTTTTTAGATTAAAATGTTCATAAAATTAATTTACGATAGCCTACATATTTATTTATTTTTTAAATTAATTTAAGAAAAAAATAGCCTAAGTTTATTCTTTAATAATCCCGGGGCTAAAATTTTAGGGATAGAACGGTTGGAGTAGAAAAACTGTTTCTTGGCTAAAAGCTAAATTTTCCGGGCTAAAATGTTTGGCTTTTAGCCCAACCATTGGAGACTTAGGAACTAGCATGTGGGCATATATGTGTGAGAAATTTTTTTATTTTTGTTTTTGAATTAGAAGGTGAGTAAGAGAGTGATAGAGAATGCGGAAGTGAGAAATTTTTTTTTTTTAAATTTTTTTCAGTTAAAGATATGTTAGGATTACATGTAGATGAAGTTTTGAAAAGAAAAAAAAGAAGTAAAATTTGGTTATGTGAAATTACATTTCTATCTCATATTTCTTATTCATGTTCTGTTTTAATCAGAAGATTAAATTAGTAATTTCATAATATTTTGATTGACAATAAATGTTTTATTAATTAGTAAAGATTAGGATTAAAGCGGTGGTAGCATGACATGATCATCATAGTAACTATCAATACCGATTTGAAATAAAATAATAAAATAAATAAATAAATAAATGGCAATTAACGGAGTAAGAGCACTCCTGCCTCCTCCTGCCTCCTGGAGCTCCAACTCGGGAATGATGAGATGGGCAAAAGTGGACACCAGAGGGGACACTTCTGTCAATTAACGACTTGAAAAAGAGCGAGGTCAAATGTCAGGGGAATGTTCTTTTATTTTGTTACAACAAAATTCTAACTTTTGTATAAACCATCTCGTACTTAAATTCTATTATAGCCAAAAACGAATTTGAACTAAATTATTATTAGTTTATTGTGAGACTAAAATCACCATCTTTCCCTTAATGTAGATGATAAGAAAGAAAAAAAAATACCACCTCATAGTATAAATATTGAGGAATGGTAAGAAATCTAACTCTATGTCACTTAACAATTTAACGTTATTTTTCAAAAGTATGACTCTTCATGCACTCTCTAACGGAAAGTCTATAGAGAGTCATGTTTGACAAATTCCCATTAACATTCTATTCAGAAGTCTTTATATTAAAGGACAAGAATTCTCTCCCCTCCTAATCTCTCCCTTTCCCTCTCCTCACACTTGAACGGTTACAATTACGCCACGCCAACATCTTATATTAATTTTTGAATAGAAACAACAAGACAAAAATCATAATGTGAGAGGAGGAGAAGGAAGGGAATGAGAATAAGAGGTGTTTACCCTTTTACCCGTAACGCTACCCTACCCTCACTTAAAAACGCCACATGAGGAGGGAGAGAGACGCGCGAAAAGGGATACAAAAGTTGCACCTCTAGGTTTTAGACCTTTATCTGGAAACCGAAAGGGACATTCAGGTCAGATTCGTGCAACTCAACGTAACTTTTTTTTTTAACCTTCTCATTCAACACCTGTCTATGTAATCAGTTGGTACATTTCTCATATAAATGTTATAAATTTAATTGCAGTTCTTGTAATTTCTATCCAATTCTTCCAAGCTTCCATGGAGCCTCGTGTCATCCTTCATCTCAGTTTCATCTGTGCAAAACTCGTTGCAAGGTCTATCGCCTCATTTAGACGAGATGCATCTGTTCCCTGATATTGAAAATTCAATTGAAAAATTGGGGAAAAAAAAAAGTAAGAAATAAAACCAACTTAAATCTTAAGCACGAAAAGTAATATGATTTGCGCAATCATAAACCATATTCAGATTCTTGGCAAGGAAAAAAATTGGAGAAAGTGGTTGAGACATAAGTCGATGAACACTAACCTGGCCAGAGGCAAGGCCACCTTTTCCTTTTCCGCATCTTCCATTTAAAGGACCCATAGCTGCTGTCAACCACTCTGAGACCTCCAACTGAGTGCCCTTGTCCCCTGGTACGCCAGCACACACCAAAGCTTTATTTGTGGTCTCATCCGCGCTGAAAACCATGGCGGGCATTCCCTGTTCATGTACCATCATGATCTCAAGTTATTCTCCTCAGATTCACAAAAAAAAATAACAATTGATCAACATCATAGCGAATAATAATCAAAGTATTTCATGATGATGACTGCTATTCATGCATTGCTCAACTCATGCCATGGTGATGGGTTTCTCCGTTATGTTATGACACCTATCGGTTCGCACAAGAGGCCAAAGAGAAAGTGAAAATGTGCTACTGACCATCCCAGTGATCTTCAAAACAGCCTCACGAACGGCGGCTGCATCCAAACCAACATCAACTTGGGAAACACAGTAAGCTTTCCCATCCGAAGCAGCAACTTCAGCCATCTCAGTTGCAACCTTGACAGCATTCTTTATATTTTGCTCTGCAATCATCTTCTGAGCTTTCTTTAATTGGTTCTGTTTGGATGGAGCAAGAAATATTCCAGTTAAGGACACATATATAAAATACCGAATCAGTAAAAAAAAAAAAAACGCAAGTGTTGTCCTAACTAACTGAAATACCTGAAGCACAGCCATCTTGGTCCTGATTTCAGCTTTCTTAGCAGCTGGAATTGGTGCCGAGTCCACACGAGATTTTAGGGAAGCTACTTTCTGTTAAATGAAAAAACAAAAAAAAAAAAAAAAAAAATTAGTTACATAATTAAGATCTCATGAACACTATCTGGTCAAACTTTACTTGAAAGCATAACTCCATTAGTTTATAGAAATACTTGAATCTGTCATTACTGAATCCAAACAATGAGGATTCTGGAGAAAGATCAAGAAAAACAACCTTCTCCAGCAAGCTTCCTTCAGCCCTGGACGCTTCTTGTACGTCTTGCTCAAGCGACCGAGCCAATTCAATTGCCTGAAAAGCAACTTCACTTGTGACAGCAGTTATTCTCCGTATTCCCTTAGCAATTCCCTCCTCAGATAAAAGAGCAAAGGCCTTTGCTTCACGTGTATTTGATATATGTGTCCCTAGATGTATGAAAAAGATAAAGGTCAGCTTAAAAAAAGGAAATTCCCCAACAACACATCAGTAGGATACGACATTAACCTCCACAAAGTTCTGATGAAATTGATAACCATTCCTCATTTTCAGGGTATTCCAAAAGGTCCTCAACCTTTCGCCCAATAGCTATCACTCTTACTGGGTCAGGATATACCTTTATTAAAAGCAAAAATAAATGTATCACGCAAGACAAAAATATAGCCATCGAGAAGTCTAACTAAATATGTTAACATTCAGAAAATCACCTCTCCAAATACAGCCCTTAAACCATTGATGCGCTTGGCATCAACCAGGGCTACCTCCTTAGCAAATACACCTAATTCAGCTGTGATTTGCTCATTCACAATTGATTCTATTCTTCTCAAACTGTCAGGATCTACTGGCTTGCCTGTTCAAGTTCCACTAGCAGTTTTAGAAATCCAAAAGACACAGATCACCACCTAATTCTCTTAACTTAATGGACTAACTTGAAAAGCTTTACCATGTGAAAAATCAAATCTCAATTTCTCAGCAAGAACAATAGAACCCTTCTGGTCGACATGATTGCCAAGAACTTCCTGCATTAGAAATGCTGAATCTCAGCAACTACATGGATAAAACAGTTAAGAAAATAAAAATTAAAAAACTGGTAGCAGGTTTTGGGCTGTTGGCATTTGAACATACCCTCAGAGCAAAATTCAACATGTGCGTGCAGGTATGGTTGGGGGCAATGAGTTTACGCCTATTGTAGTCAACCTGTACCAGAGAACCCAGTAGGAGTTAAAACAAAAAGAAACATATATATCTAATCACATATGCATAACTATTAGCAAATAATGAAATGAAGAATCACCTTGCAAGTTACTTTGTCACCGACTAAGAGTTTGCCACCCTCTCCAGAAAAAGAGCCAATGTGGACAACAAAACCTCCATAAATTTGAACATTGCAAACTTGAAATGAGAGAGAGGATCCTTCAAGTGACCCAGTATCAAAAATCTACAAGCACATCAAATTAAACCACATGCACAAAACCATTAATAAGAATCAAAACTATGCACAAAACAATTAATAAGAACCAAAACTATCTCAATCAAAGTGATCTAATTGTTAGAACTCAAATCCTACTTACATAATATAGCACTAACTTAGTTCAAAATAGTGCTCCTGATCAAGAAGAATATATTATGTAAGCTACAGAATGAAAATGAAAAGTAAAACCAAGGACCCTACAAATCTTAAATGACTCCTTATTTTCAAAGTGAGTGTTAATTTGCATCCATGTACATCATGTTTCCTTGTATTATGAAGCTGCTGCGGATGTGCATGCACGACAATAAAGGCCAACAAATTTTAATTTGATTATTTTTTCGACCATTAGCAGTAAGAGGATTGGTTTCCAGTTTCCTTAATTGGAGCCTGTGATGATATTTTGTCTTCATACGAGATCTGATGCGTTTGTTTAAGAGAGAAAGAGAGAGATCTTGTGCATGGAAGTAACATCCTAGTAAGTTTAGTAGACTATATTATACCGCCAATTCAACACAAAAGTAACATCCACAGACTTTTAATAGTAAAATGATGGATCAAAGTAACCAATTTATATAATACCTGACCACCTTGCTCAGCATAAAAATTTGTAGACTCCAAAACTATACCAACTTCATTGCCAGCAGAAGCACTATTAATAAACTCAGAACCAGTATAAATTGCTTTTACCACACTTTCATGGTCCTGTATTGGTAGAGAAAAAAAATGCAATAATCAACAACAAATTCATTAATCCCTTGTAAAGAATGATGGAGCTTCAACTCTTGGAAACACTTTTTTAATAAGAATACTCTTAGAAACAATTTTGTATATCAAGGAATAAACATTTCATTGAAATCTTAGTATAATTCAGCAAAAACATATAGAATATGCAAAATGTCAAAAAAAAAAAAAAAAAAAAAAAAAACCTACCTGGTTCCAAATAAATTTAAAGCTGTCATCTGTTGCAGCAACCCCCCTCTTGTGCAATGTAGCAGTAGCATCAGCATCCATAACAATAGCACCACCAGCTTGCTAAAAGAGTTTAAGAAAAAAAGGCTCATGAGTGCACTACCACATGAAATTTCTGTAATACCATTTAATTTATAAGAGAAGAGATTTCCACAAACCATTTGTCTACCCCTATAAACCCTTTTTTAGTTCGAGCCTTTAGATAAATAAATAAAAAAATAATCAAAAGGCAGAGATAAACAGGGGTGTGCAGAAAGAAAAGGGTGCGCGAAAATAAATTTTATTGTCACTTAGTTCCCAAAATCTAAAATTTTTCTTTTCCAACAACCAGCATCATATGAAGAGAAAAAGGTTGGCCAACATATGAAATTGAAACTACAATATGGATGAGCAAAAGTGGGAAAATGTCAGAAGATATAGTACCTTATTTTGAGCACTCCTTGATCTTTCTCGAGCCTCATCCATAGCATTATTGAAACCCTCAACATCAACTATTAATCCCCTTTCCTCTGCCATCAACTGTTGGAAGAAAGTTCCAGTGAGCAAAGTCATGTACACATAAATATCCAAGAGAACAATAGATCTTATGTACCTGAGTCAAATCTAATGGAAACCCAAATGTGTCCCACAAAACAAAAGCATCCTGCAGTCACAATAAGAACAAAGTAAACCATGGTAATCAGTAAGGGAAAATGATAATCTTCAAACATGAGCACTATCCCTAGTCTGCTACACATAGATAATGGAAATGATCCAGTTCAACGAAGAATAATTTAAGTTGGTGTATCCACATGTGTAAAGAAGCATCCCAACTCATCCCCACTTATTCTAGCTAATGGTCGGTTTTATGAGAAAAGTTATTTAGCTAATTGTCAAGATCATGTCCCAACAAACTCGATCAGCATCTGTGATCAACTTACATTCCAGTAAGGTCAAACTAAACCAAGTACAGGTATACCAGGTATCAAGAATGTTCTTTCTCAGCATGGATATCAGAGTTTCTATTTATGATGCACAGAGAAATATTTGTGTAGGACTTGGTTTTGTTGACACATCCGTTGTTAAATTAGTTATCTACCAACTACATATTATAAAAGACTGCATTTTCAGAAACTTTAGAAGAAGCAATGCAGTGGTGTTAAATGAAAGGTTGGAACAATGAAAAGCTTCTCCCTCTCTTTTGTGAGAATAATATTCACAGCAATGACACATATGACACCGGCCAAAAATAAGTGAAAGAGTAAAACAAAATTCAGAAAATACTAACCTGCCCACTAAATGTTTTGCCTTGAACATCCTGAGCAGCCTTCTTGAATCTTTCTATTCCCTGAAAACAAATAAATCATCAAATCAACTCAGTTGCACATAACATCCCCTTCCCCACCCCCACCCCCACACCCCCCAAAAAAAATACATAAATCTCTCTACAACTCAGTGTGTACATATGAACAAAAAAGAAAAGAACGTCTCATGAATAAGAAATTCATTTTAACGCAATCAAAAGAACCACAAAATACTGAACTTTGCAACAAACGAAAAGAAATGCCTATACAAACATTCATAATGTACATTCATACCTTCTGTAAAGTCTTCTCAAAAGTTTCTTCCTCCTCTTTGATTATCTCCCTTATATGTGCTTCATGTTGTTGTACCTCTGGAAAAACATCACCCATCACTTCCACCAGAATGTGTACAAGCCTGGATTCCACAAATATCATATCAACATTCCATAAATTACAAATCACAAATTGCAGTATGTCTGTCGTTCTTACCCATTGAAAAATCCTTCTTTAGCTTTTAGTACATCGTTTCCATACCGAACAGCACGACGAAGAATGCGCCTCAGAACATATTCGCGGCCGTCATTGCCTGACATAAGTAGAAACTCATAAGGTACACTTTTAAAATTACTCCAACAAAAAAAGTTAAGAAAGTATTAAACAACTCAAAAACATTATATCTTAATGTAAGATGTAGCCAATAAAGTATCACTACCAACTAAAAAAAAGAGAACACCCAGAGCTCTGCATCACAGCTTTCCCAAAAATATGACGACAAAGTAGTTTTCTCAAAAATATGATGACTATTGCACATATGATTATCTTGACATATTTTCTCACTTATTAGAAGTCTGATTAGTCACTATCTAAAAAGAATATATCGTTTAAAAACTACAAGGCATAAGCCTTCAGTGTAAACTACAATATCTCTAACAAATAACATGGAGCCAAACACCACCAATGAAACAGAGCAAAAAAACGATGAGCAAAGTAATGAATAAGTAGACCGACCACAACCAATAACTCATAACCATGTCCCATATATGGAGTTCTGTTTACCCAGTGGGAAGCAGACACCAATGGCCTCAACTTCAGTAGAGTAGAAGGTAGCGTATGTTTAAATATTGTCTGCCTACCTGGACGAGACCCATCAGCAATGGAAAATGAAAGAGTTCTTATATGATCTGCAACAACTCTGTATGCCATGTCGATTTTGTCTACATCATCCACACCAACTTTCCCAGAATATGGTGGAGACCCTGTTGCCTATAAAAATATTGGAGACATGAAAGCAATGTCAATAACAGAATTTGATTCGTTTTCTGTTTTCTTTACTGTGTAGGTGTCTCTCTATATGCTCTATGTAGTTGGGTTTTCTCCCTTTTTTGGATAGTAAAGGTATTGTGCTTTGAGAGGACCCTAAAAGAAATTGACATCTCACCTGTTGGATAGCATCAAAGATGGGCATGAACACATCAGTATCATAATTGCTCATCTTGTTTTGAAGTATAGAAGTTAATCGTTCAAATCCCATCCCAGTGTCAACATGCTTAGCAGGGAGTGGTTTTAGAGAACCATCACTTTCCCTATTGAACTGTTGGAGTAATCAAGGAACAAATACAGTTCACTAAATTAATTGTCCAAAAAATAAACCAGAAAGCAAAGAAATAAAATAATGTGGCGCTTATATTTCAATTTTTGATGTTGTGCCAATAAATATAAACATTTAAGAACACAATTCCAGTTTTCAATGCCAATTTTCTGGACCTATATAAAAGAAATGCTAATCCATGTACAAAGATCCAAAAGATATGATGTCAAAGTTATACCTGGATAAAGACGAGGTTCCAAATTTCAATGCAGGTAGGATCATCGTAGTTGACTAATGATGCAGCATCACGATTTCCTATTCTATCGTAATGAATTTCTGTGCAAGGACCACAAGGACCTGTATCGCCCATCTCCCAGAAATTATCCTATTTTGGTGGAGAGAGAAACAATAACAAAAATACCCATAAAACCAATTAGATAAGGTCATTTCAACCTGGTAAATAATCATTACATAACTGTCATAAATTAAAAAAAAATAATAATAATAATTAAATAGCATACCTTACTGCCAAACGGTAGTACACGGCCGGCTGGTAGAAACTTAAGCCATAACTCTCTAGCTTCATCATCAGGAGCAAGACCAGCCTTCTCATCACCACCAAAATAGGTGGCATAAATTCGATCTTCTGGCAGCTTATAAACCTGCATATCAATTCGTCAAGAGTCATAATAAAATTATCAGCGCTAATATAGTACTGGTGATGAAGAGTTAAAATTGGGTGAAATCTACTTACTTTTGTGAGAAGCTCCCAAGCCCATCCAATGGCTTCTTTCTTGAAATAATCCCCGAAAGACCAATTGCCGAGCATCTCAAAGAAGGTGTGGTGGTAAGTGTCCTTCCCTACATCATCGAGATCGTTGTGCTTCCCGCCTGCTCTTATACATTTCTGGGTGTTGCATGCTCGAGTCAGCTTGCTCAACTGAGTGTTTGGGTCTGCTGTCCCCAGAAAAATGGGCTTGAACTGGTTCATACCTATTCATTCGAAACATGCATACAATCGAGCTTATCAACAAATATACTCTATTTGGTGTGTAGGAAAACAATCAAAGATTCAATATAATGGCACAAAACCCTGAAATTAAAATAAACTAAACTAAAACACAACATGGGAATCAATAAACAATCAAGCTAATTAACAAAGATTTACACTGTCTGGTTACTGGAAAAATAAACCAAAGATTCAACATATTTGCCCAAAACCCTCCCCCTTCAGCGGGCGCAAATGGAGGTAGTGGGACCATTGATCAACGAATTCCTACCTGTGACTGTGCCCTTTTTCTCGACTCAGGTCCTAAGTCTCAAACAATTTATTTTATGGAGTCCCATAGTGCATGTCTGTCGAATAATTTATCAGAAGTAAGAAGGGTTGCAATAATATATATATATATATATATATATATATATATAAGATAATTCCAGATTGAAAATCTCTTGACCCCATATACGATCCAGTTCTACATCTTAGCGGTGAACTAATGAATAGAAATTGAGCTTCACTCCCCGAGTCGGGAATGGCATCATTTATTAAAAAGTGCTAGCGTTGACAATAGATGAGCATGAGCTAAAGAGGTGACCGGGCAGTTGACCAGAACCAAGTGCTGTGCCGGCAAATTTTCTATGAAATCGAACCAGAAAATTTCATGGAAATTAAAAAACTAAAACACAGCACGGATTGAACTACCCGAATCGATTAACAGGATTTCATGACAATCAACTTGAATCAATCGAATGAACAAATACATGGAATAAAACAATACTCACACAAAACCCTAAAATATAAGACGGGACTGAACTGCCTGATTCGTCTTCCGCCACAGTAAAATCCAGTAACAACTAAACTCAAAAAAAAAAAAAAAAAAAAACTAATAAAAGCGGAATTGAAATCGGGATTGACGAACCAGCATTGGCGAATAAAAGAGTGGGATCGTTGTGAGGAACGACGGGGCTAGACTTCCAGAAGACGTGGCCCTTGTCCTCGAAAAACTTGACGAAGGTGTCCCTGACACGCTTCGCCGGCCACTCCACTTCCTGCGATTCATCGCCCAGCATGGCGGAAGGAGACGAGGACGTCGCGGAGGATGAGTAGCACCTGTAGCCCGCGGCGAAGGGGCGACTGCGAGAGAGGAGCGGCGGCGGGAAATGAATGGGAGTAGAGGGAGAAGTGAAACGAGAGTAAGGTTGTAAGAGGTGAAGGAAGCGGAAGGCTGTTGTTCCTCTCTCACGGAATCCACTCCTCATTCATCCCTTTTCTATTGGGCTGAGTGTTAACAACGCAACCCTTTTGTTTCGTGTTGTGGAATATATGCCTCTTTTTTTTTTTTTTTTTCTTTTTTTTTTGAATATATGCTCGTTTTACCTTTTGCAAAATATAAAGAGTTGGGTAAGTTTGGCAATAATAATTTATGCCAACGATTAGTTACGGATGTATAAGAATCTATTTAGGATTAATTAAAAAATAACTAAGAGTGTTTTTTTTTATAATTATAAAATAATATGACTACAGTTTGGAATGAAAATTGAAACTTAGTTGTAACAATATTGGCAAGAGAAACCGATGTTAGAAATTTCTTCACCAACCACTTGAATTTTTAAAATAAATTTCAATATTTTTATAATAAAAAGCACTCATGCATAAGCGTTTTTTAGCATAAGTATTTTTTTAGCTTCGTTTAATTTGCAAATTTTATCTATAAATTTAGTTTACGTAACCCTACCATTACTCTTCCATTTTTTCATCCACAATTTTATTACTATTGATTACATAACTTGCACAATTCCAAATTTTTATGTGAATGTATTTAATTGAGATTTTATTTTATTTTATTTTATTACGAATCCGAGCATTCAATCGTACATTCAATTGAGATTATGAAAATTTATTATATTTTATTACGAATTTAGGGTATTCAATCCTAATTATGAAAAAGTTTTTAAAAGAATTACAAACTAGTGGATATCTTGTGGCTTTGTCATGGCAATGCCCTTTTTAAAAGATTGGGAAGATTCACAGAGGCATTTCATTGTGTGATTCGTCAGAGCCAGAAATTGAACCCAAACGTGCCATGTGTGATACAGGCTCCAAATTCGTCTCAACCACTAGACCACCGTGATGCTTACGGTATAGCGGTTGATGGTTATGTGGGCCGGTTAAGCTGGGCTTCAGACTCGCTCTCTCATCTTAAGCCTACCCGACCCAGCCCAAAATAATTCATTGATCAGCTTGGTGGCCGACCCGCCATACCCAAATACCCGACTCGCAAGCCCATTTTCATTCGGCTGAATTTTAGGGGAAAGGAAATCGGGTCGGCGGGTGAAAGACTGGAAGTGTATTCTGCACAGTCGCAGTGCTCCTCTGAGAGAGCGTGATGACGACGAAAAATAAGAAAGTGGTGTTCTTAGCTTGCTGGATATTCCTTGCGGCAGCAATCCCAGCCGTTGAATCTAAATCTGACGGCGTAGGCGAATGGCAACTCCTGACAAAGCAAAATTTCTCCTCCCAGATCCGCCTCCACCCTCACATCCTCCTCATCGTCACTCTCCCATGTATTCTCTCTCCGTCGCTCTCAGATCATAATCCTAGTTATTAATCTCTAATCACGAGTTTATGTTAATTAATTATTCTGAGTTAATCTTGACCGCGCAGGGTCGGGAGAATCTCGATCGCTCATGAAAGATGTAGCTCGATTGGTTACCGATAATCATGAAGATTTCAGCTCATTGAGATTGAGGTTTATGTACAGAAACGCAGAGAAGGTGTTGGCGGACGCCATTGGAGCTGCCACGGAAGCAGAGGAAACAACAGTTTTGTACTATCAGAATTCTGTGTCTTACAAGTATGGCGGAAGACTTAGGGCGCAAAATGTATTGGCCTCGCTCCGGCCGTATTTGGCGGTTGGACCAGAAGAGTTTCCGTTCAAGTCCCTGAAAACTCCGGAGGAATTGAAAGAGTTCGTTGATTCAACTGACAAAGCTTTGATTCTGTTTGAGTTTTGCGAATGGACTTCGAAATTGCTTGCCAGGAGGAAGATGAATGGAACTGATCGAAACGGTATAGCTCTGCAAGGTAAAGGTTTAAACTTTAAGGCCTTGTTTGGTGTTTTCGATTAGATTTTAATTGATAACGCGCTACTTTAATTGATAAGAATTTTTCTTTGCAGGGATTAGGGCAGCATTGAAAGCTTTTTCGTTAGCGAAATCTCTTTTTAATTGATAAGAATTTTTCTTTGCAGGGAATTTTCTTGGGTTCAACATCAGCGGAGAGGCGAATAGATCACCAGCACACTTGGGGAAGAATATCCAGAAGGTCGCCGGTAGTTTCGAACTGCCATTGTTGTTATGATACTGATTTATGTGATGAAATATAGAAGCACAAGTTTAGTGATAGTTTGCTGCTGTTTTCTTTTTGGGAAAAAACAGGGTATTGAAAGTGCAAAGATGTGCGGTGTTGATTATGGGCTTGGTGGTGTTCCTTGGCTTGGGGACTTCAGCTCGGTAAATGACAGTTCTTCTTTTGAGGAGTCTGAGCAAATGAGCTCATTCTGTACGCGTGAAGAATATCAGCTGTTTGACTCTTTCCTCTCGAAGTTCACAACCGTTGCACGGGAGTTCTTTCTACCTCCTGAAAGGTATAAATTTGGTCTGGTCTCAGAAAGATCGATGCTCTCAACTTTTGGGATTGAAGATTCCAGTACATGGTTGGCAGTTCTGTACTTATCTGGATGCCCCGGTTGTTCAAAGATTATTAAGAAAGAGGAGGACCTCAAAAATGCTTTACAGATGGATAATTTGGTTGTTACGGAGGTGAGGTATCTATTCTTCCCTTTGGATTACTAAACATACTTTCGGTTAACTTATACTTACATGTACAAATTGGTGCATGAATAGGGCAGTAGTTCCAAGTTTAGGTTCCACGCATGCTAAGGGATTAAAACAGCGGTCAATAGTATCTCATCCTGCATGTTTACTTCTTTTTTCTTTGTGCTATACTAATTCTTTTTATAATTTATTGTGGATAGCTCACTTTGTTATTAAAATTAGCAGTGAAAAAATTGATCCATAATATTTTGTAGTTGGAAGGTCTTGGAAACACTTTGGAGCCTGCTTTACCTGCAAACCAACCATCAGCCCTCCTATTTGTGGATAGATCATGTGACTTGTCAGAGACTAGAATAAAATGTAAGAAAGCTCTTGATGCTTTTCGAGAGCTGGCACTGCACTATCATATTTCACGCCAAAGTGGTGGGCAATATGGAGACAAGTCTGAGAAATCCTCGGTCCAAGATTATCAAGCATTAAGGAGTACATCTGGATATCCAAAACTAAAGTTGTCTCAGACAATCAAATTAAAAGACAAAACGTCTACTTTCATGATTGTAGATGAAGGAAAACAAGTCACTTTGGATAATATAGCTTTGGATCTACAGGGTAGTTCCTTGAAGGATATCTTGGATATTGTACTTAAGCAAAAGAACAAAGCTAAATTAAGCTCGCTTGCAAAAGAGTTAGGTTTCCAACTTTTATCAGATGACATGGATATCAAGTTAGTGAATACATTGCCAGTACAGAAAGAACTTCAGTCTGATCAACTTACAGAAGAGCTGTCTAAGCAAGGCCTTGTGACAAGTAGTGTTAACTCAGACAAGGATCAATTGCCACACAGGACTAGTGTATCTGCTGAAGAGCATCTGGAAACTTCGGAAGTCACAGATTCTGAAATCTTTTCTCAGACTGATGAAGAGAAAGCAGCATATGTTGGTACAAGTAAGCAGTTCTTATCTGCAGATAGTGAACAACATCTTGCAGATCATAAACTTGATAGTACTGAAGATATAAAGTTCGATGAAGAAAGTTCTTCACAGGAAGATAAATCAGGGGAGCAACAGCTTCGCCCTCAAGGTTTTGAGGGCTCTTTTTTCTTTTCTGATGGTAATTATCGATTACTTAATAGTCTCACTGGTGGATCAAAAATTCCTGCCTTGGTGATAGTTGATCCCATTGCCCAGCAACATTTTGTCTTCTCAGAAGAGACTGATCTTAGCTATTCTTCACTGGCTAATTTTCTTTCCGGGTTTGTTAATGGAAGTCTTCTTCCATATCAACAGTCTGAATCTGTTCTTCAAAGCTCTAGGGAGGCCACTCAACCACCATTTGTTAATCTGGATTTTCGTGAAGTGGATTCTGTCCCTCGAGTTACAAGTCGTACCTTCACCGAGCAGGTGATTGGGTTTAATCAATCTGACACTGACGCTTGGAATAAGGATGTCTTGGTCCTTTTTAGCAATAGATGGTGTGGATTTTGCCAGAGAATGGAATTGGTTGTTCGTGAAGTATATCGGGCTATGAAGGACTATATTAAGATGCTGAAAAGTGGATCAAAGAATGAGAAAACAAGGTTTCACGGTGGTAAGTGCATTCTAATAATATTATAAATATGGGTTATATAAAATGTAATCTCCATGTTTAGGCCATTTTTGTCTTACTGGTCCTATATTCATATGATTGGCTACATCTGACAGGTGACTTGAAGGATGAAATGCTGAAGCTTCCATTAGTATACTTGCTTGATTGCACCTTGAATGATTGCAGTTTGATATTGAAATCAATGAATCAGGTGTGTCTTGTGGAATGCACAAATATTTCTCCTCGTATATATTTATAGTAGTGTGAATACGTATCTTTTAACCTGGCTGGCTTTTATTGTTATATCTGTAGTTTCATTTCTACGTTTCTAAGTAGCGTATGTTCTGTAACCTATTCCTGAACAACAATTAATTAAAAATTGTTCTTGAATGTGTGTAATTCGTGTCTTTTTTGTGCTCATACCTTTGTTGGAAAAGCAGAGGGAAGTTTATCCTGCTCTGGTGCTCTTTCCAGCTGAAAAGAAGAATGCTGTTCTTTATGAAGGGGATATGGCAGTCACTGAAATCTTCAAGTTTATGGCCGATCGTGGAAGTAACTCGGATGATCTTATCAGTGAGAAGGGTAATTCAATTTAATGTGTGATGTTTATACTACTAATTCCTATGGGTTCTTAACTTCTTATAGTAATTTTCCTTGTTCAAGACTTAAGTCGTCTACTTGTTGATGATTTTGTAGGAAGCTTATGGACTGTAGCAAAAAAGTGGGGAAGGAATCAAAATTTATTTAAGGTCCAGTCTTCTGACATTCACGAGGGAGCTCCCTTTGAAAAGGACACACTTCATGAAATACTTTTAACACAGACACATAAACAAGGCATTAGAGACAATCAGCCCGAGTCACACACATCACAAGGTTTGCAGGAAGCAGCCCTGCGTGTGGTGACCGGTTCCACTTTAGTTGCTACTGATAAACTTCTTACCGTACATCCCTTTGATAAATCAGAGGTTCTTATCGTCAAGGCAGATCGAGTTTCTGGATTTGAAGGTCTGATTATTAACAAGAATATCAAATGGGATGTTCTTCTTGAATTGGACAAGGGGCTGGAGATGCTATCTGAGGCCCCTCTGTCTTTTGGAGGACCACTTATAAAGGTTGGAATGCCTCTTGTCGCATTAACTCGAAGATTTGTTACGAATGAGTATCCGGAAGTCTTGCCGGGAGTTTACTTTCTTGATCAATCAGCAACACTTCGTAAAATTGAAGAGATCAAGTTAGGAAATCAATCTGTCAGCGACTACTGGTTTTTCTATGGGTATTCAAGTTGGGGTTGGGACCAGCTCTTTTATGAGATTGCTGAAGGAGCTTGGGACTTGAGTGATGATGGTATGAGGCATTTAGATTGGCCATCGGGTTGACAGTTTTTCAACGTGATACGAGTTTTCGTAGAGTCGCACAGAGGAAATTGTTTGAGCAAGCGCTGAAGGAGATTTTAGAGAGAAATAGGTCAGCACACAAAACAATTTGATATGTTTGTAGCATCTTATGTGCAAAATACTCTGTAAAAATTAGAATTTTTAGTTCATTTTCTTACTAATCGAACTACAGGCTTGACTTGGATGTAACATTATATTTATATAGAAAACTTTCATGAGAATTTAATCGATCTTTTTTGAAATTTGGTTCATTTCGATGCTCTTTCTTTCTGTGTGGGACGATGCCGGGGTAGAGGGGAATGCGTCGAGGCGGCGCCACTAAAGCTTCATGCCATGGAAGACTGGTCCCGAAAGCGATCAATACACAGAATTTTTGGTTGGTATTTCACCTCGATATCGATGGTTTAAATTGTGCAAAGCAACGAGAAAACCGCCCGATTATGTCATCTATAATGCCTCCACAAGAGCATGAGACTTTATTCGTTTTGGTCCACTTATGACTTAACCTTATCGTGGTTCTACTTAGAGTGAGAGGTGCTCTAGTCAAGTGTCATACCGAAATTTCCCTCCTATCCGTGAGAGGGAGGAATAGATACTGATGTTATTGATTTTTCTTTTTTTTCTCTGCATATTTTAATAGCAGTTGGAGTACTCTATTTATAAAGCAACTTCATACGAACATATTTTTACATTTTGAAATTTACAGCACATGACTTTGAAAATACGATCACCTTTATTTTCAAAGTCTACATCACTTTGTGTGGGTATTGAAAAAACTTATGTGGGCATTCATTAAACTGCCAACGGTTTCAATATTGTCAATGTTTTCAACACAATCCAAGTAAAGTTATACTTTTTTTCCTTAGCTATGGTTTTTTTCCACTGGGTTTTTCTAAGCAAGGTTTTAACGAGGCAACTAATGTTGATATGTGGGCATCCAAGGGGGAGTGTTGAAAACATTGACAATGTTGAAATCGTTGGCAGTTTAATGAATGTCTATGTAAGTTTTTTCAATATTATATTAATTTTTATTGATTTGTTTGATTATTTATCTTCCGTTTACCTTTCTCTCGGCGTTTGCGTTATACATGACGTCGTTTGGCAAATAAATTATAGATGGAGTGGAGAGATGTCATATTTGTCAAAGAAGATGGTCCACGCACTAAAAAAATGAAGAAAACTCCTCCAAATAAAACAAATGGAAAGCATTTTTCCATCCGAATTACTCCAAAATAACAGTCAACTGGACGTCATCATGAGCATGCGCGTGCTCTATAAATTGCAGATATCTCTTACTGACAACCTGCACAATTCGTGAGAGAGAGAGAGAGAGAGAGAGAGAGAGGGTTGAAGATGAGCAGCAATGGAACCACAGTGCCGGAAGCATATCCGATGAACGGTGGAGATGGCGCATACAGCTACACCAAAAACTCCTATTGCCAGGTTCTTCGAGTTCTACCAACTCATGTAGTTATTCATGTTCATAATTTTCATGTTAAAAAAACGATAGGATAATCTACGTTAAATTTATCTATATTAGGAGGTAGGGAGATTCAAACTTGGGTATAGGTGAGAGCATACTGCTCTAGCGAACTTGACTAATATGCATTCACGTTCTGAATTTCGATTCTTATGAATAAATGAACTTTTGCCTTGCTCTTCCAATAGAAAATTTTGTAAGAGGTTTTGTTGACACAAACTATATTTTATAGGGAGTTTTAACGAAAAGCCCACGGTACTGTTCATTTTAACGAAAAATCACATTTTTACACTAAAAAGTCAAACTTGATACTATTCACTTTACCCTTTATTTTGTCCTTATCGTTAAAACTCAAAGTTTTCAATCCCTTTTCATTAGTTTTCCTTATTTTATACTGTGCAGAGAGCTGCTGCAAATGTTTCAAAGAGTCTACTCGATGATGCAATAACAGAGAAGCTTGACATAGAGGACTTTTCTTGCAATCCTAGCAACGCATTTCGGATAGCAGATTTGGGATGTTCTGTTGGACCAAACACTTTCTTTAGTGTCCAAAACATTCTGGAAGCAGTGAAACACAAGTACCAATCCCAATGCATCTCCTCCCAAATGCCTGAATTCCAAGTATTCTTCAGCGATCATGTAGCCAACGATTTCAACACCCTTTTCGCGTCTTTGCCTCCGGAAAGGCAGTACTTTGCAGCTGGCGTGCCGGGGTCTTTCCACGGCCAGTTATTCCCCAAGTCCTCGCTCCATTTCGTGCATTCTTCGTATGCAGCTCACTGGCTCTCTAAGGTACCGGAGCAAGTGGTAGACAAGAACTCTCCGGCGTGGAACAAAGGGAAGATCTACTACACGACTTCCCCTGATGAAGTAGTTGATGCTTATGCTGCCCAATTCGGTAAAGACATGGCAGCATTCTTGGAAGCTAGGGCTAAAGAGCTTGTGGTGGGTGGAATGATGGTGATAGTCATGCAAGCCATCCCAAATGGGACCCCTCCATCTCGGATTCCAAATGGCATCATGTTTGATTTTCTGGGGTCTACTCTCATGGAGATTGCCAAGGAAGTAAGTCAGTTGGCAACTCTTATGTGTTCAATTAGAAAGAGTCAACAGACGAGAATTATGTCAGTTGGTTATGACAATGCGTTTGTCTCTTGCAACACGCCTAACTTCCTCTATGTTTGTGTTTGTAACACTTGACTTGTAGGGATTGATTAGCGAAGAAGAGGTGGACTCGTTCAACATTCCAACATACAACACAACTCCGAAGGAAATGACGGAGATGATCGAAAGAAATGGATGCTTCAGCATAGCGAGAATTGAGTCGAAGAGCCCATGGTTAAAAACCGGTCATATGATCAACGGCCCGAGACTTACAATGCAACTCAGAGCTGGCATGGAGGGAGTTTTCAAAACGCATTTTGGAACTGAGATAACGGACCAAGTGTTTGATAGGGTTTATGAAAAAAGTGGAGAACTTATTCACAAATTAGAATCCAGCTGCAAAGAAGGAACTCAGTTGTTTCTTGCTCTCAAACGCAAATGAAGCAACACAAATATTGTGCTAAACACTTTTTTGTGTTTAGTTGATACTTTTCTTTTGGTATATCTCTTGAAAGTGGACTTTGTATTTGACTATTCTGCATATGTTATATTTCCTTTGAGTGAACCTATTTGAAAGAATTCCATCCACCTTTTGAAAGGACCCCAGAAACTAAAGGGACAAAAGTCGTACAAATAACTTTAAAAAATGACAATTGTTGTAAAATCGACGGTGTGTGCTGTTGAATAAATGAAACAAGACACAAAATTTACGAGGTTCCTCTACAGTCAGTGTGACTGGAGTACGTCCTCAGAGCAGCAGTGATGCTTTCATTTATAATATGGAATAATAAGATTACAAAGATAACTCTCTCTATTATCTCGTCTCCACTCTCTCCTTCCTTTCTTTTCTCTCTTCCTCTTCATTCCTTCATTCCTTCCTCTCACTGCCGTATGACATGCGTTGATGTTCATTATTTCTTCATTCCATATGTCTTGTATTTATATAAAAAGTAAGGGTAATGAAAACAAGCATCAACCACTCCTAGTGAAAGGACAACTTTCATTCCCACTTGTAGTTTAGTGGATTAGTGGCCAGCATGGACATCACCATATTTACAACAACAATTTGATTGACATTCTTGTGCAACTCATTCATATTGACCTTTAAAACTAGCTTCTAAGGAAGTGGTGCCCAAGGGTTCTCAAACAATTCTTTGTATCGTTCCAATTTTATTTGGACGCTCTCAAAATGATATTTTTAGTTATTTTAAAATATGTTGTTTGTCGGCGTAAGACAATTCGATAGAAAGAGAATCACCTCTTATAAATAACCCAAATAAGCTGGGTGGACATCACTTCGGCCCGACGATTGGCGCAACCCAAGTTCAAACTAGAGCCCAAATTTCACAATCTTACCCAAAAAGGAAAAACTGGGAGTCCAAAGCGGGTGATTGGGGGTTCGGCTGGCCGGTTTGGAAGTTGGACCCGGTCAAACGCGACAAGAAAATGATGATGAAATTTCCAGTAAGCGTCTTCCTACGATTTGGCACTAAACGTTCTCCAATCAATCGATCAAACATTGATCGGTCTGTGAATTGTGAAATGGAGGAGGAGCCCTTGAGATTGCAGAATTGGGATTCGATTCCGGTTCAGCTGCAGTTACATGGCATTTTCAATCTCTGTATCCTCTGAAGCTGCTGCTCCAACGGCAATTCCAACCATGGCCGACTTGCCCAAGGTCAAACTCTTCTCCCGTCTCCCCTCGCTTTCCATTCTTCTTCTTTTGTAATTTTGTAATTTTCTTCTTCTATCGTGTGCAGAACTTAATCAATTTTTTTTGTAAATAAATTCATCCATTTTGTTGTCCTTGTAGTTTAACCAGATAATAATTGACCAAAACCGAATTGATCGGTATGTTTCGTTTGCATTTTTCTGTTCCTGTTCTTCATATTTATTGAGTTTCCTCTTTTTCCAAAAGCTAAATGGTAATCGGATGCTGGAAGCGCTTAAGCTTATCTATCCGTTTATTTCTTTTAACTTTTGTTTTAGTTGTTTTTAGACCGAGTACAATAACAATTCTTGCCTGATTATTTGGTAAAAGTGCTTTTCTGTGAATATTCATTTGTTAAATCTGCTTTTGCTTTCGAATGATTGGCATTCATGTTGCAAGAAATAAGTTGTGCTAGATTATTCGGTTTCCATAAAACAGAGAACCTAACAATGGATTCGGCTGTCCGGCTGCGAATGTGTTGATGAAAAGCTGGAACATGGATCTTACTGGTTGTGCAAGTTTGAATTTTTTTGTCTTGGTTGCTTACTTGTGGGTTACGTGTAGGAGCATTTTATAGCATCCATCAAGGACGACTACAACGTCACGTGTTGGGGTTGTGGATTACACCTTGTTCTTCCATCAAATGCTCCAATTTTCAAGTGTGGTTGGTGTGGAGCTTTAACAAATCAGAATGCGGGGAAACGTGAATGCAAATACTTTTGGTTGAGACGCTTGCGGGATCGCTGCTTAGTCTGTATCCTGTTCATGTTTATGCTATTTATGATATGTATGTGCTCGTTCCTCGTATAATTCGTTTTGGAATCTCTCTCCATTTTGCTTGCACATTTGTTGACATTCCTCGTATAATAACTTCTGTCTGGGAAATGGTCAAAATATTTCCATGAAAGAAGATCAAGAAAATTTACTTAACTGCAAAATGTGAAACTGCAATGGGGGAGTAGATAGCATCTTTTTGGGGATTCAGGAGCGTGTTACCAAGTTTTCGAAATTTGCAGGTGGTGGAGTGTGGGCGGTGTTCCCTGTTCTTTTCGATATCAGCTATTTCCATGGAATTTTTCACTCCGTCATTACCTTCATGTTATCTGTAGCCACTGTCTATACATTCAGTTCTGCTTCGTTTGTGTGTGCCGGAACACCTCCTTACAGAGTGTGGGGAAGCTATCCAGCTGTGGGGAAAGGTGACCTCGATAATTATACCTTCTGTCACCAATGCTCAAAGCCAAAGTCGCCTAGCACTCATCATTGCCGGTCCTGTGGAATGTGTATATTGGACATGGATCATCATTGCCCATTTGTGAGTGTCGTCATCTGCTTCCCAATTCGAAAATATGTTGATCGGTTGTTGTACGGAATATCTTTCTGTCTATTGAATGCTTTATCTTTTAATCACTTGACTTCTAGGTATCAGTAAGACTTGGTTGATTGGGGTTTGAGATCATAACACTCGTACTAATAGCATTGTCGCCGTATGAGTTTGATGCAGATTGGGAATTGTGTTGGTGCGTCTAACCACCGACACTTCATTGCCTTCCTCATATCAGTTGTCACCAGTATGTTCTATATTTCTATCATGGCTATGTACGTGGGTTATCATATCTGGCCGTCCATAACATACGAATCCGAGGACCACTTACATGCCGTTGACAGTGATTCAGCCACAACCGCTATCCGTGAGATTATAGATGGTTTTCTAAGATCCGCTGTCCTTTTATCCCCTAGAGGGCTTGTTCTATTATATCTGTTTGTTTCAAGTGTTTCGTTGGAGATAGGGTTGGGCACACTTCTGTGGCAGCAGCTCAGTTTTATTTACGAGGGAAAGACGTATTTGAGTCATTTAAGTTCGCAGGGAAGTGATGAAGTTGGAGAGAAGGATTGCCAAAACCTCGTGCGTTTCTTGGCATTCCCGTATCCCTTGTCAAGATATCTTCCCCTCGGCTCTCTCTCAAGAGTTCTGCCAAGTTTGCAAAAGAAGACGCATAGACACAAGAAGTAAGAGCACTACTCTACTTTCCTTTTCCTTTTCTAGTAGTCATTTTTTTAGGAGGGGGGCTAGATTTTACTTTCATGGTAAGCAAAACTTTACCGAGCGCATTTAGTGGGAAAAGGTTTTGTTGTTGTTGTTGGTAAGCAAAACTTTGAAGGTTCGCGGGGTTTATACACCCCCAGGTCCCTGAAGAGTGAAGAGTCTTTTTGTAGGGGGATGACTGTTGGAACACTTGTGGGTTTATCGAGTTGTGGATGATTTGTATTATAAATTTAAATTAATTGGAGAAGATGAAACAATTTTGTTTAATTTTATTCACTGTTAGATGTAGATTACAGAAATGGGTTGGATAATGTTTGGAAAATAAAAAATTTATATATGTATTGTTGGAAATTGAACCGGATCCTCTCCGGACCCAAAGGAACTGAGTTCAAGGATTAAATGATCTAGGACCATTAAAATTTGATTCAATGACTATAATTATTATAACTTTTAGAGGGTTCTTGTTTGTAGCCGTTTGATCAAATTTCAATAGCTCGGATCATTTGATAAGTGAGCTCAGTTCCTTTGGGTCCGGAGGAGTAATCAGTTATCAGCGAGAAACCTACAATAGCCGTTGCCGGTCACATGTTTAAAAGTGGGACTTCCCCACCTCTCGTTTAAAGGATAACATTTCAATACCTCCTCCTCTCCTCCTCTCTCTCGCTCTGCGTTAGTCTCTCCGATGGCTACCTGTTCTTATCTTCTCAACCACGTCCAGATTAAAGGTACCAATTAAAACTGGTTTTCGTTCTTCTTCTGTAAGATTTCATGGTTTTGTGTTCTTGATTTCCAATTTGTTGTAGGATGGCCCTCCACGAGAAGGATATCCAAGCTTGGAAATCTCAATCCTATTGTGAGTACCCCCAGCTCTGTTTTTCCATTGCAAATTTGAACTTGGCCAACTTTCTTGAAGCGAATAACTTCCGCACACCCGTTTTCTCTTTATGCACGCTCATGTTTTGTTGCAAATTTAATTCAAAGGCAAGGAGGAGTGTGCTGGAGAAGAAAAAAGGGTGTGCAGAAATCGCTTCCCCTCTAAAATCGGCCATGTTCAAGCTCTATTCATATGATTTCAACAAACTCTTTTCCATCTTGTCAGGAAAGCTTCAAGACAAGAAGTAAAAGGCAGCCAAGGCAAGGACTCCTAATTGCACAATGTTCCTCCTGTTTGGTCCAAGTCGGAGCTGCTTCTCCTACCGCTCTCTTGTCATTGAAGCCATCTGATGATACAGATGCAGTTTCAAACATCTTCCGCATCGGTCCGCCGCATAACGTCTCAAATCTAATGCACAACTTGGTGGTGGCAGATTTGGACCCTGCAACGGCAAAGCTAGCAATCGGGTTTCTGGGTCCATTTTTTTCACTATTTTCGTTTCTCTTCATAATAAGGATAGTCATGTCCTGGTACCCAAAACTCCCGGTTGGGAAGTTCCCGTATGTGGTGGCTTATGCTCCCACGGAGCCGATTCTCATGGCAACCAGAAAGGTGATCCCGCCGTTAGGCGGTGTGGACGTTACGCCGGTGGTGTGGTTCGGATTGATTAGCTTCCTAAATGAGATATTAGTAGGTCCTCAGGGCCTTCTTGTTCTCCTCTCTCAACAGCTTAGCAGCTAAACATACGAGATTAGTCTTGTGCAATATATGACAACTGTAATTTTTTTGTGGAAGAGTGAATAATAAACTTCGTCGTCGCGACGCTGCCTGTGTATGTGTTTTCTTATAGCCCGACCCGACCCGACCACTTAATATTAGTATTTGGGTGGATGCTTAACGGGTCGGGTCGCTAACGGATGAACCCGTTAACAACCCGTTAAATAACGGATCACTTTGGGTCAACCCGTTAGATCCGTTAGCACCCGTTAGCTGATGATGTTTTAATAATTTCAGTAAACTCTTAACAACAAAAAATAAACTCTATGCAAAAAAAATAATAATAATAATAATTTTTAACGGGTGTTAACGGGTGAAACGGATGACCCGTTAGCTTAACGGGTTAGGTTCGGATGACCCGTTAGCTTAACGGGTCGGATTGAACCCGACTCAAACACAATAAACCCGACCAGTTTACAGGTCTACGTCAAGAGACGAAAACGTCTCTTCTCATGGACTCTGAGTCGAAAATGGCGGAAATTCAAAATGTGAAAGAGAAGTTGTCGAGAAGCATGAGCAAATGCGTTGCAGCAGGTACACAATAAGTAATAAGCACTGTTGCTTTGAAAAGTCGAAACAAACATAAACCTAAGAAACAAGTCTGATCTGACAGTAAAACGACGATGACAAAATGGACCAAACTAAGGCCACAACACACTATCAAATTTTGAACCAGAATTTACGTTTTGGTTCACAGAGTTACAACCCAAGATTCATATATCCGAATAGCAGTAGCCTAGGGAGCGAAGAAAACCATCACCACATACCATTCAGTTGTATTTGAAGAAGGCGGTTCTGGTCTAGATGTCTGCTTTAAGGAAGTTCGCTGACAATGATACCTGGAAAAGAGATGAATGTTAACCCGAGAGGCAGAGAGAGCAAGAGAGAGGGAGCAAGGGATTGATTTTGAATCCAAGAAAACACCTTCTCGCCGGGTTTGAATGGAGGAAGACCTTTAAAAGGACATGTAGCGCATCGAAAAGCATCTCCTAGTCCACACTGCTGATAGTAATTCTCAGAGCAAAGAAAACAAAACTGAACCGAACAATAAAAATACATCAAAAAGCAGATGAATGAGAAACTGGAGGACATACACTGCCACATTGCGACTTGAAATTGCTCAAATCTACAGTGGAGCCTAACTTCTCTACTTTCTGCTCTTCTTCGGCTCTCCCACAAGTGCAGTTTTTACAAGCTTTCCTTGTGCTTCCAACTTCGCAATCACTCGCTGCACAAGCACATTGTTTAAAAGATATACAAAAATTACAGTTGACCCCCAAAAGAATCTCATAAGGCCAACAAACAATGCAGACAATTCAAAATAACATAATTTTGAACCATAATGTCTTACATAGCAGCTGAGGTTTCTTTAAGTCCTCTTCTGTTAGTAAACTATCTTCATCAATGAGATCTGAATCATCATTGATCTGAATTTTTGGTAAAGTTTTTGTGGTCTTTTTTAAGGCAAAGGATGAACCAATCTTCCAAGAAGGCTTTTTAGCCTTGACCTACAAAGAGAGAACAAAATTAAAGCTCAAATGATTAATGTTAGCTATGGCAAAGCATATCCCGTGATAAATGAACATGAATACAAATTACAAATTTTATCAAATTTATTTTATCAAAAGCATCCCATCCGCAAATAAAATCCAAGATATTCTTTTCCTTTTTGTTAAACCATGAAATGCTAGAGTAACCAACAAAATCAGAGATAACAAACGTCCATTGAATGGTATACTCATGTGCTACAAAAAAAAAAAAAAAAAAAAAAAAAAACATAAGTGCACCAGTGCAAAAGACTTGGGCAATTCATATATAGGGAGATTGATGACGTGGGTAGAAGAGATTCAACGATTGGGAAACGTAGTTTTACTATGCCAATGGACAGTAGTAACACAAACTTACCCCAAAAGATAAATCAGATGGTAAACTTGATTTCACTTGAAAAGCTTTTGCTTCTAGAAAACCAGACAATAGTAACTCGCGCTCAACAACGGAGGTGGTCTGCAAGAGAACCCAAGTCAGATTTCTCATTCATGCCAAAACAAAATCTATAATGTCACCATGTCAACATTAATTACCTTATCTGTTTCCCCTGTAGAATCATCAGATATCTTGTAAATTAGGACTGTTCCACCAGGCTTCAAGACTCTTGAGATTTCCCCTAGCAACTGCTCATTTGGAAATTCAATCGATCTACAAAGAGTAAACACAATATCGACAGCGGAAGACCCCACCGGCAGCTCATCTGTCATGTCATATACCAAAACAAAATGAGATGAACACTATGTTTTTGGCTACAACGTAAACTACGCAGATGACAAACTAGTAAAACTAAGCAATTGACCGTTGGATGCTACACAATACTGCCCAACATGAAATATCAGAATACCGAATACGAATTTGGTTCATAAGTAGTGATTTAATCAAGCAATGGTTTATAAAACAGCTTTGTAATCCACGGAAACATATCGAAAGGCATTGTGGGAGAAAAAAGCGTAGATTAAATCACAAAACAGAATAAGAAACTTACTTGAAGAAGACAGAGTGACAATTTGAGGTTCACACTTTTCGGTCCCCAGCTCCCTTAATGCATCAAAAACTAGACCAACAGGTAGAACTCCGTCATCCGTAAATGCCAGCACAGATCCCTGCAGAAACCAAGCCAATATATTTCAGTGGGCAAATCAACTGCTATGATAATACGACGAACGAAATCATCTATGACTGAAAAAAAAGAAGCTTAGTTCTTGAAATTTTGAGGCTGAAGAACTAATAACAGCTGAAACAAACACAAAATAAAATCGATAAAATGAAAAATAATAAAGTCAGGTTCTTCATTCTTAAATTAGAGAATTAAAAAAAATAAAAAATAAAATTATGCAATCACAGTCAGAAAGTTTTCTGAGCAGCCAAACGGTCATGATTCGCAGGGATAAAATTCGCAGTAATTGAAAAATGGAAAACACAAACGCATTGCAATAAGATCTAAGCAAGCAATTGCAGAACAAGGAAGAGAATTGAGAAAACTGACCATGGCGTCGAAGGAGGAACAGATCTTCAAGCCCTAAAAGCAAAACCGCAGCGTATCGATTCTTCTACAGCACAGCCAACAATGTCCAATGCTTGTATTTGTGCGCTGCCGACTTCCTTTTTCTCTCCTGCGTTCAGCAATTTGGTAATTTGGTACGCAGCGTGGGAAGAATAAGAGCAGTATTTAAAAGGAATACGTGGACAATGGAGTATGGAGTATGACGTGTACACCAATTCATGGGATTCTTGGAGAAATTTTTCAGTGTTCCTGTCACACGTTGTCTTTATGTAAATTGTTGGATATGTATATTAAAAGATTAATAGCTTAAAAATTAAAAAATTTCACCGCTTACATAAAAACACGTGATGTACCATCTGTGTTCCCGTCACAACTAAAAATTTTCCGAATTCTTGAGCCAAGCACACTTGGCCGCACGTGGGCCTTCTGGATCCTTGGCACGTGTTTGGAATTGTATGGAAAATTACGGCTTTTTCTTATTTATTTATTGTCTAGGGTTTTTTCCTTATTTTATGTATAATTAACGTAGATAATATCGTTTATTCAGCAAGTAATATGCGTTACAAATTTATAATTCTCAATTTTTTCAGAATCATACCAGGCATGCAAACAGTAGATTTATGGTCTTTAAATTTAATAAAATAAAAAAGAGCTAAAAACCGAAATAAAAAAAAATATGTGATGAACGAAAAAAAAGTGCAGAAATGATTTCTCGTGCTTATGGATTTGTTTATGGTTCGTTCATCCAAGTGCAAAGCCAGGTTTGGGCAAATAAATCTGCAAAACCAGTTGAGTTTCTTTGTGCTTGAAAACTAATTGAGTCGGCACTTCGTACCATAAAACTTGGAATGAAAAGAGACACAATGTCATAAACTTAACGTGAGCCACAAGTCATTAAAAACATCCAAAAGTCTCGTAATCCAAACGACAACAATCGAAGAACATCAGAGCTACAACAGCATCATATGAAAGAAAACTACTAAAATTAGACTGACCACAAATCAAGGAAGGAAAGCAAGAAATCCTAACAGAATCCGCAACTAGAAAATCAAAATCAGTAGTCCACTGGCTCATCAACCTCGGCAATAGGAGTCTCGAGGATGGCTTGCTCCGCTTCCTGCACCTCTTTCTCGGTCTTCCTTCCCTTCTTGGACTTGTAGTACACACTCATGAAAGTTCCCACAGCACCATACTTCCTCCTGCAGTTCTCGTAATGCCCCGCATCAAACATCCTCCAGAAGTTCTTCTCGTTCAGCTCAGACACAGCATACTGAGGTTGGAACCCGTGGTTCTCAATCAGCCAACTCTCCATCCGGCGAACTGCTTCTGAACCATCAAAAACCTCACCCCTCAATACCGGGCCCGGTGCATAGTAGACACCAACATCTGTGTACATCTGAGAGTAATGCGTGTCTCCCTGTCTACGGTGTTGCTCAAAGCCTGGTTCGGTGTATATCATTGTCTTGATGGGATTCTTGTACATTCTGTGAGGGCAGAGCCAGATGGGGTACACCTATAGAATCAACAAAACAGGATTAACAAAATGGATTATGGAACATGATTAAATTCAAAATGGACTTTTGAGTTTAAGTAAGACAAGACATGTCTACCTCCATCTCATGGTGAACCCATTCCAAAGCATCCCCGACCTTGAAAAGAGGAACGAGCATGTCTTGAATGACGTGATTGTCATGGTAATAGTTTCTAATGGCTTCACCTTGAGTAGCCTTGAGCAGGGAAACCTTGGGTGGCATCATCCAGCCCAACAAAAATCTGAACCACCACTGATCAGCAAACGGAAGGATAAGCTTTCCCTCCCAATAAATACTCCGGGTGTGCCTGTGGTAATATTCCCTTGTCGGGATGTATTCTACAAACTCCCCTTTCTTTAGTGCTTTCTCGGCATGCTGGTAGAACCAGGGTTTAAACCACCACCCAACTTCATTAATAACATTGCCCTTCTTCTTCGCTTCTTCTTTTGAAGCATATCTCCCCGTCATGCACACAGCTTCTGTTGGAGTATAAATCATGGTTTCAACAAAGTCTGGAACCTTTTCGGGGTTGTCCTGATCTCCATCTCTCGGGGCAAAAGAATCGCTGTATGCCTGTGCAATCTCTTTCAGATTTCCTACCACAGGTTTGTATGTCAGCCTCATGTATTCCTTGATAGGTATGAGCTTGATCTCAGCAGATACAAGAAGCCCCAATGTTCCCTGAGACCATGGAATAGCATAGAAAAGATCAGAGTACTCATTATCCCTGGTGGCTCTGACAACTCGGCCATCTGCAAGAACGATCTCATAGGCCACAACAGTATCAGAGAACAGTCCATAGATGTGAGAGCTTCCTTCAATTCCATAGCCATTAATGAGACCACCAACAGTAAGATCATCAAACTCAGCAACCACGGCAAGGGCAAGATTCAATGGAACCGTTACCCTGGTTATCTGCCCCATGTTGACTAAGGGCTCAACTTTCGCAATCATTCTCTCTTTATCAATTTCAAGGACATTTCTGAATGCAGACAAATCAACCTCAAAGTGACGAGCCCTCTTGTAGTCAACATTCCTCATTCCAACAGCTATCCACGGTTTTCGTGCTGTGCAAACAAGCCCATCCTTTGATGGGTTCCTGTCTTTGAGTCGTTTTACAACCTTCTGAACGTTTTCATCATGTTCCTTTTGACGCCTCTTGTAGGATTTCATCTCAGATCTTACATCCCCGAGGTACGTGAGAAAGTACAAAGTGAAGGAGATGGGGAGAACAACAAAGATAACAACAATCCATCGGAATTGAACAAGGAAGTCCACCAAGGCCGTCTTCCTCTTTGGACGCAGTGGGGTTCCAAGATCCGACATCTTGGAAGCAGAACCCTATTCTGTTGTACAAAAAATATAATTGCTAGTTAGCACAATGGGGATAAGATGGTATATACTTTTATACCATATTACATGGGATTAGGCATTCTTCATACATTGCACTATCTGTTACACACATTATAAACAGATTACCCTCACGCCGATTGCAGCAAACCCAAAATTCTAGCAACGTGACATGGTGACATCAATGAAAGCCACAATACCATATAAACCAACAAATGAAGGAGAAAGAGAAGTAAGTAGTGACAAATCAACTATAACCAATACATGGATACAACAAAGATCTTGTCCATCTTCTACAAAAACGGAATACAGTTAAGCTAGGATTAATACCAAAATTTGATTGTTCCGCAAGTAATATGCGTTACAAATTTATAATTCTCAATTTTTTCAGAATCATGCCAGGCATGCAAACTTTCCTTTTACAGATTACCATAGCTATAGTTGGAAAATCGAGTGTGACAAGTAAACAACTGATAAGGACATGCAATTACAGTTCCAGAACAGATTTTGTTTCAACATAAAAGTTAGCACAATTTGCATATGATGAGTTCTCAGATTTAGAAGTTACTAGAGTTGGAAAACACGAAAAGCACTTTACTTCAACAAAAGGTCAGAAGTACTTCTGTATAAAACTTTCCTATTAATTAACACGCAAACAAGAATTGCAGTCCAACAAAGCTGGAAAAAAAAAAAAAAAAAAAAAAAAAAAGCTCTTCTTCCGTATCATCTGAGGGCTTTTCTTTTTCTAAATGACTGTTACAAGTTTACAACCTCAATGATCATTAGTTGCTGTAACCATACATCGAAAAATAAAAAACCCAACTTCAGATACAATGTGCATCAGATCGGACAAATAGCATCGGTGTAACCACGCATTCAAGTGCAGTTTATGTTCATCACATGCTTGACAAGAAAATTGATTTGCCAAAACTAAATCTTAAACAATAATTAGAGATAGTGACATCAGTTTCAAAACAAAAATGAGAACATTATCCGATTTCTACGAGATCCATTAGTTAATGCGAGACCTCACACCTATAAGTGGAGAGGAATGTCACTATACCGTCCCCGAAAGACCTTTAATTTGAATATCAAGATCTACTTCTCTTTTCAAATAATTTTTTTATTACAAGCGATATTACTAATCTAAACTAGAGTAAGGGGAAGAGAGGGTGAGGTTTTAAACCCGAGACGCTGTGACCTCATTACACTCAACAAACTCCAATGGAGACTACAGAAAGACTGAAACCACATTGTCAAAGCTCCATTTTCTCTCGTTTTCTCAGGAAACAAACAGATCTCAGCACAAAAACACACCCCACAGTCAACCCCCAAACATAAAAAGAAACCAACTTTAAACAAAAAGCCGCGAAATTTCAAACTGTAACGAAGCGGCTAAAAATCTAGCAGTAATCAAAACACGAGAGAGAGAGAGAGAGAGAGAGAGAGAGAGAGAGAGAGAGAGAGAGAGTACCTGAAGGTGCCGAACTACTTGCAATGTCGAAACAGAGAGGAACCGATTTTTAATGGCAAAGTCCCGAAGCACCAGAGAGAGTGACAGAGTGACACTGTGTGTGTGGGGCCCAATGCATTCATTAATTTTTACAATTATTTGCTGAAACAATAAAAGTTTATAAAAATGTTTGCCTCGTGGTTGGCTGTCTGTTTCCTCTTTCGCTTTCTGCCTTGGAATGAGAATTCCTTTCTTTCAAAAAAAAAAAAAAAAAAAGAGAAAGTAAAGGGGAGAGGACAAAACATTGAAGGGCCCGAGACATATCCAGTCAAGCCCCATGTTCCCCGAGGCATTGAACAACTTTTTTTGAGAAAATTGAACAACTTTTTTTGAGAAAATTGAACAACTTAGTTAAATGAGATTTTTTTATTATTTATAAAAAAACGTTAATTTTAAGATCATCTTCAATGGTGAGCGAAAAACTAAATTACCCCTCAAAATTTTCCCCCAAACTCACTCTAACCCAAGGGGAAAATTTGGGCTAAATGCTAAATGCTAAACCAAGGCCAGATTCCCTCCAGAATTTAGCCCAGAAATAGGTGTGGGCTCCACCAAACCGAGTGAAAATATTTATTGGAATTTAAATTTTTTTAGATTAAAATGTTCTTAAAATTAATTTACGATAGTCTACATATTTATTTTTTTTTTAAATTAATTTAAGAAAAAAAATAGCCTAAGTTTATTCTTTAATAATCCCGGGCTAAAATTTTAGGCTAGAACGGTTGGAGCAAAAAAACTGTTTCTGGGCTAAAAGCTAAATTTTCCAGGCTAAAATGTTTGGCTTTTAGCCCAACCATTGGAGATGGTCTAAGGAACATTTGCATTTTGTCTAGGAATTAATTCTAAAAATATTTGAATTAATTTTAAAAATATTTTTATAAATAACGGTTTCAATTATTTTAAAGGATAATGTTAAGGATCTCTAAATAAATGACATAAAAGTTAATGATTGTATTTACTTAAAGGATGAACTGTCAATTTAGCTCCTGAATTATCACCTCAGTGAAAATTAGATCCCTAAACTTTTTTTTTTTTTTTTTCAGAAAAATCAGTCATTGAATTATAAAAATCTGCCAATTACATCTCTAATATTATATTTGAAGCTACTATATTCAATTTTTCGTCAATTTAAATCACGTTTACTTGCATGTGATACACATTTGATAGTAGATTGATAGTTTTTCATAAAGAAAAAGTGTATGGAGTTAACTTTGGAGGGTAAATTGGTAGTTTTTTCCATAAGAAATAGTGTAAGTTAAGCTTCAGATGGTAAATTAGATGTTAGATTCGCAACTTATATGAAATGTTAAGGGCTTATAGGCAAGCAAATAACAGTATTACACTCTAAAGTGTGTCAAGTGACTTAAGTTGATGAAAAATTGGATAAAATAGATTTGAATATAATAGTAGGGATGAAATTAGCAATTTTTAATGAATTTAAAGACTTATTTTACCGAAAAATAATTTAGGGACCAAATTTTCACTAAGGTGATAATTCAGGGACTAAATCGGCACTTCACCCTTACTTAAATGTTGATTAACGTGCTTATTTGTTATCAATGAAACATCGTTTAGTTTTTAAATTTAATCTATCTAGTATTATTCTAATTTAAAAATATTTTTTAACGAGCTATAAATTAATATTTAAGTCATTTAACTACTACAATAACAAAACTTTAACTGGAAATCTCCACCAACTAAGCCATTAAGATTCGCTGGCTGTCACGTTTTGGACTCAAGCCCACCACCATGTGCCACAATCCCATCCTCTTTCTTTAAATATTATTTTTCTTTCTTTTCAAACGAATTTCACGCTTGTACTTCTAAATACCTGACAAATGCTATTACTCGTGTGACCTAACATTTTAGAAATTTTATTAAACACAATAAAAAATCAAATTGTATAACGCATTTTTATATGGCTTGGCTATTTATTTGTTCTCGGAGAGTGTTAATATTAATAGTAAGCAAAGAACAATTTTTTAAGGGAAAAAAGATGGACAGATTTTACGGATAAGGATCTTTTTCGGATCTCTTTTGTGGAGATCTTAGAAATCCTCACATCATGATCGTTTATCGTACATCGTGCAATTACTGCACGATGTGATAAATGGTTATGAAGTAAGAATTTCTAAGATCCCACAATTCCAGATTTTACCTTGTCTTTGCTAAAAAAATTATTATAAGTAAGTCATTAAAAAATTGTTTTTTGAGATTTAAAAATAACGGGCACTTTTTATAGGGAAACATGACGATCCGTGAATAGTGAAGACCATAATATTTTGGCCTTGTACAAGGACGAAGATCCTCGCCGGATCCCTTCCATGGGGATCCTAGGGATCAACGAATCTGGACCGTTGATCGAAAATCGTGCGGTCACAGTTTTTTCTTTTTTTATATTTTTCACGCAAAACGAGGTTATTTTACTTTTTAAAATATAAAAAACATTTAATTGGGACCGCACGATTTTTGATCAACGGTCCACGTGCATTGATCCCTAGGATCCCCATGGAGGGGATCCGGCGAGGATCCAAATCCCTTGTACAAAAGGTAGACGATATCTTTTTCTTTTTATATGCAATGTTTGGATCGTGCTCTTATTTATTATTCGTTTTACATGCCTTTGGATCAAATGATGCACACACGTGAAAGGTATATCAAATGTTTGGATCGTGCTTTATTATTCGTTTTACATGCAACAACTCTTTTTTTTTTTTTTTTTTTTTAATTATATTCGGAAGATTCTTCATTATTATGTAGCAATGAATAAATAATACGTATTAATGAAATTGAAAATAAAATATTTAAACGGCTAAAACACTTGTATCGTTGAAGCTATACCTAATAAGCCACACCCAATACTTTTGCAAGCAAAACTTATCGAGTAATGATTAGAGATCGTATCAAATTATATTACATTTATAACAGAACTAGAACCACCATTACAAATAAGGATATGTTTGAAACTGCTTTTAGAAAAAATGTTTTTAAATTCCAAAAGCGCTTAAAATGCTTCCTCTAAGAAGCACAATTACGTGTTTCTTGCAGGAAGCATTAAAGTGTTTTTTCTTCTTATGAGTTTACTTGCACTTTTACTAAAGATTGGTTCTAAAAGCATTTTCATAAAAAACGTTTTCAGCTATTTTAAAAACAGTTATTTGTAAGTTCCACCTTTCTTAAAAATGTGCTACAATTTGATACACTAAAAAACGATTTTCGTAGTATTTTCCAAATTTATTAGATCTGTCATACAGTACAGAAATTTTCATTTCAAAGTACACATCTGCATTATAAAAGCTATTAAAGCAATGAGAAATAATGTTGCACACTCTTTTTCGCCTCTTACACACTTAAAATGCGCAAAAATCGCTCCTCTAATGCCATTTCGAATAACGAAGATGGCCCACGTAAATAATTATTTTAACACTGAGATGTACCCAGAAACTAAACACAAAGTATATGCCTGAAATGTGAATCCATTTCCATGATTTCATCTTTGAGCTTTCGGCCCTTATACATTTCTAACATCAATGAGTAAATCATTAGTTGTTTTCAGTCCCCAATTCTAAATTACAGAACCTTTAAAAGCTACCTGGTTCTGAAGAGAAAGAAGAAATGCTATATGAACAGTTAGTAAAGAGAAGATACCTGGTAAATATCATACTAGCTATGGACGCCTACTGCAAAGAAAAACCAAAAATGCTGCCGATAGAATTTCCTCTGCAATGATCACAAATATACAACGTGTAGAGTGGACGTTGGAAATGAATTCAGTCTGTGAGTCCGTCCACCTTTAAGTTACCAGAGTGTTATCCACCCTGCCGTGGACAAGGGTAGTTCTTCGAGAAATCCAAACTCAAGGGATGGGATACGCCGGAACAGTAAGCTGGATAATGAGCTATAGTCTATCCAAGACGTAATATGGAACCAATGAAGAAGGATTTCCAGTATTAATTGATTAAAGCTAGTTTTGAGATCTAGTTCCCAAGCTCCCTTACGCCTCAAGGATTGAAAATGTTTGAGCCACCAATGTTGAGTGCAATTAGCACTGATAAGCCAGCAACTAAAGAAAGCCAGAGTAAGGTGGTTTCCACGGATACTCCTGCAATTCAGAAGTTTGTTATTAATCTTTTTGGTGGATGAGGAGATAACACCAGTCAAAATCGACAGTAAATTGCTAACTTACATAATGATGTAAGAGGTAACATAAAGATTAAATACCTTGAGAGCCTTCTGAATTATTATTGGAATTTGAAGGCACAGATTCAGTATCAAGTCCACGCCGCAATTTTGAAATTTTTGACCCTGCAATTGAGATATCATCCCCAAGTTTGGCGTTTCCTGTTTCGGATGCCACTATCCCTAGAAATTCTTCGCTCACAATTAAAGCTGCTAGAACGTCCATGAAGGACTCTCTGTCTGCTTCGTTTCCAGGCTCAAGTTTATCCTTCACAGAATCAGACAACTCATCATCTGAATCTGAAGCGTCAGTATCCACAGAAGCCACCTGAGTTTTGTCGTCCTCTTCATCCTCAACATATGCCTTATATGTCAATCGAAGTAGTATTTCACCAGCAGACTTCTTTTTAAACAGGCCCCAACCTCCTTGCAGTACCACAATCCTGTCCGTTGGTACAGTGTCTTGGAGAGATCCCAGATCAACCTAGAAATGAATGAAGTATTAATGGAAAACTATTTAATTTTGAAAATCCGGAGGAAACTCAAAGAAGTATTGATGGGCCAATTTGCCTTTGAAGGCAGTGAATTCAACCCTTAGCTGCTATATCATGCGCAATTAGGTGGGAATAAACTTTTGGGATATTTTTGTCAAATCCATCTTCATCATTTTTTATCCCTTGTCTAATTTTAAATTTTTATGGAGAGGGGAAAAAGGAGCATTTTTGCGTTCCTTAGAACTTTCGATGAGAAGAATAAAAGAATGCAGCCATATCTCATTCTTGATATAACCCGCTATCTCAAAATTGCTTTATGTTTTTAAACAAGTATTGGTTCTGAAAACACAAACAACATTACATGCATGCATCCCAAACATGTATGCTGCAGCCATGCCAATCATGAAAACAAGTTCAGTATTTGAAAGGATTAGATCTTTTACCTCTCCTGTACCAATAGTTAAGTCTGTGAATCCAAGAGAATCCTTGACTTGGATGTATAATTTTTGTTTTTTAGGGTTCGCCACAAGTACATCAAAATCCTGCCAGCTCATACAAACACATGATTACAAATTACATAAACAATTTTTACAATATAGTAGATGAAGCATCACTAGAAGAAGGTTCACCTGATTCCAGATCGGCTCACCAGGAGGTCCAATAACAGTAGTTTGACTGTTTTTTTTACTGCGTATAATTTGATCTCCCAGGCTTAGCGTAACATAGGGATCTGTTTTGCCTGAAAAATTAGATCAACAGGTTATTGAACCTCTAAAAAAATGGAGGAGTGAATAATTATGATATTCATTTTATCACAAGTCAATGGCAGCTTAAAAAAATATGTGCATCACTATGGTAACTAAAATAAGGAATCAAATCAAATGAAATCATTTCACATTAGAAGACATTCATTACCATAGAAAACATAGGAAAGCTTCCGAGCATCTACAAGGGTCACCGATAATTCTCCAACAAAATCCTTGTTTCCTTCTTGTATGTCCCCTGACTTGAAATCAATTCCGACAGGGCCAACTGCTTTTCCTTTCTGGAAATCCAAGACAATCTTTTTTGGGCGTACAAATAATCTAGGTAAATCCTCGGTGAGAAGTTTGGTCAAAAACCTAAAAAATGCATTTAGGGATTCAAGTCAAAAGATGAAAAAAAACAAACAAGCATACAAATCCAGAGTGTACACCTAGACCATTAACTTTTGCATAGACAAAATATAACGGCTGAAAATGATGAGATTCACTTACATTGAGAGAACAGGAATTGCTGAATTTGCCCGATCCATGCAAAAATGAAGAGAGAAGAAGATAATTATCAGTATCTTCAACATAAAACGATTTGCCTTAACAAATGCAATTAACATTAAATAAAACAATCTATCTTATCTGCCAAACATAGTGCTATAGTACCTTAGTAAATAAAAACATGGTTATGAATATACGACATACCCATCAAATTGAACAGGCGGAATGGCGACAACTCAAATTTGATCTTGGGAAGTGAAACAAAAGCCCATTGAACGGCTCCCACCCAAGGCGATGTAGGTATTAGCCGTAACTTGACCCAAAGTTCCCCATCAATATCAAAATCTCGAACACCAACTGGCACGTAAATGGGAATAATGCTAAATTTTAGTGAGAGCATTAACAGCATACGAGCACCACCTGTATAACGTAGACCTATTTGGTACCTAAATGAAATGAAGGGATGTAGAATCAGTGTAATGGAATATCGAGTTATCGCAGAAAAAATAGGCTCCCAGATCACCAAGTATTTTGACAAAAAACATGCAAATCAGTTTCATAAAGATGTAGCCTAACGAAAAAATGGTACGGATATCAGGTCAATGATCTCAACGTTTGCCTTGATCGAACTCATCCACTAAAACTTATTGTTTTATATCATTTCGTAGCATCCAATGCCAACTTACAAAGCAGGATATTCACATTCCATTGAGTTCGTCATTCGATTTCCACGTAAACAATCAGTCTATCATGAACATTGAAATAGAGAAAATAAGCAATCCAATCAAACAAAACACAAGCATGATTGAATTGAAAACTTTAACTCACTGCAGATCATTAACGCGGCGGGACGTCCTCCGCTCGACATTCCTAACAGACAACGGCTCGTCCCCCAAAGAAAACTGCTTGATTTCGACTCTCTCAACATAGTCAGGCTTCTTCAAATCATCAATTACCGGCTGCAGCAACCCAATGAGCCAATTCTCAAGGCCGGCTCGATAAACCTTCCACAGCTTCCCCAACACCATGTTCACCCACTCCACCGACTCCTTTCTCTGCAAATCCTTCTCCAGAAACAGCGAAAAGCTCGTGGGCACTTGCGGCCATGCCCCGCGGCGGCCATTGTCACTCCCCAGCTTGCTCTTCTTCCTTGAAGTCCACAATTTATCAAACGCAACGCCCACAAAGAAGAAGAACACAAACAACCCCACAATGTTTCGGTTTATTCGAGGCGATGGAATGGGATGTATCACTCCCAGCTGAGTTCTGAGCTTATCCACAAAAGGGTCCTCCTGAAAGCTGGTGAAATTGTTCCCCATTTGAACCGGCGACTCTTGGGAAAATTCATCGGCTTCCAATTCACTGGAGAAACGCTTTATCACCAAGTTTTTTGCACCCCGTCTCGCTGAATTCGTAAGCTCTATGTTCATGGAGGACCCCGGAGCATCGGGCGAAACCGCACAGGATCTACAACCCCATTTTCTTCTCACGCTTTTTCGAGGAAACTTGGCGATAAGCAGCTGCTTTCTTCTTCTTTTAGACCAAGGGGAGGAGAAGAAGAAGTGGGTTTTACTTAGGTGGGCGAAATCTCCACATGGGCAGTGAGGAGGACGAGGCGGTGGCTGCGAGAAATCGAAGCTAGCAGATACCGATTGCAAAATCATTAATTAGCGGCGGAGATAAACTCAGAGCACCTGACTGAGATGTGGATGTAGGGAATTGCATTGGTAAACATGGATTCCCGCTCGAGAAATTCAATCCAAATTCCCAACGAAACAATTAGCAAAAGAAAAATTCAAAACAAAACGAAAGTGGCGAAACGAAAGTTGTTTAGCAGCAACAACGCCGTCGTGAGAGCTTGGTAATCCGAAGTGAAATGGGAAGAAGCTGAAACCTCCATGAAAGCTCAGAAACTACAGAGTAAAGATGGAGATGGAAAGAGAGAGAGTAATTGCTTTTGTATCTTTGTTTCGTCGAGAAAATATTTGCGTGCTGAAGTTGAGGCAGGGAAGGGAGGGGAAGGGAAGAGGGAACAAAACTGAAAACTCGTTTGTGATGCTGGAAATCAGCATCGACATTCAAGGCCTCAAACTGTGCAAGACGTGGATAACATGGTATTCCCACTCCTTTTCCTTTTCCTAATTTCCTCCCTCCTTTTTATTTTTATTTTTATTTTTATTTTTATTTTTATTAGATGCACGTGGTACGGAAGCCAACGCGGTTCCCTCGTTTTTTTATAGTAATTATGGCAGTTTTTTTCTTTGTTGGATTTATATGGCAGTCCATTTTTTGAAATTTGACTCAAACATAAAATGCTGGTCTACTTCCATTCGTGCCTAATCTTCCAACTATATCCTTTTTATATGGGTCATACAATTATTTTTCGTTTTTGGAAATTTATCTGGGATGAAATAAAATAAAAAATTATTCGTCGAACTAATCAAGATTAAGGGATTGGCTACAAGCCTACGATACTTATATGAATCTATACGCGACCGTCACATGTATTCAATAATTTATGAATATATATTTAATTTAATTATTATTTAATCGTTAAAATTGTTATTGTATTCAATACATGTAAGTATTATAGTCAAAATGTTTTTGTAAATTCGGATAAACAAAGGTAAATAAGACGACATGAAGTTTGGCACAATTGTGGCAGCTATCAAAGTGAAATTTGATATACAGATGCAGGACTGGGGGAATAAATTTACCTTGAGGATTGAATCCTTTATGGTGGTCAGGAGGGAGAGCAAAGAACGGCCAAAGAGGGTGGTCGTGGTGAGTGCGAGAGTGAGAATGAGGCACGACAGTTAGACAATGCTGAGGCGGAGTCAAGAATGAGTGCGTTCGGCCTTTAAGGTTAGAAAGAAGACAAATATGAAATGACGTCGTTTAGGGTTAAATTTGATTTAGTTTGACTCAGTGTCTAAACTATTGAAATCGAAACTGAACCAACCACTTTTGGTTCGGTTTGTACGTTTTGGTGAATGGTTCGGTGAAGGGGTTGGTTTTTTCCTGTTTTGTATTTTTGAGCCCACTCCCTAATCAAATATTGTCGACATTGTGATCACATATTAATGACTTAACAATTGCATACATACGTGTGATGAACAAAAAATTACGACCTGATGAGGATTAAACACATAAACAAAAAGAAGCTTAGCATACAAATCTACTAGGTCCACGTGATGAATACGTTTCATCCAACACGTTAGCCACTTAACTCAACATAGTTATTGGTCGTAAATGGCTGAGAAAATCTCCTATCCGTCCTCATGCCTAACAAGATATGATAGAGGAATAAGTTCATCATGATGGATAAGAAATGATCATGAATGACTGACTAATGACAAGATAACCAATCTCAATAACTGTGGCCCAACTATATGAGAGATTTTTCAGTGTGATCGTCACACGAGGTGGTACACCATGTGTCCTTATATAAATTGTGGGTTATGTGTGTTAAAAAATTAATAACTTAAAAATTAAAAAATTTCACCACTTGCATAAAAACACGTGATATACCATCCATATTCCCGTCACAACTAAAAATTTCTCCAGCTTCAATGTGGTTAAAAGACCTCTTTAAACATAATCCTTAAATGCGCTCTTTATCACGCATCCGAACGGTAGATTGGCTAAATGACTTAATCGGCTGGATAACATGACTTAAATTAGTCAAGCACATAACGTAGTAAACACCTTAGTGAATCATCTTCAATTTAACACGCCCCTATATAAGACCTCAAACCATTGAACTTGATTGTCGGATCCCTATTCATCCACTAAGCCTTTCTTAGTCATATAAAAGTCATTGGCTCACACCACGCTAGTGTGTTAAGGTTCAACGTGTTTTTTTTTTTTTTTTTTTGACAATCAACGATATAGTGGTATTTCATTGAACTTCAAAAACAATTACAAGGGTAGCCAATAGGGTACATAAGCTTCAGTGATCAAGAAATTGATCTGAAGTAAATTTGCGCAAGTAAACAAACAACAATAAAACCCCTAAACGGCACCACAAGCACTGTCCTACCCAACAATATGTCTCTAGTACAAATTTGTCACAAGAACACGATATAAGCAACAAATTAACAACCGGAAAAAACACGTTGATCATCGCATAAAGGCGAGGTCACGTAGAGTCATCACAAGTGAGACCACAATAAGGCATCGTAGGAGAACGAGACCACAAAAAGTCACCGTTGAAAGGCGAGACCACGTAATAATCGCACGGAGACGACACCACATCAAGCCGGCACTCATAGGCCATACCACAAACCCCGCTAAGCGTGGCACAAAAAAAAAAATCTACACTACTCCGAGAATAGAATCCACCGGTCCCTAATCTTAGTGGAGGACAAAGACACACCAAGGAAGACCACCTGCAACTTCACCACACAAGCAAATTCATATCAACCACGAGGCAAGGAGCATATCCGCCACAAATCTGGGCACTAGAGGCAGAACAGCCACATGAGAGTGTCACCACCATGAAATCAGGCAAATGAAGTAGATCCAACCCACCAACAACCACAAATCCAACCCAAAAAAACCCGAAACATGCCTCCAAACAAGTAAAAGACCTAGGGAGGAGGCAAGGGACCGAATCTGGGTGGGAGGCACCAAAGCCATGACCATGGCAACCCACAAAATAGCCGTTGCCGGGGGGGGGGGGGGGGGGAGAGAACATGTGAAGGGAAGGGAAGAAAAAATAAGGAAAAAAAAAAGGGGAGGAAAGGAGAAAATAAATCGTGGAGGGGGAGAAAACGGAATGGTAGGGAGTGAAGGCTAGGGGAGGACGAGAAGGAAAGAGGAGCTGGAAAGGAGGAGAGAAGGGATGCCGTTGGCACCAAGCCGTAGCAAGGAACCGACGGCTAAGGAGGTTGCAGATCTAGGGTTTTGGGCAAGAAGGAGGGCAGCGGTTGGAGATCTGTTTTTCTATTTCTTTTTCTTTCTTAGTTGCAAGAACATTTTAACAATTCAACGTTTGCATGAAATTTGTTAATTTTGAAAATTTGATCATTTCGACATTTGAGATTTAAAAAATATTTTTCTTACCAATTTTTCTTTCACTTTTATTTTATTTACCAATAGAAAGAAGAAATTTTAGCTCTCAAAATATAAAAAGAAGAAAATCATTATACTTTCCAAAAAATTAGAAAAATCATGTTGCAAATGGGCTGGTGGACTTGAGCCTCAATCTCAATCTGGGCCTTCATATTTTACGAGACTATTGGGTGTGGACTTAACATTGAGTTAGGGACATGAGTTCTGGTTGTTTTGGGCCGGGTTTAATGTGGGCTATCGGATTGATTTGATTCATGGCTTCAAAGTTCTGACCGAGTCGGGTTGAGTTGAGTCCGTATACTTTGCAAAGCCCTAATTCCAAAAGGAATCATTTTTAGATCATTTCCATTAAATCCACGAAGTCAACGAATTCATACTTTTGAAATTTGATCAAACGGCTAAAGTTATTGTAATTTTTAAAGGAGCTCATATTTTTAATCGTTGAATCAAATTTCAAAAGCTCAGATTAATTAACTTTGTGGATTTGGTGGAAGAGACCCGGAAGGAATTTCCCCTAATTCCACCGCCGTTTACCTTTCTTTGCTCTTTTTTTTTTTCTTTTTTAGTTTATTAAGTTTTTGGTTTGAAGCTGAATTTACCTCCTCCTCCGTACTCTCACCACTTGCCACCCGCGCGCTCCCTGCTTAAGAGCAAGTCCATCGTTGTGGACTGCTCGGGGGACAGGCGAGAGGAAAGGGCCCGAGGGCCGGTGGGCGATTGTCAGCCCTGCAGCCCGAGGGTTGTGACGTCAGGCCTCGGTGCAGTCCGAGGGTGAGTCCGAGTCCGACGACAGCATAGGCTATGAGGAGGAGGACGATGGCGAGGGAGATGACGACGATGAAGGCGGTGACGACGACGATGGCGAGGGAGACGAAGACGACGATGGCGAGGGAGATGACGACGACGACGAGCCTGACGACGACGACGAAGGCGGTGACATCAATCCATTTTTTCGATGGCGAGGACATGGCTGCTGCTATTCGAGAGAGAGAGAAGGGGACCGGAGCTGGGCTTCCATGGCTGATGCTGTTCGAGAGAGAGAGACCCGTCAATTAAAGAAAAATATTAATATTTTATGGATTGGGTGAGAAAAAAATGTTAATATTTTATTACCAATTGCCAGGGAGGGCTCCAAGGATAGAGATGCAAATGTCAATGACTGTTCATTAAAGATAATTACAATTCATTAAAGATAATTACTATTCATTAAGTGGATTGAATGGTGAATTGTCATGGAGGGCTCCAGGGTGGAGTTGCTCTAAATGTTAAAACGACGGCAAAGATTTACTGAAACGCCACCTCTCACCGTCAGTTGTGGCCGGGAGACCAAACAAACCTCCGCCGTTCTCTTCTCTCTGATCATCTCTATCTTCTGACGCATCGCTTCTGCCTTCGCAATCCGGTTAGTTGCACAATTCTCATTGCTATCTGTTTGTTTCCCGAGAAAATATTTTCTTGATAAACTATCAGAGAGGAAATTGGTTACGCTTACTTAATTTATACTCAAAGCTTTGTGCCTCACGAACTAGATTTTTATGCATGGCGATGAATTTACTAGTTTATGAAATAGAATCGAGCAGTTTTGATGTGCATTAGGGTTTTGGCTCTGCTTCTGAAATAGTTCAAGTACCAAATCTATTAAGTTCCTTCAATAGTTACGTAGCATTGAAGCTGATACCCGAGTAATTTCGGTACGATACGAGAAGGTCCTTTGTAGTTAGGGTGGGGTTTATTCAGACTCATTATGCATATACTCTTGTTAGAGCACATTTTAGACTTAGAATTATGAAAACAGGAACCTGGGTTAAAAAATAAGAAGAAAAATCTAAATCGAGGCAAGCCCGTTGTGCAGCTTACTGGATGTCCTAGAAAGTAGAAACAATTAACATGCTTGTTGTTACGCCCGGAAAGATAGGATTTGGTTTCCAAAATGAAGTGTATGCTTATAACTCGGGTGATTTCTTTTCTTATTTTGTTGACTTATCGTGTGCAGATCAAATAATGGCATCGCCAGCTTCGTTGCCGCAGGAAGTGAAGCCATCTGTATCTGTTTCACCTGCTGGTGGTGCTTCAACACAAACTGCTGCTTCACCTGCTTCAAGTGTAGGCCCAACCACGTCTAATGGCCCATGTGGTTCTGTGAATGATTCAGTACAAGAACCTTTGCAGACTAAATTTGGCAATGCACCCAGCTTTGCTGTTCCAGCACCTTCGTTCTCTTACAATGTGCCTCCTTATGCAAACATTAGTTTTGGGACATCTCAGCAGTCATCACCTAGTTCTGTAAGTATTAAAATTACCTCATTTTAAATAAATATTATAATTACCTCCGGTTCTAAATTTGACGTTTCTTCTAATTTAGGCAATTAAATCAAATCCGCCAGCACCTCCAATGGTTCAGGCCCCAGTCCATGGCTTGTCGTCTTCTGCCAGTCCTTCTTTTTCATACAACATTCCGAAATCTGGCTATTCTTTCCCTAATAACCAGCAATTTCAGTCTGGCACAGTGAGGGTCATTTCTTTGAATGAACATGAATTTATCTTGATGAACTGAGTATTGCTGCAATCACTAGCAAATGACTGGTTGTTGTTTCGATATGTATATTCTTATATCCTTTTCCTAAAAGCAAAAGGCTGTCAATGAGTTATTGCTGTATTTTTTATCTGCTGTATACCTTTTGCTTATGATCCAGAAGGAAAGATAACTTGAAAAGTCGTTTGATTTTATCCAAAAAATTAATTGTTCTAAATCTTTTGTTGATTGCAGAATATCACACCTGCTGCTGCACAAGAAACTGGTAATGCCTCGTTGTCCTCAACTAGTTTGCATTCTGGTTCCTTGCCTGCTCCTACTTCAAGTTCCACAGTGAATATATCATCAGCTCCTAATGCGGGACCAAAAGCTTCATTGGTTCCCACTGTCCCATCTTTTAACATGACTCCCGGAATGCCTGGAACTCCCAGGACACCTGGCCTCCCTGGAATAGCTCACTCAGTGCAAATATCTTTTAATCCGACTGCACCATCTGCACCTATTGATTCTTCTTCTGTAGCCCTTAGACCTAACATGCAAGCAGTACCTGTTGCTTCATCAGCAGTTCACCCACATGTAGGTGCTCCTTACCCATCTTTATCTGCTATGGGTGCTCCCTGGCTTCCATCCCCACAGATAGGAGGCTTACCTAGGCCACCGTTTTTGCCATATCCTGCTGCCTTTCCTGGTCCCTTTCCTTTGCCTGCACACGTTATGCCTCTCTCTTCTGTTCCTTTACCTGATTCTCAGCCTCCTGGTGTCACTCCTGTGGGAAATACTATAGCAAATTCTTTGTCTTCCGTTGGTTCTGGTCATCAATTGGCAGCGTCTTCAGGGATGCAGAAAGAATTACCTCATCCTGGCGTTGGTATGCTTTTGCTTTCATACTTGGTAAACACTATTTGACCTTATAACAATCTATTAGGGCTCTCTCTTCTCTTTCTCTCTCTCTATTGGTTTATCCTTCCCCTTCGTCGATGATAACTTAATCAATGCTACATTGCGCATGGGCCATTTATAGATGACAGGAACAATTCCCTGATGCAGGTACCGATAGTAGAGCTGTTGTCAATGAACAATTGGATGCCTGGACTGCCCACAAGACAGAGACAGGTGTTGTATACTATTATAATGCTTTGACCGGTGAATCAACTTATGATAAGCCTCCTGGATTTAGGGAGGAGGTACGTGGAAATTTTATTAACTTTTAGATTCATATGATATGAACACTGTGAAATTTCAGTTTGCAAGATGCCTAATCCTAAATTTAACTACCAAATGTATCTAAGATGCAGATTGAAATATTTTTGAGCTTTGTTTTATTGCTGCTGCATTTCATTCTCAGGCCTTGAAGTTATCATGTTCATTCTATCAAAATAATATCTTATTTTAACCAGAGCACCTTGTTGTGTCCACATTCCAATATAAGTGGTGAGAAAGTGGACCATATTCTTCTTCATATCCCTGTAGGTATGGAGCTTTGGTCCCTTATCTTCTCATGCGTAATTTATGACTTATATCTAGGTTGTTTTTTTATATGTTGACATGCTAGTATATTTAGTGTGATACGTATTTGGCCTACTGCAAATGAATATTAGATCTTGCAGTGTTTCCTATTGTATACCCTGTGGCAGTTTAGCTGTCTTCCCTGGTTTCCCATAAAATTCATAGAAAAATCACATCATTAGTTTTTATTCGATTGGAGATGGCTTTTTAAATGCTCTGAATGCTATGATTATGAGGATTTCATTGTATAACTTTTTTTCCCACCCTAATCTTTTTCTTATAGAACTGTATAAGGTAAGAATAGGGAGTTATTTAAAAGATAAGATCTAAAGTTTCAGTGTCCCTAGATCTGGTTTGAAGTAATTGCTTATTTTCTTTTTCTAGGCATCATGCATGACTTTATTTGACCATTGCTGTTAGGGATGTGTCTGATTAATTTCAACTGCTTTTTTGTGCAGCCTGGTAAGGTTTCTATGCAGCCAACTCCAGTTTCAACGTAAGTTCTGCTTTATCCTGTTGGGGTTTCCCTTTTTTTTTTTCTTTTCACTTATCTCTTGTATTTTGGATATTAAAGTTGTTTCAGAATGTTTTTGCGATATAAGAATGTTCTTTTATTCTTGTTTTGGTTCTCTTCTGTTTAGGGTGAATTTGACTGGAACTGATTGGGTATTGGTCACAACCAGTGATGGGAAAAAGTTTTACCATAACAGCAAAACCAAGGTATGGGCCGTATTACTTGTTTATTGAAACGCCTGGGGTATTTAGAAACACTGTTGTATGAATACGTGTTAGTACTAATATTACAGACCTTATTGTATCTTGTTTTTCTCTGATCAGGTAAGTAGCTGGCAGATCCCAAATGAAGTGATTGAATTGAGAAATAAGCAGGATAGTGACGTGCCAAAAGAACATACAATATCAGTGCCAAATAATAATTTAATGATTGAAAAGGGATCTGCTCCAGTTAGTTTGAGTGCTCCAGCCATTAACACGGGTGGTCGTGAAGCCATGCCTTTTAAACCCTCAGCTGTGCAGGGAACATCTTCTGCACTTGATCTGATTAAAAGGAAGTTGCAGGATCCTGTTACATCTTCACCACTTTCAGCACCATCTGAATCAAATGGTGCAAGAGGAGTTGAGAGTACACCTAAGGGCCAGCAAAGCGAGAATAGCAAAGATAAGCTAAAAGACACTAATGGAGATGGAAACTTTTCTGATTCCTCATCAGATTCAGAGGATGCAGACAGTGGGCCAACAAAGGAGGAGTGTATTATTCAATTCAAGGTTTCTTTGTCGCTTCTAGTCTTCTACTACACGAAAATTTAATATGAACATTAAATTGCAGAGATGCGTATTGTGCCCTTAGTCTCTTATAGTGGAATTAAGTTTGAATGTTTTCTTTTTTCTTTATACTCATGGTTTTGAGTCAATTGACTTTTGGACATCCATACTAGTGATCATTTTTGAAGATTTCAACTTCAGACCTGTAGCATATAGAAAGTGTGGTTTGCTGCTTTGTACTTTTTTTCTCCTTGACGTAACTTCGAATACAGCCATCCCTGAATTGGGTTAAAGGCAAATGTGGCTGATCTACTTTAGAAAGTTGGTTTTATTTCCAACTTTAAATGCGGTTAATGAGAAATGCTAATCATCTGGCCATTATATATACAGGAGATGCTTAAAGAACGGGGAGTGGCACCATTCTCGAAGTGGGAGAAGGAACTGCCAAAGATAGTGTTTGATCCACGCTTTAAGGTTTGTTGAGTCCAAACATTAGGAATTTCATTGTTTGGAAATTAGGGGGCTAACCTATAACTGGAACTGCTTGAAAAGGTTTGTTGGATTCATGCATCTGCTAATTTTTGGAAGGGTGAATTTGTTCCTGCCAATATTTGGGTCAATTCTTAATCAATTGACTTAGGGTGCATGTTAACAACTGATACCCAAATCGCTTTTATTTTATTATTAAATTTTATTTTAATTTTTAATTTTTAATTTGTAAGTGTTGTGAAAGGTTTAAACTTTAATTAATGAGCACTATGTTAAAGGTCATGCCAGACTAAGAAGTTTGTGTTAAGTTTCTTTGCGTTACACTTCTATTGTTAAAGGTCTCTACTGTTGCAGGCCATCCCAAGTCATGAAGCTCGCAGGTCCTTGTTTGAGCACTATGTTAAAACACGTGCAGAGGAGGAGAGAAAGGAAAAAAGAACAGCTCAGAAGGCTGCTATAGAGGGATTTAAGCAGTTATTGGATGAAGCATCGGAGGTCGTGTAGATTGCCTTATTTTAGCTTTCTTTTGTCTATTTTATTAGCTCAAGTGTGGATTTGGAGATTGCTTATGTAGTCACTTTCAAATTTTCAGGATATTGACCATAACACTGATTACCAAAGTTTCAGAAAGAAATGGGGCAATGATCCACGCTTTGAGGCTTTAGATCGCAAAGATCGGGAGCATTTGTTGAATGAAAGGTATCACCTAATAAGGAGACTTTTGATTGATATCCATGGTGTTTTACATATATTATTGTGTAGTTAGTCCTCTATTTGTTTATTTTTTCAATAGGAAATAAGATAGTTTAATTAACTAAATTGTACAACTTAGAGGACAAGATGTCCACTGGAAGAAAAATATCGACTTCTGAACTGATTTGAGGGAATATAGTAATGGTTTCTGTTCCATGGCCGTATCCTTGTCCATGTTCTAGTGCAGGTATCCCTGCTGAGCTATTACATTTGAATCTCCTTTGTTCTGATTTGAATTCTTATTCGAATGTATATTGAACTGTTTCCTAGACAGAGAAATTCTTATCCATTGATAACCCTTCAAAGCAACATGAGTCAGCAAGTAGTAGGCTAGTGTTAAGATCCCCGGATTGTTTGGGTGTGTCCTTTTAGCTCATAAATCTCTTGGGATTCACACGGTAAATCTAATTTTGGTTCTATGTTCAATTTATATCATAATGGTCATACATGATTTCCATTCTACTTGTAGGGTCCTTCCATTGAAGAGGGCTGCTGAAGAAAAGGCTCAAGCAGAGCGTGCTGCTGCTGCAGCTGGTTTTGAGTCCATGCTTAAAGAGAAAGGAGATATTACTGTTAGTTCTCGTTGGTCCAGGGTAGGTGCATTTTACATCAGTTTGTGGTTTACTTGATGTGTTGAAGAGTGCTTTCAGGCAATGTACTTCTGGATGCTTTTGGTATAAATTCTACGAGTGTCTTCTTTTTGGTCAATCATGAGTGTGCATCCAGCAGTTTAAAAATTAAAAAATTAAAGTAGAATTTTATCCTTAAGCTATAACTTCATTATTAATTTTGTTTGTGTTAGGTGTTTCAATTTTATTCTCCCTTTCATTTTAAAATGTAAATGATACAGGTTAAGAAATTTTTGATTAAATAACTTTTGAATGTATGAGATACTTGGTGTGCTAGAAAATTTATATGAACTTATTTTATGTTGGGGACTTTCTGTAGGTGAAAGATAGTCTGCGGAATGATCCAAGGTACAAAAATGTTAGGCATGAGGATAGGGAAGTTTTATTCAATGAGTATATATCGGGACTAAAAGCTGTGGAAGAGGAAGCAGAACGAGAGGCAAAAGCTAAACGTGATGAGCAGGTAAAAATAGTGCATCTGCATTTGTTAGGAACCCCTCATCCCCTTCCTTCCTCTTCTCTTTCTGTCTGTATAAGTGAATGGGACCTATTAGAAAACCATTATTAAAAGAAGGAAATATGTAACGATAAATTTAGTTGATGAGAAAGGCTCTCCGCCTTTCCCACCTATGCCTTTTCAATTTTGTTCGAAAGAAAATATGTATGCGTAACATATATCTGTCACTTCAGATGGTGTGTTGGTGGGGATTTTGAGAATTAGTTCTTCAAAACAGTTGACGAAAAACCTAAATGATCTGTAAAAAGAGAGAATAAAATTGTATTGCATCTAGGACTAGGAGTGTGTACTTCAAAAAAAGAATGCTAAAGATTTTGTTTCCCTTGGCTTTCAGGAAAAACTGAGGGAAAGGGAACGAGAACTGCGGAAGCGGAAGGAAAGAGAAGAGCAAGAAACAGAGAGGGTGCGACTGAAAGTTCGCAGGAAGGAGGCAGTTGCTACTTTTCAAGCTTTACTTGTGGAAACAATTAAAGATCCTCAGGTATTATCTTTTGTTCACTTGGTTTTAGCTTCGTTAGCTTAAGCTACGCATCTGCTATGAATTTCTGTACATTTACCATGGTATGGTGTGGTGTATCGTATGTTGATAGATTATTAAACCTTTTGGCTTATCATGAACTCAGGCATCTTGGACAGGCTCTAAGCCTAAATTGGAGAAGGATCCGCAAAGGCGTGCAGCCAACCCCGATTTAGATCCATCTGACATGGATAAGCTCTTCCGAGAACATGTAAAGATGCTAAACGAGGTAATATATAATCCGGCGCTTCAATCCATTTTCAATCTTGTTTTCATTGTTAAAAAAAGTCTTCTTGTTTATACTTGTTCCAGTTAAAAAATGCTGCTTTTGTAATTTTTTTACTTTATTGGTTTGGCTTTCCTAGCGATGTGCGCACGAGTTCAGAACTCTGTTGGCCGAAGTCTTGACTGCAGAAGCAGCGTCCCAAGAGACAGAAGATGGAAAAAGAGTTCTTAATTCGTGGTCAACAGCTAAACGTATTCTAAAGATGGATCCCAGATACGACAAGACGCCAAGAAAAGAGAGGGAAGTTTTGTGGAGACGATATTCTGAGGAGATGCTGCGGAAGCAAAAGTCAGCAGTTGGTCGTAAGGAAGATAGGAAAACAGATGCCAAAAGTAGAAGTTCTATTGATGCTGGGAGGAATCCCTATGGATCTAGGGGTACTCACGATCGGCGATGATTGTTTTGGTTAGCTTAGAGACTGGAACTTCAAGTTAATTTCCCCTAGTCCTCGTAATTTTGACTCGACAAAAACGACACTTCTGTATTATACGAATTATATCGAGTGATTAAGCTGATGTTGCTAGGTTTTTTAATCGAATAGTTGCTGTTGCCCATAAATTTATGTCCAATTTGCCTTCTCACTTCTCACTAAACCGATCCTTCTCAGTTGCCTCCGAATCTTTTACGTTTCTCTTTTTGTAATATATATATATATATATTCACTTAGGACAAAAGACAGTTTACTACCCTCATGTTTCATGGTTTTCAACATTTAGTACATCAAGTTTTTTTCGTCCCAAAGTGTTAATTTTGGGACAATTTCATACATTCGTTAGTTAAACTGTTAAGTCTGATGACGTGACGTCTATGTAGACAATGACTGGGCGTCACGTGTCAGAAAAATATTAAAATAATAAAAAATATTAAAATATTTAAAAAAAATATTTATAAAAATAAAATAAAAAATAAAAAAAAAACCCTCCCTTCACCTCCCCGCCCCCAACCCAGAAGAAGAAGAAGAAGAAGAAGAAAGAAGAAGAGGAAGGAAGAAGGGGAAGAAGAAGAAGAAAAAAAAAAAAAAACCTATCCCTTCTCCTCCCTGCCCCCAACCCAGAAGAAGGAAAAAAAAAAAAAAACTGGAGCAGGTTGCAGGAAGAAGAAAAAAAAAAAAAAAAAAAAAAACCCATCCCTTCTCCTCCCCGCCCCCAACCCAGAAGAAGAAGAAGAAGAAGGAAGAAGAGGAAGGAAGAAGAGGAAGAAGAGGAAGGAAGAAGAAAAGAAAAAAACGGGTCGGCCCCAACCCAGAAGAAGAAGAAGAAGAAGAGGAAGGAAGAAGAGGAAGAAGAAAAAAATAAAAAAAACCTGGTCGGCGACGAGTAAGGAGAAGAAATTTTTTTTTTTTTTTGAATATTTTAATATTTTTAATGACACGTGGCGCCCAATTATTGTCCACATGGGCGCCACGTCATCATTTAACGGCAGACTTAACAGTTTGACTAACGGATGTATGAGACTGTTCCAAAATTAACACTTTAGGTATGAATCTGGGACGAAAAAAACTTCATGTACTAAATGTTGAAAACCACGAAACTTGAGGGTAGTAAACAGAGTTTGATCCATTCACTTAATACATGTCCCCCTTTAATTTTGAGTCTTGCAACTTGTGAGAAGGGCAAAAAGAATGCTTTGGTAGGAAAAGTCACAAGTGCTTATGAGTCGCAGAATCACTTGTTGAACAAGCACATGGCAAATGCCTTGTTAGGAGGATACGCTTGAATTAGCAAAACGAGCGGAAGTGCTTCCTACAGTCATTACCAAAGGTGTGATATTTTTGTTTTAATACTAAAGAACTATCAACTTCATATTCTGAAAAGGGATCCAACAAAGTTTTTGATTGATCACAATATCACATTAATACCCAGCAAAAAAGAAAAAACATATCATATGATTGGTATAATACTTTCTTTTTATTGAAAAATTATGAGATTTTTCATAATATGTAGTGCGACATATGTTATTATACAATTGAAAAATATATATATGTGCAGATCTCGAAATTTAAAAATGAAAGGTCTTAGATTCGAATCTCGTCAATGATGAATTCAACACCAAATTAGTCTGGTGGTTTAGCTGAACTCTTCCTGTCTAGTGTAAAAATATCGATGTAGTAAAAAAAAATCTAAAATATTATCCAGATAAAAGAAAAATTACTGTTAAAAAAAACTATAATGATTGATTTAGGGTAATACAATACAAATTTTACTAAATCCGATAACAGGTGCTAATGTAGTGGATGAAGCTGGAACGCCAGTTTCAAAAATTAGGGCTTCCAGTCTCTCTCTTCTGATCCTCCTAATCTTCTCGCACAGTTTGCGATTGCTAATTAGGGTTCGCTGAAGGAGATTGTGCAATCGCACTGTTGTGTTTAGTGTTTTCACCTTTCAGAGGCTCAAGGTTCGCGACCCTCGTCGAGGACTCAGGTAAGGTAGATTTCGTTCCGACGATTTGGAATTTGAAAATTGAAATTTGGAAGTGCTGATGTTTTAACATTTCACATTGTATAACGATCCGAAAATCCATGGATGCCTTTATTTTTGTTTTCTGCTCGTTTCGTGTCGATTAATTGATTTAAGAGGAGGTTCTGCAACAAGGGTTTATCATAGTTCTTTAGGGATTTGATTGGGCAATGTTATATTCCGCAATGGATTCTATGCATTTTTCTCCTTGGTTTGTTTTGCTGCGTTCAATCTTTTGCACAACGATATGTCTTTTGTGTTTACAATGTGTATCTTTGAAAATTTCGATACAACTAGTTAGCCTGTTTTACTGAAAAGTAATCTGTTTTGTGAAGGATTGGAGTTGTGTTTCCGCTTAACCGAATTTCATGATAGTGGAGCTATATGGCAACCTATATAGGAAAAGGAGCCTCCTCAAATGGGTCTGTTTATGTTTGCAATCTGCCTGAGGGGACTGATGAAGATATGTTGGCTGAACATTTTGGCACCATTGGGTTGTTAAAGGTAGCGATTTTTACCGTTTATTCCTTTAACTGACCTTCTGTATAAACGTCTTTGTATATCTGGAAAACTCATCAGTTTCTCCTCCTGTGTTTCTCTTTTTAATCTTGCTTTCTACCATTTAGAAAGACAAGCGAACAGGTCGACCAAAAATTTGGCTATACCGAGACAAATTGACCAACGAACCTAAGGGAGATGCTACTGTAACGTATGAAGATCCACATGCTGCATCAGCCGCCGTTGAATGGTTTAATGACAAGGAATTCCATGGTAATACCATTGGGGTTTTTATAGCCGAGTCCAAAAGCAAGGATGATCAGACTCATAACTCTGCGGTTGATCCAAGTTTTGGCGGTGATCTTGATGGACCAGAGGAAGCTGCTCAGGATACGAATGGGGGTGGTGGCGGTGGTCGAGGTCGAGGTGATGCTACTGGGAAAGCATGGCAACAAGAGGGAGACTGGACGTGTCCAAATACAAGGTCTGTGATGTGATATTGGTGAGCAGCTCTTTCTTGCACTTTCGTTGGCATTTTCATTCTTAAATGTAATGTTTATTCAGTAATAGCTTCTCATACTCTCTTTCTAACAGCTGTGCCAATGTGAATTTTGCATTTCGTGGTGTGTGCAATCGTTGTGGAAGTGCTCGACCAACTGGAGCTTCTGGTGGTGCAGGGAGTGGTGGTCGTGGCAGGGGTCGTGGCGTTGATGCTGGGGGCCGTGGTGGTCCTGTTGGTGCTCCTACAGGTGGACTCTTTGGTCCAAATGACTGGTCGTGTCCAATGTAAGACTCTTTTATTCTTCCTCCCCTCCCTCGTTTTAAGCCACTTCTTTCTTTATTATTATCATTATCGTCGTCGTTGTTTTTGAGTTTCAATCCCAAGTTTTGTCACGTATTTTCATATTTTGTTAATGACGTGGAATTAGTAGAAACATGATTTCTTGGTTTTTTTTAAAGGGCCTTTTATTCCATTCTCTTGTGATTTTGATTTTCTTCACATTCTTACAAATCTATTATCATATTGCGAGGTTGTGGAAGTTAGGTAGTATCTTGCATCAACCTTGGTTAATATGTTGCTACTTGCTAGGACACAGAGAGATTTTATGCGTTAACTATTTTATGTAGCATTATAAGTTTCATACTTGAAGGCCATGTTCGATGGGTATATTTGCACTAGCCTACTAATTGATGGTATTTGGATATAATTATTCATTCTGTAAGCTAGCTCTATTTTGTTTGGGTTTAGCAGTATCATAGAAATGTCATTTAAATGCAGTGTGTATTATTGCTCACACTGCGTCGATTTCTTCTTTTGTTTCAGGTGTGCCAACATCAATTGGGCAAAGCGTACAAAATGCAATATATGCAACACAAATAAACCGGGTCACAATGAAGGGGGCGTAAGGTATTGCATTACTATTACTTTAACCTATGCTTCTGTCAGTTGCCAATCAATTGCTGGTGTCCATTGTGCGGGAAGATGGTGTAATACTAATAGTACGTAAATATAAATATGTACACAGTCTTGGTCTTGTCATTGATTCTTATCTATTTATGTCCATACCTAAATGTGTTGATCCATCCTGTTTCCCCTCCCCCCACAATCCAAAAGGGGGAAAAATTACTTTTGAATAAAAGCTATACGCTATTGTATTTTGTGTAAGAAAAATTGATCATACTTTCTTCTCCTTCTAAAAAAGTTAATTGGTCTTGTTTCACACGCTAAAGGGATCCACTTTCTTTACTCTGCCCTTTTTTTTCCTTAAACTCTCGTATTTCTATCTAGCTGAAGAATTAGATGCACATTGGTGGTGGTTAATGAAGAAAACAGTATGCTGGTTTTTCCTCTTTTCTTAGGTTATCTCTAGATTCTCTACTTTTATTAGAAATATTTTTCGGTCTGTATTGAAACATTCTCGTGACTTTTATAGAGATATACTGATTTTTCTTTAAATCGATTTGAAAGGGGGGGACGTGGTGGTGGTTACAAGGAATTTGATGAAGAAGAATTAGAGGAAATCAAGCGACGTAGGCGGGAGGCAGAAGAAGTAAGATTTATATGCATAAGCATTATTTGAATATACATATCTTTGGTTCTGGTTTAGAAGTGATTTTGTACCATTCTCAGGATGATGGAGAGATGTATGATGAGTTTGGCAACCTCAAGAAAAAATTTCGCGCTAAAACACAGCCAGCTGAAACTGGACGAGCTCTTCCAGGTGCCGGACGTGCTGGATGGGAAGTGGAGGAAATAGGTACGGATGCATTTTGTGGCATGATTATTCTTAATTAGGAGTATGTTGATATAGGTTTGATTTTTATATTTTAAATCCTTAATTCTAGAGGTATGTACATAAGATGCTAATTATTATCGCATTCTTCAACATGATTGTCCTTTTTCCTTTTCCTCTTGAATCTACTTGGAATGTTTGGACATTTTTATTTACCATAGCACTTGAACGAAGCTGATTTTAGGAGTTGTTGCTGCTTTCTTAGTCAAGCAAGATCCGCGTTTGGATTAGTGATTGACTTGGTTTGAAAAATGATATGGCAGGTGGCAGAGAGAGAAATAGAGAGAGGGGAAGGGAACGCGATGATAGACCGAACAGCAAGAACAGAGACAGAGATGATGGTTATAGGCGTCGTAGTCGAAGTAGAGAAAGGGAAAGGGATAGGGGGAGAGATAGACCTCGAGACTATGATTATGATCGAGAAAAAGAATACGGGAGGGACAGGGATCGAGACAGGGACCGGCACAAGCACCGTTATTGAAGGTTATGGGATAGTTTCCCAGTTTTGATTCTCCGTGGAGCTGCATTTGTGTTGAACTTTGTTTTACTTTGCATTTGAAGCTAGTCGCATGGGGAATACGGGTCTGCTCTCCGCTTTCTTCGAACCGTGATCTGCTCTCCATTCATGTATAATTTGGTTTCCATGAGTTTATTTGCACTATCAGAAGTTTGCTTTCAACATTTCTTGTTAAGTTATGAATATTATCAATTGTCTAATGGGAATGGGTTATTTTTCGTCATTAGATGGTTGGTTTATCTGTCTTTTAATCCAACACTCGTATTCGGAAAGTAAAATTTCTACGTTTTTGTCCCAATTTTTCATGTATGCTAACCATCGATGCCATATATCATTTGATGCTATGATATTTGAATTTTTTAGTGAAAATACCTCGTTTTACGATATATCACGAAATGATTTAAAACCAAGACGCACTGAGTTGAAGAAAATGTATTAATCATTAGGGCAATCAACCGATTTTCTCATTCTTTTTGGTTTAATATTTTTAGCTGCTTAAAATTAAATGTTGTAATTTTTCAATCATCAATTTTTTCGAAATCATTTAATTTGTAAAATTTTATCTGTAAATTTAGTCTAAACGACAACATACTAAGTGACGAAGGAATATCATGAATAACAATTACTTGAGAGCAACCTTCTTGACTTCCAGAATTTGTCATCTACAAAGTGACAAAAATATCCCCACGTTATCTTTTTTATTTTTTTTTCTTCTATTTGCTGAACCAACGTGTTTTTTTACATTATTCGAATCAAATGGATGAAAATCTTGTTGGACGGATTTCCTAATTCCTTTTGTTTTTATTCCTTTCTGGTCAGAAACAGTCTTCTTTGATAATTGGGGTTAGGGTTAGACAAGAACATACCATTTATTTAAATCCCTAATATTTTTTTGTGTCTAAAAGTTTTGGTTAAGATAGTTCTCACATCGGATAACATCAAAATGAGGTTGAATGAGCATTTTTCATGAGTAATTCAGTTCACAAGTGACGTTAATTTCCCCTCTTCTCAGATAAACAAGCCAAAATCATCACATTATTTGGCTATAAAAGTAGAGAGAAAGTTCAACATGACTGCTTGATGAAGGCAACTCTAAACCTAAAAAATTAAATGAGATCAAAATACAAAAAATCTTATATTTTCATAAATAAAAAAAACCATACAAATATAGTGTGATCAGTCAATTTAACCCCAATTTTTCTCTTTGCATGGGGAATGGTTCACGAATTAAACTAAACGATATAAAACAATGTTGATGAGTGATGATGATACTAAAAGGAAAGAGATCATCTCCGGATCCCTTTCCACCTAATCCATCAAGTTTGGGATCCGAGCTGTTGAAATTTAATCTAACTGTTACAGTTATTATAACTTTTAGAGAGTCTCTATTTATAACCGTTGCATCAAATTTCAACGATCCGAATCACAAACTTGGTGGAATAGGTCTCCGGATCCCTTTCCCTACAAAAAGGTCAAAAGTTGCACCCTTCTATTTATTAAAAGGAGTCACTGCACTCCAAGTTTGTGTACAGACACTTGCCTTTTGCCCCTTGTCTTCTGACACAACATTTTAACCATTTTCTGGCGGTCTCTGTTTATGCAAATTGCCGGTAGAGGTTTAATATCTTGAATCCGTTAATTCCAATAGCAGCAGCAGCCGCCGCCGCCGCCATGCCGCACGTCTCCGATTTTCAAATCCACATTAATGGTCAGCAAACATTCTTCGTCAACGAGGTAATCAAATAATGAAAAATTCTATGGTGTTTCGGAGTATAAATTATAACTGCTTTTTTGCTATAAATAATCCATTATTTCTGTCTCTAAAAGTTTACAGCTCACTTCTTTGCAGGAGATTTTATCAACATATTCGGCAAGGTTGAAGAAGATCATCAAGCAAGAAAGGAGAGGAACCCAGATCAAGAATTCCCGTATCAGAATCGATGACTTTCCCGGAGGCCCTGACGGGTTTGAGTTAGTTTCTCGATTCTGTTACAACAATGGGAGAATCACGCTCACAGTTTCAAACGTGTGCCTCCTCCACTGCTCTGCAATCTTCCTCGGCATGACCGAGAAGCTTTCACCCCGCAATTTGTTGCAGAAAACGAATACTTTTCTCGACGGACTTTTCGAGTGGTCGTTGAAAGACGTACTAGCCTGCCTGAAGAGCTGCCACTCGTTCTTCGACTACGCAGATTCGTCCGGTCTTTTAGACAAACTCATTACTGCACTGCTAACAAAGATCGCTCAGAATTCTGACGTAAGCAACCTCATTGCCTCGTCGCCTTCGTCTTCTCCGGAAACTGCATCTGGGTTCAGACTCTCTTCCAACACCCCAAAATCGATCAGGCCGAGCTCGTCCAGCAGAGCGTGGTGGTTCGACGACGTGGCCGTTCTGCCACCAAATATCATTGCAAAACTCCTCCAGATTTCAGGTGCTTACGGACCCAAAAACAACAGCCTGATCCTCACCAGATTCCTCCTCCACTACTTGAAAATCTCAGCCCAGAGAAAGCCCGGGAACTCGAAATGCGAGCTCGGGAGGCTCGCAGACACGGCGGTTCACGGCGTGATCATGGTGGGCAAAAAGGTCTTCTCATGCAGAGCTCTGTTCTGGGTTCTGAGGATAGTGTCTGGATTTGGAATTAGCAAAGAGTACAAAGTTGGGTTGGAGAGGTTGATTGGTGGTATGATCGATGAAGCCACGCTGGATGATTTGCTGGTGTCGGGGCACGACAGGGGAGTTTATGATGTTAATCTCGTGATCAGGATGTTAAGAGTGTTTGTTAATGGCGAAGGGGTTTCAGTGCAGAGGTTGAAGAAAGCTGGGAGATTGGTTGATAAGTACTTGGGTGAAATATCACCTGACCAGAATCTCAAGATTTCTAAGTTTCTGGGAGTTGCAGAGAGCTTGCCTGATTGTGCTAGGGACTGCTTTGACGCGGCCTCCAGAGCCATTGATGTCTATCTTGAGGTAACCACTCCATTGCCATCCCATCACCTTAATTCTTTACCTTTTTGTTTTTATTTTTTAGTGTGATTGATTGATTGTTAATCGTCGATTTTGGATCGAATGTGTGACAGGCTCATCCAAATCTTTCGTTCGAAGAGCGGGCGAGATTATGCAGATGCCTAAATTACGAGAAGCTGAGCTTAGAAGCATGTAAAGAGCTTGCCAAGAATCCTAAAATCCCACCAAGGGTTGCCATTCAAGCACTTATTTCTCAAAACTCCAAAATAACACCAACACAGCCAAAACTGGTTGTAAGTCAGAGTCCGCATTCTCATTTCCATTCATGTTCCGATATGGTTTGGTACAAGAACGGCGGTGTGGAAGAAGAGGAATCGACGTCGTTAAACTTGCAGAGGATGCAATGGAGGGTGGTGGAGTTGGAGAAACTGTGCAGGCAAATGAAGGGGCAAATGTCAAGGATGGTAAAACATAATGTCTTGAAGACCATCACTCCAACTCACACTAGAGCTTTTCCCAGATTTTGTTGATTCTTCATGTTTCAAATATTACTAAGGTAGTCACTCAGTACTACAGTCTGGTGATATTATTCTTCACTTAAAAATGAAAGGTCTTAGGTTCGAATCTCGTGGATAGCGAATTCGATACCAAATTAGGTTGCCCATTGTGTGGCTTAGCCGAACTCCCCCTCTTCTTAGTATAAAAATATCGATGTACTATAAAAAAAAAAAAAAAAAAAATACTGATGGTAAATGTGTGTTATTATTTTGTGTATTCAACTTTTATATTTACTCTGGAGATCAAAATGTAATTGGGGTTTATAGCTTGCAATAGAATAGGAATGTTAACAGAATCAGTTTTTCTCATGGTTTTAAAAAACGTTAGGTGCTAGTCGGGTGAAGGGCTGGGCCGACTAGCCACCGACTAGGACGCCTAGCCTCAACCAAATTTTCCTCTACGTTTTGGCCTAACTTGCATCGGTCCTCCATCACCTAGTACTTAGGCGCCGCTTAGACCGATTTTTAGAACAATTTTCTATTAAATGTGTACCGTGTAACGACGTAGTTTAGCTCTATAGTCTTGAAAAGATCTTTTGTCCGATCACACTACGGACTTTAGAATTTGCGCTATGGCCTTGTAATTTAATCCGACAAAGGACGACATAAAATTGTAGCAATTAAATGCATAAGCAAAGATAAAACTTTTTAATTTGTGTGTTTTGTGTACGTGATTGCGTAGTTGAAGAAAAAAGGTTCTTAAGACGCTAGGCGCTAGTCGGGCGGCAAGCTGGGGCCTAGCGCCTAGGCGCCTAGGCGGACTAGACGGATTTAAGTAAATTTATTGTATTTCGTGTAAATAAGTGTCTGTTTATTCTTAAAATATACATAATTTCATTATAAACTAGAAAATAGAATGACATATATATTATGAAGTATTAGAGCATAATGAAAACATGAGGAACATGCATATAATGTGTATTCATTTAAGTATTCAACAAGTCTTTTACAATTTATTGAAAAAAGTAAAATACAAAATGAAAGTTATCTATTTTTTGTCTAAGTAAGTCGCAACTTACGCTGGTGCCTAGGTGGGTCTGGGCGGTCTAAGCGGGAGCCTCAGCAGTTCTGGGCGCATTTTCTTAATTTTCAAACGCCTAGGCATTAATCGGGGCGGTGACCAACCGCCTAGCGTCTAGACGGCGTTTGGCGGGGATTTTTAGAACAGTTAAAAGTCCAAGAAACTTGATCAATTAATTGAAACCATTGCCTTAAGCTGTATTAGTAGCCTTGTATCATGCATGTGAGCGACTAATGATGCCATTAATTTGTATTAATCCCGTGATTATACAGTGATTAAATACAACAAGCCATCTCATGTTTGATGGAATCCCCATTTACAATCTCTCTCTGTTATGGCTTGCAATTCCTCATAATCTAACTATAGATACCATCTCATGGGATTTTCACCTCATACGGCTTCTCGTTCAATTTTGAATACGTGATACCACCTCATGAGCTTTGAAATTCCATAATGAAAACTGATTTACCCGCTCCAACTCCTCCGAATGGCACTATTTTTCCTTTATGATGATAAGGGACAAAAAATCTGCTACTTTAATTCCTGTTTTAAAAACAGATAATTTTATTTTAGTAAGCGGAACGACTTTAGAACAAAATTTCAATGTGTTTGGAGATGATAATTTAGGTCTTGTAGATACGCGCACAATATTTCCTATTCATAAATTTGGTATTGGTCAAGATGATCGCTTTTCAAATCTTATTTACTAAATAATTATTATTTTTGTATGTTATCAATATTTGATTATAATCAATTTGCATTTTGAGTTAGTTACTAGTTATTTTAGCCAATTCTCAACAAAGAAAGCTGAAAGCATAAATTTTTAATATTGTGCATATAAAATAGTTTGAACCATGAATTCAGAAGTTTTGTTCTAAACCGTGAAATGGCTTATCTACTAATTAGCCTATTAGATCACATGAACATGTTAACTCTGCGTAGGACATCATCTTAAACCGTTTCGACTTCCCATCTCAAACGGAACGAAACCTAGCTATCCTAAAAGGCCTAGAGCCAACGCAACTTTTCAAGGGCCCCGTCATCATCCAAGGATTAGAGCCAACGCAAGCTGAAGCAAGTGCAATTTTTCGAAAGCTAACTTAAGGAAACAAATCTGAGCCCGTTAAATTGGGCATATAATGTGTCGAAAGAATAGTCTACTCTGATACCATAATAAACTTTGTAGACCCATGTAAGTCCACCATGAACATCACCGATGTTGTTCCAACTTAATCACATATTGCTAGGTGTTGGATTTTATCAGAAAAGATCTCGATGATATTAGGGGTAGAAACTTTCATATATAATGTATATTATTTTGTTATATAACCAATGTGAGAGTACATTCTCCAACAATCCTAAGTAATGCAAAACATCAAAATGGGATCTTCCTTCGACCCTAATTTAAGCTCAAACTCTTTTCTTTCCTTTAATCATGGATTAATTAGCAAATTACCAATCACATTCTCAAGGGATGATACTAGGTAGACCAAAATTTTAAACCAAGTTTAGTAAACGAAATGATATGGTTGTTTAATAATTGAATTATCACTTAAGTGTTGATTAACGTATTTATTATCTTTTGATCTCCCAAACATTATACTTATTCCTAAGTTTATAATTTAATAAATAAATTAAAGGTTAGGTGGGAGTACGACATCGACATGACAGGTTTTGCTTGTTAGAATAATCATATTGGCAAGCACACGTTAAATTAGATTAGAGAAGGATTAATAGTTAAGCCTACAATATTAATTATTTTTAGGCGTTATACGTTTAATACTTCCTTTCTCCCTTCCCGTGCGTATAAAGTGCAAGAAGAAATTTCGTTTTATTATGTCAGCATCACTCTGGACGAAGCCAAAGATTTGTATCAATAGGGGCATCCTCAAACAACAAAATTACAATTAAAAAGCTAAAAAAATTACTAAACAAACACACATATATTAATCTATACAGTATTTCATACAAAACACTTAAAATCATTGTTGGCGAAGTCAGTCATATTGATACTAAGATAAATGCTAAGAAGACTCTCTCAAAGTGGGACTTTTCATGGACTCTCCGTCACCTCGTGTTTTTGGCACAATGTTTAATAATGTTAGTACAAGGATTGTGCTAAAAACATGAGGTGACGGAAAGTCCATGGAGAGGTCCATTTTTGGAAGAGTCTCCTTATCATTTCCCTTGATACCAATTAACATATAGGGTTTAATTTTTATTTTAATTAGTGTTGGTCATTGAGATGCAAGACTGTACAATTTTTCTGCACCCACACATACACACAAATTTGAGTGGAGTCATCCGTCCCTGGCATCACTGAATAATTTTCTCACTGGCTCTCACTTTATGCCTAAACAATTTTGCAAGCGGCAATGTATGTGCTTTTGGGATGGATTATGAAAAAAGGTAGGATTGTAATTCGGAGGTAGTTATAAACGTGTTTAGGTCTGCTGGTCACGATAAAATACCGTTTCAATTGTATTTGAGTTTAAATTTGGGAATTGTCTGCTCTCCCCATCCCATACATTTTTCATCTCCTTCTATTTTTGTGATCACGATTAAACCACGTTAATATTTTATATTCCCATTGCTTTTTGTCTTATTATTTTTATAAAAAATTAATATAAAATTTTGACGTGACTTAAACGTGACCACAAAAATAAGAAATGGATGGGAAGGGTATAGGATGGAGAGGGCAGACAATCCATCTCCCACCAAAATAGCGTGTCAATAGAGTACACCACCGAAATATACGGACTACAGTCCTTTTTCCTCCCTCCCCACCCTCTACGTTCTTCTCGAAATAATTTTATGAAAAATTAATGAAAAAGATTTGAAAACTGTGAATTTTAGACAAAATAAAAAGTAAAATGAATATGACTAGAATTAAATTTTTAATATAAAAATATAATTTTTCGCTAAAATAAACAGTAACACAAACTTAAACTTCTCTAACCTTTATCGCTTCCGTGACTTTCGGTCCAACTTCAAAAGCACTAACCTTTTCTCATCAGAAATTGCATGCCAATGCCAAACTTCCTCTCTCTTTCTCCGTACTTCCCCTGTATTATAATCCTGTGTGTGTCCATTATTATATATATATACACTGCCCGCTCGTACCTATCTTTCAGCCGGCTCGACATTTAGGAATATTTTCCCGTAAAATATATTTTTCCCGGAAAGTTTCAATCTTTCCCTGAAAACACTCTTATCTCTGACCATGTACCTAACGGAAATCTCCAACTTCCCGTCACTCCTTTCCTTCCGGGGTGCTAAGAAACCTTCCGTTCCGTCCAATTTGGATCTCATCTCTAGCTCCTTCGATGACGCTGTGCTCCGCCGCTTGAAATCTCTCAGTCCACCGTCCATCAGCTTGTCCTGGCTCTCCAAGGCCGTTGATTTTCTCGCCTTGACTCACTCCGAAGCGAGAAACCTCATCTCCGATCTCAAGGTCGCGCCGCCTCTAGATGATTCGCTCGCTTGGTATTTGGACCACAGCGTCAAGCTCTTGGACCTCTGCAACTCCATCTCTGCCGAGATCGAACGCCTTCGCCAGCGCCGCCTTCATCTCACCTTCGTTCTTCACCTTCTCGGCGACGGAAAGGGTGAAGAGCTCCCGTCGCCGGAGAATCTCCGCCGATCTCGCAAATCTCTAACCGATTTTGATCGCGGTGCTTCTTCTGGCCTTGGAAAGCGGAGCAACGCCGAAGTCTTGGTCAGAGATCTGAACCTGGGCCTGACTCGCCTGAGCAACGCGCCACGTGGCAAGATCTCGAGCGTGGCAAAAGCTCGTGCGTCGAACAGTGCGCGCGGTGGGACTGGTGACTGTGTTCATCGCCGGAATCGCGGTGTCGACAATTCACGGATCTCCGGAGATGGTTAGGGTCCGAGCCTCGGCGGAGTTTCCATGGGCCGAGTCGTTCAACGAGCTTGAATCGGCAGTCTGGGCCGAGTTGAAACGGCGATTCGGGCGAGGCAATGAAGAGAAACTGAAAGGGATGTTGGAAGAGTTGGATGACGTGGGAACACGTGTTAAGGAGGCGTGTGGGGTCGTGGATGACCTGGCAGGAGTTGCGGAAGTGAACAAGGAGAAGAAGGAGCGGTTAGACGAGGTCGTAAAAGAGCTGGAGAAGGCAACGGCGTCGTTTTCGGATGGGTTGGATAGGTTGGGTAACGGAGTGAACGAGGTGTTTGATGGTGTTTTGCGCAACAGAAACCATATGACGGAGAATGTTAGAGTTAGCGGAGTGGGGAAAAAGCCAATGAAATCTTAAAAGCAAGAACAACCTCCAAAAGTAAAAGCACAAATTGCAAAAAGATTGGTAGAACGACATGTCGTGGCCTTGTAAATTGTAATTGTTCTCTTGGCTTTACTTTTACTGATGAAGCAAGTTATAATGGGTGTTCTAAGTTCTAACCCCTTAATACAAATGTCAATTACAATTTAAGCCATTTTAATCATGTCAAATGTGAAAAGTAAAGCTCATTTTCAAAAGTACAATGCCTTTTTTTAGTTCAATAACATAGTTGAACCCCTTTTTTTTTTTTTTTCTTTTTGAATTTGTATTATGTCCGACCATAAGAAACAATTCACGGTTCATCTGGTCTGTTGTCCGATACTCATGAGAAATTCTCATGAAAAACTTGTTGGAAAGTGGGAGGAGATGGTTGAATTCTCTCATTTTGATGTGATGATTAAGAAAATTTCTTACACGAGGAGGTTTGGGTTTCCTTTTTTCTGTCGAAGTTTGGGTTTCTTTTTTTTCTGTCGAAGTCAGCATCTTTTAGTTTTATGAAATGAAGGAGGTTGACCAAATCAGGGTTTAGGTATCTTGAACAGTTTCACTTTATTTGCAACAACATAAGAAAAGTCGACATGTTTGCATTTAGCTTTCTTTCTATGAGATCTGAGACAATCTAGAACTTTAGATTAGTCTTTTTTTTTATCTATCGAAACATGCCACTGAAAGATTCTACTAAGACAAAAATGGGTTGTCAAGAACGTAGAGGAGGTAGGATGGGTAGTTGGTCATATCTGGTATGGATCTTACATGGACGGTAGTTGGAGTTTGTAGCTTTCCTAGGGTTCCCTCATCTAGAATCTCTGGAGAAGAGGATCAAGTTGGCCCTTGCGAACAGCTTGATGCACTGTCTCCCTTTAACCCTTTAAGCGAAATGCTAACTAATACATTATCCAACGAGCGTATTGCTAATTATTCATAATGACTAACTAATTATTAATCTTAGTACCATTTCTCTTCCCAATATTGCAATACATCTTAAATTCGAATTCTCCGTCCGGTTGATAATGAAGTTTAGGGTGGGTACAGTTTGATGTTAGGCATGAGGAAAGATTGAGAGGGAGATGAGGCTTGCCCAACTTTCCTAATTCTCAAGTTTGTGACTCGTCAGATAGATGGGAGAAGTGGGAAAGCAAGTCTCCCACAAGCTATGCCTACTGTGCACTTCCAAACTCCGCACACTGCGCACATGTTAAACGTGCATTGAGAAGAAATATAGGATTAGATTGCCTTAAATAATTCCACTATTTTACTTAGGGTTTCACTTTCTCCACATTCACGGGTTTTTTTTTTTTTTTTTTTTTTTCGAACACCATTTTTTCCTCCTACACACGTCCATTTATTTATAGCCTTTGAATTAATTAAGTCAAACAAAATCAAAGATTAGTAATAAGCAAGAGTACATAAGAAGAAAAGTCGTTCTTTTCATTTACAAGGGCTCAACAGAAACTCTCGAATTCTAATACACGCTACTTCTCTTTCGGTTACATAAACAAAACAACATTCCAAAATAATCAGTTACAAGTTACAACAAAGCTGTATTAAATTTTCTTCGACAAGACGCGGGCGGAGGAGCAACTTCTAGTTATACGCTATCGAGGTTTTAGTGTTAACAGCAAATTTAATGATTTCATGAGATGCTGCTCCGAATGGGTTGTGAGGAACAATGCTCTAAATGGCAGGTGTGTTCTACATCTTCCGCAGGGAACGGTATTGCAAGCGAACATTCTCTCCGGTTCCAATAATCTTGAGCAAGTACCTGCAACAATATGCGCACAAGCACGCTCACACCCAACTCTATTGTTCCAATAATCACTCGAAAAGGCAACGATCCAACACAGACAAAATCATACAAGCACATTCACCCAACCACACACACAATCAATCAAACAAGCATGCTCACACCACATATGTATAGGTATAAATTGTAGACTCGTGGGTAATAAAGCAACGTGAAAAAAGCAGAGGTTAGTCATGCCAACTTACCAGCCATTCAGACACTGGGATGTGATGACCGCTTCCTTGCCAACAAATTTTTCTGGAGTCCTCCTGTTCCCCTGCATAATTAAGAATTCACTTTACAAGTCCTACCTATTTGAACCAGAAGAACCATCATTGCCAGATAAGCAGTGAAACAAACTCACCTTAATTACCACTTTTTCATTCACAGAAAACGGGTACTGCACCCCACGAATCCCATCATCACCAATATCTCCATTTTCCTGCATAGCACAAAATATTATTCAGTAAAAATGATTGAAACGTGGATGTTGGTACACAATAATCTGTTAAACCTTTCCCATAAAGTTCCCGTGAACAAGATATTACGGTAGTGATGTTCTGATGATGGCTTGCATGACTTCAATAGTTAGGTAGCATTTTTATTACACACCTTGTTTGGTCTTCTTGATGAATCCATTTGGTCAACCAATTCTTTCCGACGCTTTCGGACAGTCGCATTATGAAATAGCCTTCGATCATCCTCATGCTTCACTGCTGCAGCTGCAGCTCTAAGCGCTGTTAAGGAAATGATTTTTTGTCAATATACAAATAGAAACCACAAGGAACGTATTGCTCATAAAATGGGAATGCAGGTGCAGCTTGATGATCCACAGCTGAAAAATATAATGTGTGCATTTGTACGCTTTTAATTTTTCAGAAAGAATATGAAATATAATGGAATAAGAATTTATTTAGGGAGCAATAAAAAGAAAAATGGAATGTACCAAGATTAGGAACCAAAGACCCGGTCTCAATTTCTGCACAGCAGAGGGTGCATCTTGACTGTGACGGGAAAAAAAAAAGTTATGAATCTAGTCCCTTCCCATCTGGAGGTTATAAATATACATGCGCAAATCCCTGAGCCCACTACCGAGCAATTATAGCAGCATTTCTAATATTTCTTCTAATACCAGGAGGATAGCCTACTTACTGTTTCAATGACTCTTCTCAACATGAGACCACCGAATGAATGCCCACAAGAAACTACCATAGCATCTTCGAGGAATGACCCACTGAAGCATTTATAGATCATACAGAAAAAGGTGAAAAAAGAAGAAACTTTAGCACATAATCGAACAGAACATTATACGAACAAAACATGTAAACATGATGAACAAGTGGAAGGACGAATTTCCAAAGAAAAGACATTTCAGAAAAAAGAAAACAGTGAGACTCAATTTAAAAGTTTGCTACGCAGGTAAGGAATTAAGTTCAGGGACAAATAACAACTTACGATACGGGATCTGAGAGAACACTTCTTAAAGATGGTTCCTTGTTTAAACTGTTTCGAGCTACCTGAAAATTCAAAATTTCATAATAAAAAAGGCGTCAGCCTGGGGCAAGCATGGGTTTAAAGACTAACAATTGTCTTTTTGGTTAATCCTGTCAACAATTTTCTTTTTGGTTAATCCTGTCAACAATTTTCTTGAAAGATTCCATCTATGGCCTTGCTGTGCATCAGCTACTTGAAGATAAAACTTACATAAGTGTTATCTGAACGACTGCCCAATACATCTTCCTCAGCAGAAAGATCATCCATAAACTGGCTTACAGATATTGGGACATAGCTGTGGGGAATGACATGACCAGCCGCTGCAATTGGAGAACAATCTAATATAGCATTACCTTGCGGCATGAGCCTAAATGCAAGCGATGCCCTACAAACACGAAATGCAATTATGTTAACTCCAAATGAATTTCCTATAAATTCGATTGAAAAGGTGGAAAAATAAAGCAGGGCATGCGAACAGCCAAGGCAACCAGATAACTTGTACCTCCCACCACTACTAATGCCAGAGGAGTAATCAGGTGCAGCTTTATACGGTGCAGCAGGGCGAAGGCCAGCAGTAACATGACTGAGTGCCTTACCTGTAAGCAGTAAAAGATCCCCAGGAGCTGACCCACCATCTGCTAGGTACCAACGACCATTGGGGTCACATACCTAAACAAAAAATAGTTTTCACAAGTAACTTTCAGAAATCATGAAGCAAGTGATCTTCTGTCAGAAGGGTTTAGAAAACAATTGAAACAAATGATAACAAGATGTAAAGCTCATAAATGCAAATGACACCCAGGTAAAAGAAGGGCACCTGTATACCAGTACTGTCTGAGGAAACCAATGTTAACAATCCCTTCTCAACTTCAGCATTCATTCCTGGCTTCCCTCCCCCAATAGCACCTTTTCCATTTTGCAAGGAAGCATTTGAGTAGGTTGCAACAAGAACTGATGAGGACACCTCATTCGCGGGCAATGGAGTATCGTCAAGTAAATGGTTGAAAACACTGCAAAGTACAGGTGTTACATAAGAGCAGATATATAATTTTGGTTAACAGGAAATCTAAAAGAAAAATTAAGTGTAAGAAACGATTAAAAAGACACCATCACCATCCTTACTCGCTTCGCAAACGAAGATGCCTAGCTATTGCACACAAAGCCACATGGGCCGCCTTGCCCATGCACCTAAAAATATCCGCCATGCATGGCGGGGATGAGTCCCAATCTTCCAAAGCCCTGCAACAAGTGAAGCTCTTTAGACTCCCAAATCAACTCTCTGAGGACAACCATGTCAAGACGGTTATTGTAAAGCTCAATTCGACAAGAAACAGACAGATAAATAAGTACACAAACAAAGAATCACAGTTTTAAGCTCACAGCTGAATGCAATTAGTAATCACAATGTTAAAACTTGAAAAAGGCGAATGCTTTGGCCGAAAAAACACACATCGCAACCTGCACTAATCACCAACACTGCAACACAATCCTAGCCCTAATTCTAATTTCTAACCAACTGATTCAAAATTAAGCAAAATACCTGCCAGCTCTGTACATGTGAACTCCACGGCTTCCTTTCCCAACACCGAGCTGAGCTCTACTCCTAAAATACAACCTGGAAGCTTCCAAGCCGCACCGCAGGAGCGCCGTGTCGTCGCTGCCCAATTCGATGACGGCCGCATTGTGCCTCGTCAGAGACCCCGAGAGCGCATCCACCGCCCTCACATACGACCCGCCAGGTGCCCCGTGGTACGGGGTAATATCGGAGAGCCGGACCCTCGCAAGCTGGCATTGGATTGTCGGCGCAGGCTCGCCGGACGGGTGGGCGGCCGCAATCGGCAGGACGTGGTCGAGAGGCGGCGGAACAGGAAGAGCATGGCGGGGCAGAGGCGAGGGGTGCTGCTGGGAGTGTGTAGGGGTTGCCGTGGGTGATCTAATGGCGGTGGGAGTGGTGGTGGAGGAGGGGGGAGTAGTGATTGAGTGCGACGCGGGTGCTGCAGAGTTGTGCTGCTGCATCATGATCACGACCATCAATCATTCTGAAGCAGCTTGATGTTTGCTTGCGATCAATGAAGTGGCTTCAAATTTCCTTGCCTTTTTTTTTTTTTTTGGGTTAATTTCTGAGAATCATTTTCTACTTTCTGGGAAAGTTAAAAAATCTGAATTGCAACTGGTTTATTTATTTATTTTTAATCTCTAATCAACGAAAGAACTCCTTGGAAGAAAAGGGGAGTTTCCGTTTAGGTTTAGGGTTTTTGCTGGAGAAAACGACAGTGAGAAGAAGCTGCGTGGGAGGAGGAGGCTCTCCTTCTCCCTCTCTCTATTTATTTATTTATTTACTTGATATTTTTCTCTCAATTTTTCCTCTTTAGATATTTTATCTTGTATGGTTGACTGCGTTTGTATTTTGACTATTTTCAGCTGTGTAGGCGCATGGTTCTAACGGAAACCTCTTAAATTAACGGACGTACTATCACCAAAATTAAGGACCAGCCATGGATGGAAATGTTGGTCTTTTTGATTGAAAAGTCGTGGGTTTGTGTTTTAAAAACAGCGTCTTTACAAAGTAATTATAAAGTAAGAGTATGACGTGCTTCTTGACTCTCATAAAACGAAAAATTTTATTTGCTTGAAATCGCCGTTACAATCAAATTAAAACTACAAAAATTGTAATAGAAGGAAATATCAATTTTGATAGGTTTTGGGCGGGACAAGTACTACAGTGGGTGCGTATAGTCGTCTTGCTTTTTCACGGACTCCAAAAACAAAGTAATTTACATATTTACCGATTTATTTTCCAACCAAAAAATTTACCGACTTATATGAAATCCAACGGTGAAAAATCATCGACATCACAATCGAAGGGCCCAAACAAGTTATGCGATTGCGCGCAAAAAATCTTCTAATCTAAAATCGCAACTGTTGCTGTCGTCTCGTCGTGCTGACTTCTGTCCACGTTCAAGCGTCCGCGAATCGGTAATTGGAAAATGACCAAATAACCCCTGCGCGGTATGGATTTTGCAAGCAGCGCCATGGCACTCGAATTCGATCTGGAGTAGAAACCTCTGAGAGCTTCAAACAGAGATTGCGAATTTGCGATTGGATCTCCAAGTTTTCAGAGGGACAAAAATGGCGGCCTTCATCAAGCTCGAGGATTCCCCAATGTTTCAGAAGCAGGTAATCAATATCTATCGAATTCCGACTCTTTTTTCTGGACAAATATAATATATATATATATATATATATATATATATATATTTTATGGATTTCGGATTCATATGAAAGCTTCAAGCTTGAAAATGATACGAATTGGGAACGTTACATCGCACTAGCTCACTGTAAATTGCAACATTCTCTCGAATTTTAGGTGCAATAATTGCACTCTTTCCAAAAAATTATTTTTTTGAGGACAATTTGTTTTACTGGATTGCAGTTTAGTTAATTGTATGGAACTTGTAAGAAAGGAGATAGGCAAGGAAATCCAAATTTCACGAGAAAAATTAGACATTTTTTGGTGCAGTTTATATTTTTCATTTTTTTGAATTCGAAGACTAGCTGTAGTCAAATTTAACAGGATTTATAGATAGTGTAGCTAATGTTGTATTTTGTTGGCATCTCTCGTGTTCTTAAATGGTATCGGAATGATGAAATTTGGCTTCTTTGTCAGATATATTCTATGGAACAAACAGCTGATGAGTTGAAAGATCGCTGCCAAAAGTTATACAAAGGGTCTAAGAAGTTTATGTAAGTGTCTGACGATATTCCCGTTTTATTGGTTCTACTTATGAGTTAATGAATCATAGTCTGCAAGTTTTGATTTTTGGCTTTGTTTCTCTCACAGGGGGGCTCTCGAAGAAGCATGTAATGGAGACACCACTTTTTCGGAATCTTTGGAAGCATTTGGCGGTGGACTTGACGATCCTATTAGCGTATCCGTTGGAGGTTGTTAGGTTTCATTTTTGTACCTTTTTCTAGAAAAATGTCTTGAAATTATAATGGTGCTTCTGAATAATGATAAGTAATGATTTTCGAAATTTGATTGTAGTGTTTTTATAATAGGAAATGATTTTAATTGTAGCTAGTGCTGTATTTAGTCTAATAAACAAATTCTGTAAAAGAGAAAAGTAAGATTTTGTAGATTAAGCTGTAATTTTGGTATAAAATGGAATGTGAAAGAGACATCATGTTATAAAATAAAAAAGAAGTTCCGTTGAAGCGGGTTATGTTTATCATCCTACTTTTTCTGTAAATTGGATAGCATTCGTTTTTGGTCTTTGATTTTGATTTCTTATTGTAACTTGCTATTAATGTGATATTTTCTTACAGGTCCAGTATTATCCAAATTTGTTACTGCATTTCAAGAGCTTGCCACTTATAAAGAGCTTCTTCGTACCCAAGTGAGTCTTAGATAGAAAATCACCGGCATAATTATTCTAAATGTGTTAAATGGTGAAAGTGTGGCACGGTTTTATGTCATTTGTATTAATGGTGAATCCACATGGTGCCATGGTGTGGTGGGTTGATGTATATATGAGGTTCAACAACTGATTCCAAATAAACCAAAAAAGGAATATATTTAAGTAACATTATGTAGAGTTCTTTTTTGCTTAATTGTCTCTCTTTTTTACATCCTAAGTGGGTAAAATTATGGATTACAGGTAGAGCATGTTTTAGTTGATCGGTTGATGCACTTTATGACAGTTGATCTGCAAGAAGCAAAGGTAATTTCTTTGTTCCTTTACAGCTGCTACTGTAATTATACCAATGGAAGTTGGTGCAAGCACTGTGTATTCAAGCTTTTCGTTTTTCCTGAAGCTTTATAATGGAAGGAACAAGCTCATACTTTTCTTGTGAATTGTTTTTCTTAGACAGAAGTTATGGCTATTGAGATGAAGTACTTAAAATCTCTGCTTTCTTTTTCCTAACATACTTTTCCCTTAATTTGGTAGGAATCACGACGTCGCTTTGACAAAGTTATACATGGTTATGATCAGGTATTGCAGATCAGCATGAACGTTTTGTACTTGTGTGAATATATGAAGCATGGAGATGATATTAATTCGATTTATAACTGCTTTTATAAAAGCTATGGTCTCTAAGAAAGGGGTAGCTTCTTGTTGCTTTGTCCTACCTAGAGGGCCATTTGGGTCTGGGTTTTAGGTTAGAATCAGTGTGGAACTCATTAATATGTTCTGTTTTTGTATGAAGGAAGAACCAGTATATTATACATAATAGGCTTTGAAACTGTTGGACCATGGAAGTTTTTATTCCCTATCTTATATTTTCTATCTGTATCCTTTTGGTTGGTTTTTCCCTTGGATCTCCTTGAATTGATATCTAATGAAGTTGCATAAAGTTTTGTATTACTCATTTCAGGCACGGGAAAAGTTTGTGTCCTTAAAGAAGAATACACGGGAAGACATTGTTGCAGAACTAGAGGAGGTGTGTCCCTGTTAATTAATTTTTTACTAACTAAAGTAATTTCTTGCCTAGACAGTAGACTGAGTTAGAAAAATTGAGGAGTTCACCATCCTTTATTCATGACAGGATCTACAAAATTCAAAATCAGCATTCGAGAAAAGCCGCTTCAACCTAGTATGTCTTCTATGTTTGCAGATCTCTTTGCATCTGTCGCAAATTTTTCCTTAAATGTTTCTGCTTGTAATGATCTTTTTCTGTGATCTTAAGGACTGCAGGTAAACTCACTAATGAATATTGAAGCAAAAAAGAAGTATGAGTTTTTGGAATCTATTAGTGCAATCATGGATGCTCATCTGAGATACTTTAAGCTGGTCTGTTTGTGCAATCATTAGATGTTATCTTCTTTACATGTGAATGTATGTCATTTCGACAACTGAGGAGAATAAATATTTATTTTCTATACTTTCTATTTGTGATTTAGGGATACGATTTATTCAGCCAAATGGAACCATATATTCACCAGGTATGAATGTAATTCACTTTTTTTTTATAGTTAAGAATAGATAAAGGATGTGAGTTCTTAAGAATAAGAAGTGATTTGTGAACCTTTCTATGTCATCAAAACATGCTTGCCCTGGGCAGAACCTTTCTATGGTTGTCATCTCTGACAAGTACTTTTATTTGTCAGTGTCATCAACTCTGTAATATTCAACTTTTTGTTGCTTCAGGGAAATATCATTTTGATTAATAATGAACTTGTTTTCCTGAAATCAGGTGTTAACATACGCACAACAATCTAAAGAACAGGCCACTGTTGAACAAGATAAACTTCACAGAAGGATTCAGGAGTATAGGACACAAGCTGAGCTGGACAGTATACGAGCTTCCAGTAATATTGAGCCTCCTGAAGCGGCTGATGGGAATCGCCCCTTTGGTTTAGCTTCATACAAACACATAGAAGCAATCATGCAGTCCAGTGCAAATGGGAAGGTACTATAATTGGTTGTAGTCTTTTTTCACAGTTAAACTAGTAAGTTTTTTCTTTTTCTTTTTTTTAATTTTTTTTTAATTTTTTTTGGCCTGATTGCACTTTTTCATAATATGATATGTAGAAAGTGTTAAAATGTGTTTTCCTTTTTTGACTTATAAGAGTCTCTTATTGTTTATATTCTTGGAACTCAACTTTTAATAAGACTCTGACACTTTATTGGTAATATTATTTTATTGCAAAGAAGGTTAATCACATAATTCTTTATTTTGTTTCATATCTTAGGTCCAGACGATCAAGCAAGGATATCTATTGAAACGATCTTCAAGTTTGAGGGGAGATTGGAAGAGGAGGTTTTTTGTACTGAACAGTCAGGGGGCTTTATTTTATTACAGAATTAAGGGTACCAAACCCATGGTGTGTTAAACATTTTCCCTTTTATGTTAACATTTTTTCTGCTAATTCTTAACTCCAAATTTTGGATTCAGTATCTTTGAATTATTTTAAGTAACCATACCAAGCATTTTATATTACAAGATGTTACTTTTGTTGCCTAGACTCCTGAATTTTCTTTTCTCTTGCCTCTTTCACCATCATAGGGCGGCTCTCAATCACATCATTTCACGCACTCACCGGAACATCACAGTGGTGTGTTTGGTAGATTTCGTTCAAAAAATAGGGTCGCAGCATCACTTAATGAAAACGTTCTGGGTTGCCGTACTGTTGATTTGCGTACCTCAACAATAAAGATAGATGCAGAGGATACAGATCTTCGACTTTGCTTCAGAATAATATCCCCATTGAAAACTTACACATTGCAGGTAATTAGCTAATGGGCTATTGGTTATTGCATTGTGCTGCTGTACTGTAGAACTTTAATGGCATGCATGGCTTAACTCATCTGAACTCTCAATATAACCCTTATACCAACTACTTCAGGTCAACTGTTAAACCGATGATTTGAAGGCATAAGATTTGAAATCGTGAAACCAAGTTTTTAAGACAAGTGCAATAGCACTCCTATTTTATTTTTGCTAGAAAGGCATTTTGATGAAAGGGGCTTGTTTTTGTCAATTTGTGCTGTACGTATAAGCAAACAGGAGAACCTCTTATAAAAACAGAAATCTCAGGAGGAGGATTTAGGCTAAATAAAATTGGAAACTAGTGAAATCTGAAAAACATGTTAGTCCCTTTTACCTTGTGCATTCTTGATTTTGCTGAATGAATAGCTATACAATTGAAGTATTTGGGACAACACTGTGATGGGCCACATTTTCCATTCTGTTTGGTCAGGCTGAAAATGAAGCAGATAGGATTGATTGGACAAACAAGATAACAGGAGCTATTGCATCGCTTTTGAATTTTCAGCTTCTTGATCAGGTCCTTACCTTGAAAGTTTGTGATTTTTCCGTATATCTAAATATAAAGATTTGTTTGCAAGCTAATACTAACGAATTTGGTTGCATCTTCTGCAGCCATATCCTGGAAGTCTGGATATTGAGAGTTGTAACTCTTCTCTTGGCACTGGTGATATGCGTCGAGTAAAAAGCACTGAAAGTTTAGGAAATACCATAAAACTCAACACAGTAGATTCTGTGTCTAGTATTCTCAGGAGAATTCCTGGAAATGATCTTTGTGCGGAGTGCAGTGCTCCTGAGCCTGACTGGGCATCTCTTAACCTTGGCATACTGTTATGCATCGAATGTTCTGGTGTTCATCGGAATCTTGGTGTACACATTTCAAAGGTGCGCAAAGAAATGAAAAGTTGAGACTGATTGTATTTTTTCTATGGTATGGATGTTAACGTAGCTTCCAGTTTATTTGGTATTATTTTCCTTTTGGCCTACCCTTCTATGCGATGAATAATGTGGATCGTGTGTGTTATTGTGGAAAGTTCTGCATGCCAAAAACTGTTGATCAAATCGTATTATTTGTAATTATTTTTAGCAAGTATTATGCATTGAAACACTAGAAACTAAAGTGGCTAAGGAATGAGATATGATTATCATGATTTCACGTTTGACAATGAAAGAGTACTTTGTACTAATATCTGCAGGTGAGATCTCTAACATTAGATGTCAAGGTTTGGGAACCTACACTTGTGGACTATTTTCGCAACTTGGGTAATGCATATTGTAATTCTATATGGGAGGGAACGCTTCTACTTGAGAATGAAAAGTAAGAACTCCAACATTATTTACAATGTAATCATCTAAGTAATGTGCTTTGGGGTATTTGAAGTTGTGTGTACTGCTGTGATTCTAGTTGGATGTGAAAATCTTTTACAGACTGGATGGTTCGAAGGGCAGGAGGGCTTCAATTTTAAAACCAGGTCCCAAGGATGCAATTCAGCATAAGGAAATATACATTCAAGCAAAGGTAATTCATTAACTTCCATTACTCAGTTCTAATATAAGAAAATGCGTATTGTTGGATATATGTCAACAATCTGTGATAAAATTATATATGCTAATAAATAATAAATGCGAATAGAAAATTTAACAGAGTATGAACAAAACAAAAATATAAAACAGACAACTTGAAGATCGAGGCTTGCGTACCGCAATGTCCTTGAAACAGAAATTTCGTCCCTACTCAGTGCTTGTAGTTCTACGGACGTCTATTTCACCAGGATTCAATGATCAAGTTAGAATTCCAGCACTGGAAAACTCAACTTTTGGCGAATTTCTGTGTGGTTGGCGAATTTCTGTGTGGTTTTCTCAGTAAGAAGGTTTAGGAATGTAGAAGAAGAATTTGATATTTTTCTGTATATATAATGGGATTATGCCTGTTCGCAACAGGAATGAGAATGAGATGTGACTGTTGGGAGACATCTGTTCAAAGTGGTGTTGTGCTCTCTCCCAAAGCCCAACCCCAAGGGTGAGCCCAATTTAATTATCCAATGCCTATTACTCCAATCACTTTCTATAAGGGACAAAGTGATGCAGGAGAGACCAAACGGGTCTCGAGGAGACGAGGGATAGAACCTGGGAATCACTCAACCAGGGGCAACGGAGCTCACTCGACGTTGCTAATCGTGGATTCACTCACACGACCAAGCCAAATGCTTGATTGGGGAAGGAGAAATCACTCACTTCAAATGCACAAGGCAAATATAATTTTCATTCATCAAAGTCTAGCCCCAAAGGCTTTTGATACATCAATATTTAAAGGAACTCAAGATAAGGAACATAAATGAATTACAACTTCCTAAAAGACTCTCACCATATTCTAAATGGACTTAACAAATTCCTAAGTAATTAAAATACAAAACATTTGTTATTCCAAAGCATATTAATGGTTTCAAATTGTTTTCTCCAAATCTTCTTCCCGCATCATTCTCCTCTTCTCGAAGAAAACTCGTCCTCGAGTTTAAATCTTCGTTGACTCCGTCTTGCATCAAGTGGCATCAGAGCAGGTTTTTCGCTGCGTATGAAGATCATGGGTGAGAATCTTTATCCGTTTGAATTTCAAATGGTTGAAGAGATTAGCTTGGTTGATTGGAATTCTCCCCCAATTTATGACAAGTACGTTGATGACGACATGGAAGGGATTAAGAGGATGCATCGGCATCTCACCAATCAAATTTCTCACATCGAAAGTCAACGACGAGGCATTGTGGTTTCCGAAGGGGAGGGCATTTGTTTGCAATGTGTTGACCCTTTTCATGATTACACTCCGTGGTTTGAGTCAACTGAAGAAGGAGATTATTGTTCAGCAGTTTACAATGAATTGGCACAAGATATGGTTAGTTTGAATTATCTTAGTTCAAATTATGGGTGTGAAAATATTGAGGCTTCGTCTTTAATTCATTTGAGTATGCCTCCCTTATTTGATCGTTGCTTGAGTAATTGTGAAATTTGTGATGGTTTTAGCTTGACTAATAACAAAAGTTTTGGTGGGAGAGAAGAAGGGTTTTCATCTCACGAATCTTTGAAGGAAGTCGGTGACGTTGTTGAAGTGGGAGATATCAAATTCCAAGATACTGTTGATATGAAAGAAGATGCTATTTATGAATACATTGATTTTATTGGTTTTGATAATTTTAATTGGAAGGCTTCTCAAGTTTTGGTTGATTTAGTCAATGAAATGAAAGTCGACATCGGTTGGAATACAAGATTTGTCATGGAGCATGAATTTACTATTTCAAGAATAAGGAAATATTCCAAGTATTTATTCGTGTGGAAAGGCAGAAATCAAGTTCAAGGTTACAACGGAGTCAACGAAGATTTAAACTCGAGGACGAGTTTTCTTCGAGAAGAGGAGAATGATGCGGGAAGAAGATTTGGAACAAAGCCTTATAAAGTGAGGAAACCTTTTGGGAATGGCCAATGTGGGACAATGAAATTTCTTCTCAAAATTTCCAACACGTATAGCTTGAAGTTGCACTAAGTTTTCGTGAAATTATTGCATTTAAAACAACCAAAAAGAAAAGAATGGTGAATCTTAACTTTCTGCAGAAGTTTAATATGATAGAAAACAGGGACAACTGTATGCCAGCTTAATAGACAATGGACACGACATAGAACTTTGCCTTTGCATTTACTGTATGAACACATCTTCCCATTATCTTCCAGTTTCCGTTGCCTTCTGAATGTTTCTCCTATTAGCCTATTACTTTTCTGTTTCCAGTGTGATGTACTGTAATAATCTTGACTTTTCTTTTTCCATAAAACTTAGAAAAAGGCTGTTATTGTTAATGCGAAAAATAATAATTGTATTCCCACAAGCAGTATGTAGAGAAAGTGATGGTTATTAGAGATGTAGCTGTATCGGGCATGCCTGTTCATGCAGCAGATATATGGGAAGCAGTCAAGACTGGTGATTTACAAGAAGTCTACCGTATTGTCGTGATGTCAGATGTGAATATTGTCGACACCACCTTTGAGAATGTGGTTACTCATGATTTATATCACCATGCTGATGCAAAACACTCGGAGTCGGATTTGAACACAATGGAGATGAAACAGTATGATCCAGTAGCATGTGAGAGAATCAAGGAGTCCAATGAGCCGGGGAACTGTCTTCAAGGTTGTTCATTGTTGCATCTGGCTTGTCACTCTGGCAATCCTATGATGGTTGAATTGTTGCTGCAATTTGGTGCCAGCATGAATTTGCGTGATTTCCATGGAAGGACTCCTTTGCACCACTGCATCGCCAGCGGGAACAACTCGTTGGCAAAGTCTCTACTTAGGAGGTAAGGGTTATCTACTTGGGTTAAAAACTGTGCTTCACAGGAAGAAATTCATCTTTTTGTCTAATTGGTAGACGAAAACTTGTGATGCAGGGGTGCACGCCCGTCAGTTCAAGATGGAGGAGGGCATAGTGCATTAGAAAGAGCGATGGGGATGGGAGCAATTACAGACGAGGAGTTGTTCATACTACTTTCTGAACACGAGTGAAACAAAAATTTCGTCCGATATGCAGGTTTCCTTCTCACTTTCTGCTAATGCCGTAAACCGTTTTGAAATTACTTCATCACAAGTATTTTCTTCATCGCAACTCTTTTCATAATGTAATGTAATATATCTGTAGGGGAACTGTGAAGCTGAAATTCTGATTTAGTGCAGTTTTAAATTAATTGTTCTTAGTCTTGGTCAGATAGTTTGAGTGTGAGAGTGCACACTCTATTTTATTTATGAATTTTATTGAGATCCATTTAATATTGCACACATCCATCCATTCGCACACATACCGTCAATACTTATGTTGATGATTGATGGAGGAGGATCACTGTCTATTTTACTGTAGCTAGTCATTTAACTTTTCGTTGTTTTACCATCTATAAGAACGGGACCCAGATTAGTAATGGGATAACGGTATTTTGTTAATACGTAATTATTTTAAGTATAATTATTATTATTTATTTCGTAGAAGGAACAAAAGAAACATCTCACCATTATATATTAAAGAACAAACAATGAGTGACAACTCCAAATCAAGATGAACGAACTCTTTAACCACATCAAATTTTCTCTAGCAAAAGAGTACCCAACAACTATCTCCATCGCATGATTCACTTTTTTTCTTTCCCTTTATTGGTAGGGGTGTGATATCAACACATCATTTTTTACTTCTTACACACTATTTTAATTTTTTGGTTGTTAGAGCGGATGAATTAAAGAAGATTAAATGATAGAAATTAACAAGGTGGTAAAGAAATCTTTTGATTGCTCATTTCCTCCACCTCATTCACGTGGCCCCAAATTTAAATGGATGATGAAAAGTATTTGAGGAAAACAGGTTTTAGATCACATCCTATCCATCTAAACTTACTGTTCGAGTGTAAAATGACTATTTGAACCTTTTTAACCAATTAGAACAAACACGTTAATCAACATTTAACAATAAATTATCAATAATTACGTCATATGATTTTACAAAATATAATTTAATTTTAAAAAATCAATAACATGACCGGTCTATTTATTTGGGTTCATTTTCGAGTATCTTATTTGTCTGTGGGCTACCTATGGCCCAAAAGTTTGATATCTCCAGGTAAATTTCCGAATATGAAAAGCGTAAAGGCAAAAGCAAAATAAAGAAAGGGTCTTAGGAGGAAAAAGAAAGAGGAATCTTTGCCATAAAACTCATTTAAAACTTAGGCGGGCTTTTTGTAGTAAGACTTGCTACAAGCCTGCAAACTGACTTGCATCCCGAAATGGCAGCTCTGACTCACTTCGATGATTTAATCACTCTCTCTCTCCCTCTCTCTCTCTGAACCCAACTAGATATCACCCAACCGCTCTACCTGAAACCTACTTTCCTGCGTCTTCTGCCACTCTGCCGCCGCCTCTTCCGTAGGTGGATTTCCAGATCATGGCTTCATCACTGCTATGGGTATTCATCGCCTCAATGATGTTCGCTGTCTCCGCCGTTTTTTGCGGCCCGTCATCTACCTATTGCATTGTGTCCTTCGCATGTTTTCCTTCTGCCCCCTATATAGCTCCTCATTTCGGTCATTTTCAAAATTCTTCCGGTCCTAGTCACATCATATCTCGTTTAATAATGTTATGCATTACTAATCCGTTTCATTTATGCTTGACAGGTTCCATTCAATTCTTATGATCGTGGCAGCTCATCGACTGCGGAGATGGTTGGTTGCTCATACCGAATTTGCACTGGTTTATGCTCTCATCCGAGCAACAAGTGCACTTACAATATATATCACATACGGAGATGGAGATGAGGTTGCTGGGTATTATGTGTTTGATCAAATCCATTTTGACATGATTACAGGACAGTTTAACTCTTTTGAATCCGTTATTTTTGGGTAGGAAGCTTTTAACTTTTTTAAGTTTTAACAGCCAATTATTCGTTTGTTGTTTATCGACAGTTAATTTCCCTTTTGATGTCGTCTTGGAAACAGGTGCTCTACCTATAAATCTGGCATGATCATAGGGAGTTCATATGGCATACTTGGGTTTGGTCCAGGAGATGTATCTACTATTTCACAGTTGTCATCTCGAGGGATAGCCCCGAAAGTCTTCTCGCATTGTCTGAGGAGAGATGACAATGGAGGTGGTGTACTTGCTCTTGGGGAGATAATGGACCCAAAGACGGTTTATACTCCCCTTGTCTTATCAGCAATGTAAGTCTCTAGCGTGCATAAACTTGTTTTGTTTGATTAAGTGTTTCTTTCTGTATCTAAATTAACTAACTCCTAATTCGTTTTTCAGGAGTTACTATGTAGATCTCCAGAGCATTGCTGTGAATGGAAAATTATTGCCGATTCATCCAGCAATCTTTAGCACATCACAAGATCGAGGCACATTAATTGATTCAGGAACAACGATGGCATACCTCGTCAAAGAAGCTTACGATGCTTTCGTTAGTGCTGTAAGTTTTCTCACTTATTTTTTATTCACTTTTGAAATAGATATGTGTTTGTTTTCTTTATGAAATTTTATGCACATAAACTTTTTGTTTGGTTACGTGTAGATAAATCTCGCTGTTTCAAAATCTGTGAGTGATGCAAGGAAACATTATTACATAGTTTCCAGTTCCACCAGGTTGTCTCTATTTCTCCGCCTTTCTACCTCTTAAAAAATAACAAAGAACACTGACATTTATGTCAACTACTAATTTTTCAGTTTGGATGAGGTATTTCCTCTAGTCAATCTAAATTTTGCTGGTGGTGCGTCAATGCTGTTGAAGCCACAAGACTACCTTGTGAATAGCAGTAGTTATGTAAGTTTTTCCTCCAACTTATTATGTAAAACTTCTTATTTAAAAAACAATTGCAATATATGACAGATGATTATTGTTGATTGTATGAAAGTGTGATGGATGATCTATTGTTTCAGAACGGTTTTACTACGTGGGAGATCGCTTTTCGAAAAACTCGTGGAGGGTACAACGTTTTCGGAGGTTTGACCAGAATTTAGATGGTTATTAAATTTTTAAAGTAAAATATTGTTGAGATTATGCTGATTAATGTTATATATAATTGGAGTTATTTTATATAATATGTTTGTGAAGTACACTTGAGTTTGTCACATTTTATAACATGATCACATTGTTGTTTCTTCGCATTGCAGATGTAATCCTTAAGGAGAAGATAATTGTGTACGATTTGGCTCGTCAACGGTTAGGATGGGCAAATCGTAACGGTAAGTGTAAATTGTTTTTTGGTTTCCAATTTTCACTAGACTATAGCTTTATGTTAATCATGTTTTAAAATCTCCCGTTTTCAGGCTCGTTGCCTATAAATGTAAGCGTAAATTTTGGCAACGATGAAAGTAGTAATACGCGACACCGGAATGGGAGCTCATCAAGGGGTGCGTGTATCAAGTTGTTAACTGGAATATTATTGATGCATATATATTGGATTATGTAATATAAACTCAAATTATATAATTTCGATTCTCTCTTGAATATAACTACGAATGCTATTGTCGCAACATTTGAAAGCGATCATCTATGGTTGATAAGATTAACAATCATACAAGGTATTAGTCTAGATTGGCATCCAATTAATGTTGATTTGACCAAATATGTTAGAACAATTACATTCCTACTCAGTGTTGGTTGTAGCAATTAGATATTTACCTTCTTATTCCAACCACTCCGGTGTTGCCATATGTCATTTCGGTTTATTATTTACTCATTTTCTTATGTTTTATATTTATATTTAATTAAAATAATATCAACTTTAGATATTTGTATCTTGTCGAAGTAAGGAACCATGACATATATGTTTGGAATATATTCCATTTAGAGAGAGTTGAAAAGCACTATCTCTTTCAAAGGTTCTATACATCCGCCCTTTCAAAAGGCATTTCTTTGAACTCGTTCTGACATTGCTTACAATAATAAGTCCTTAAACTAGGTTTGAGTCAAGTGAATAATTAAGTGTTGCGAGACGAGTTTTAGGGAAAGAAGGTTTAATTACACTTAGTCGTACATTTGGTCCCTTGCTAGCTCTGTTGAATCTGTCGAGTTTGGTTTTACCTACAGGGTGAACAATCGTGCAGCGCATGAAGTAGCAGCTTACATCTCAAAGATTGATGGTAACTATAAATGTGATTCTATAGGACTTGAATTTCCTTTTAACATTCTTACAGAGAATATAAACTTATTTATTAGAATCTAATAAATTTATCCTTAAAAAAAAAGGTTAAGGAGGAATGGGCAACATGGAAGAATCCATGAGGGTGATGGCGGCGGCGTTGGCAAGGTGGGTGTTTGTCGCCGTTGTCGGGGTTGGGTGATGAGATGGTGGCGGCTGTTGGGTCGAATAGAGAGAGAGGGGAAGATGGTACTGTTCTTGGAGCTCGGTTGGGGCTGTTCGTTTTCTCACTTTTTATTTTGTTTATGTATAATTTATTTAATTAAATTCTTTAAAATAAACATTTTGTATGAAGGGTAATGTTAGATAGACTAAATTTGTAAATTAATTTTTGTAAACTAAATTATGTGGTTGATGATTGAATTATTACTTAAATGTTGATTAACTTGCTTAATTTATATTGATGACACATCATTTGGTTTGCAAATTTAGCTTAAAATTTTAGTTTACCTAGCTAGCATTATCCTTTATATTAAAGTTAGGGGTAATGCTAGGGACACAAAATTTTCAAACAAAATGATATGTCACTAATAGAAATGAGCGTGTTTATTAACGCTTAAGTAATAATACAATTATCAACTTCTATGTTATTTAATTTACAAAATTTAGTCTATCTAACATTACCCTGAAAGTTAACCTGGACTAAGTGAGATGATAGATGTCAGACAATAAATGTATGTCTAGCATACACCAAAGTTTAAAACGGGTAGCAAAAATGCAGCCAACATATATTTGTCTTAGGAAAATTTGTCTATGCACACATGCATTTTGTTAATCGAATCCAGCCTTGGGTAAACAATCATCTATATTTGTATCTTCTATGTATATAAGGGGAGCACTCCAAAATGGTGAAACATTCAAAATACCATAAATTGCCCTTCAAGAATTTTAAAATTACAATTGAATTAAAATGAGTTAAAATAATTCAACTAATATATTAATTTTGAATGAATTTAAAATTTAAACTTTAGAACAAAAAAAATAACAGAAACCCACGTTAGTGAGTGGTTTATGTTTAACTTCTAATTTATTTTCAAAAGTTCTATATATATAAAGGGAGCGTACCCCAAAATGATGAGACATTCAAAATACCATAAATTACCCCTCAAGAATTTTAAAATTACCATTGATTTAAAATGAGTTAAAATAATTCAACAAATATTAATTTTGAATGAATTTAAAATTTTAAACTTTAGAACAAAAAACATAACAAAAACCCACGGTAGTGAGTGGTTTATGTTTAAGTTCTAATTTATTTTCAAAAATATTTTTAATAAAGATTATATAAATAGAAAAAACTTGAATTTCTTAATTTATTTTGTAAAAAATCATTAAAAAAAACTTTAATTTAACATACAAATGCAAATTGTCACGCTCATGTTTGACAAACGGCTAGTTTATAAAAAATAACCTCTCCAAATCCAGCTATATTTTAACTATAGCTAGATGTAGAGAGCACTAATAAATAAATAAAATATTATATCTTGAATTCATATCTGGCTAATTTAGACGCCTAATTATTATAGGCAATAAATATAATTAATTAATGTAATTTGATTCTGTTGAACTTTTCACCATTAGTGGTTGATGATTTTTTATTTTTTTAAAAGGTAAAAAATCCATGCATCATGCATGAAACGACACATTGAATCTAGACATGCAATTAAAGAAAGAATTCTAAGCTTCAGCTATATAATAGTAGATTTTGAGAAAAGTAATACTAAAAGAAAAGTTTTATTGCAGGCTTCAAGTTTACAACCATCTCTTCTTTCGTTCTAGCCATCAACAAATTGGAATATGGAGAAAGGCTCCCTCAAGTTAGTTTTCCTCATGGTGCTATTGTTTGCTGCATCTTGTGGTAAAATGCTTCTCTTTAATATTTCCCTTTTTCCAGTTACAATTAAATGGAATCGAGTCTTTGGACTTGCCTAATTCTAATAACCCATTTCTCAATGAACGAGTCAACACTTACCCTGCACAGACACACACACACACACACACAAAAGACTCCTATTCAAAAAGAGGGAAACAATGAAATATATAAAGAGGTTTTATATCGTTAATACATGATCTCTACGGTGGTCCTATTTTATCCTATTTATGCATATATGCCCTTTGATATGCTTATCGAAATTTCAGTTGGAGATGGACAATAATTTCAATAAGAAAACTATTTTTATTTGTGCAATTAATATTAGGAAATGTTGGTTATAGGTGTACAACTGGAGTCGAAGCAAAGCACTGGCCGGAGCCTCCTTGCCAAACAGTCAAAGATTGTGTTGGCGAAAACTGTGAATGCTATGAATACTATTGTTATTGTAAAGGAGGAGAGATGAAGTCCATTTTTGAGCAAGCGCAAAAAGAAATCCCTAATTGAAAGACATTAATTCGCGCACTAATGGTTTCAAAATATTTGTGCGCTATTAAGTCCGGTAGCTGCGAGAAATCTATGAATATAAAGAATATTTATGAATAAGACATATATTTTCGTTGTCCAAGCAAATTTAATTCTCGCACTAATCTTCTAATCATGCACGGGAGGAAATTATTATCTTTTCCAGATCCAAAGTTAGTGATGGGGTTGTCAAAATGAGTTTGACGCTCTACCTTAATATTAAATTTGTGGTATCGTATTAACAAGTCGCGTAAGATATAGCCTTATTTATACAACATGTGATTGGTTAAAGTGCTTGGACGCAAAGACTGCCCTGTACCTGTCGAACTAGCTAAATTTAACTAGTTGGTTTCGACATTTTCACAAGCTAGGCAAGTAACGAAGGGCCTCGAACTTGAGCCCTTTTATTTAAATCTGAGCCCAATTTCAAATCTCCAACCTCCCACGATTGATCAGCGGCTAAGGGCCGGGTTCGAAATCCGTTGTTAGTGTGGAAGTTAGAACTAGAGCCAGAATGAGGTTTAAATGCCTTTGTAGGTCTTCTCTCGGCTCTCGAAAATGATGAATAACCGTAGCTTACTCTGAAACAATGCCTTCGGAAAATAGTAGGAAGATGCTGACTTGTCACCTCCACGGCAGGGACGGAAGCACTTGCCTCCAGTGGCGAAGCCACGTGAGGGCGAGGAGTGGCGGACGCCACTCCCCTCGCCGGAAAAACAAGAGAGGAGCACTCGTTTTGCCCCTCCCCTGGTCGGAAACCACTGCTGCTGCTCTTCTTCTCCGACTGTCTGAGGTTGAGCGCTGTGCAGAGCTGCGTTTCAATTTTTTTTTTTTTAAAAACCAGGCCAAACGGTGCCGTTTTGATAAGTTGGACCTGGTAAAAAGATTCAAAAACAAAATGAAACGGTGCCGTTTTGATTAGTTGGAATAAAAAAAAAATTATATGGAGAGGGGGGGCTACCGCGTGTCCCCCTATTCAGCCATTCATTCAATCCCCCAAATTCCCAAATTCCAACCCGTCGTTTTCCCCTTTTCTTCCTTGACCAAAACAGAGATAAAGGCAATAACACAGTGGCCAAAGACGCATTTGACCCTCTCTAGTTTTACAACTATCACCAAAACCTTCATTATTTCATATCAAAGCTTGCATTCTACAAGAAGATAACATCTATCACTATTATCATAAATCATTTTCATTAGGGGGCTCAATAGTACACTAGGACACGCTGACGTCACGAAGCTCTACTTGGGCAGCCGCTGCATTAACGGCATCCAGAACATCGTAGAAGCGAGAGTGGGGTAAAACGAGTGTAATATACGTCAGCAGCAGCACACCCACCGTTTAGCCTTTTCTGCTGCGCCAGCCGCAGCCATTCTCCACGCTCCAGCCGCCATCAAACCCACTATTTAGGTAAATTTTTTAATTCCTAAATTTATAATCCCTAACCCTAATAAATTATTTAAAACAAATTTTGTTTAATTGTTATTGAATCATATAGTAATGCACTCAATTGTAATTTGTTTGTATTGATTAATTATGGAAGACATTACTATATGAAAATATTTAGTTATTGCCATTTTTCTTTAACCTTGCACTCTTTTAAGTTCCCCCCTCCCCCGAGAAATCCTGGCTTCGCCACTGCTTGCCTCCTCCTCCCGGATCAGACATATCACCCCCCAGGAAAAGGAGGCAGGATGTTGATGCAGATAGAGCAGGAAGGACGTTAGTGAAGATCTTTCTCCGCCAATGAAGGGAAGGAAGCACACTGATGCCGATCTTTCTCCACCTAGGAAAAGTAGGAACAATGTTGATACTGATCTTTCCCCACCAAGGAAAAGCAGGAAGGACGTTGATGATGATCATTCTCAGCCAAGGAACAAAAAGCAAGTCACTCCGCACCCTCGGAAAGAGCAAGCTAAGGTTGGTCTGATCTCTGGCCGAGAGATCAGTGACGAGACCAATAAAACGAAGAAGGATGAGTGGTTAAGTTATTTGCCTGTTTTAACCAACATATTCAGCTAACTTGGTTTCAAATCGAGTAGAGGGATCTTCATCCTCTTTTTACTTTTTGGTAGAGGTTGCCCTTTGTGGTCTGACTTACAAAACATTGTTTTCTGTAGATTTCAACAGATGGATCCTTCTGTAAGTGGGAGGGAGGCAGTACCTATATATCGTGATAAGAAAACAGGTAAGCTGAAGTTCTATTTTCTCCTTTTATAGTTATGTATATGACTTTTGTGTTGTTTATCTGGGTCTCACACGCCAACGCTGCAGGGGAACGCATTTCAAAGGAGGAGCTTCTGAAATCACTAAGGAAAATAGATGAAAAACCAAAGGTATGCTGGAACTTATCATTTATTGTGCCTTTTGAATAGAGTAGTAACGGCCATTTTGCCTGTATTCGAATCAGGAGATACAGTTGGAATGGGGCAAAGGCTTGGCCCAAAAGCGGGAAGCTGAAACTAAGCTGGAGGAATTAGAACTTGAGAAGGAGAAGCCTTTTGCACCGACTAGGTAAATGCTACGAACGTCCGAGTTATCTTTTCCTTTGTTTTCTTGGTATTGCAGTGTTTAATATTATTCGTTGCAACCCTTCGATAGAGACCATCATTTGTTGTGTTTCGAAACTGTTTAAAGTCTTTATCACTTCTTATCCTCGTAGCATTCTCTGATTTTATCTTGTGTTTGCAGAGATGATCCATAACTCGACAAAATTTTGACTGAGAGAACAAGATGGGGCGATCCCATGGCACATTTGGTGAAGGTAATAAGTTAGATTCGCTATGTTTTAGGTATATAATTATCAAAATTAGTACTGATTTGGAGTTTGACATTTGTTTTGCTGTCATGCTGCAGGAAAAGCATTCTGAGCCAGTTCTTGCTAACTTGGGGGATGATGAGAAAATGAAGGAATCTGGATTCGTTATTCCGCAGGACAATCCTGTTCACAGCTGGTTAAAAAGAGGATTGGATGCTGCACCAACTCGACACGGAATTTTTAGGACTCCATGTAAGATTGTGAATGACAATGAATGTTGTATTGGATCATTTTGTTGTAAGCCCATTGTCTACCGAGTGGTTAGCAAACAAAGTGATCCGATAATCCTAACCTAATAAGGATTATGGAGTCTTATCCCTTGCAATTAACCTAGAGGAAATTTGATAGATTTATTACGAAGATACTGTATCATGGTGGGACTCTAATTGATTTGGAATATCCCTTTAATCAGTTAATAGGCCGGATTAAAGGGATGAGCGTCTATATATTAGGAGGTCCCTGCACTCACAGTATTATCCTATTCTAGTGCAAAACCCTATTTCTGTGCACAAGGACTTTCGGCTGCTAGAGTGTAGAAGTTCCTCCTTGAAACCCTAGCACCCATGGCTTCTTCTTCCTCCACTTCTACAGATAAGTTTAATTTCCTTTTCATATTGATTTTGCTATTGTACTCGTGATCCTTCCTCCACTTCTACAGATAAGTTTAATTTCCTTTTCATATTGATTTTGCTATTGTACTCGTGATCCTAATGTCTTGTTGTTGTGATTTCAGAATATGTCTTACATGTGGTATCAGAGCCACACAACAAGCTTAGGGTTCGATTCACAGGTAATTTGATTAATTGTAGACGATTGACACAAGTGAAGCATAATTTGTGTTTATCGTTTGGTTGGCTATTTTGACCAATCGATCCTGTGAGACTTCATAAAGATGCTTCCGCAATTTTGTATCACTGAGTCTGCATTTTTGTTTAGGGATTTAGGTCCAAATAAATTGAAATTGGGCATGGAAAATAAAAAGGGAAATAATTTAATTACATGGTGAATTTGGAATTCATAATTAGTCACCGGCTAATTGTCTTTTTCCTTCCGTTCGGTAGAATATGGAGTTTTCTTGAGTATATAGGGTTGTCTTCCTTTTCCAGAATAATTATTGTTGTGCTGCACAGAAGGATTACATCACGGCTTTGGGTTTATTGTATTTATTAATTATATTGCTTTATTGATTTCATGATTAATTAAATCTGTTAGATAGAAGGAAACTTTTATTGGGGCTTTCGATGAATTAGATTATTTTTGAACCATAAATCTTGCGATTCTGATGGACTTTAGTTATTTTGACAAATTTGAAATTCATGTACCTCATTTATATGAGGAGTTCTGGGCTATCGATTCTTAATTGAGATTTTGGGGAGTTTCTTCAATGGTGTCGTAAATCTTTTGCAGACTCTTGTTTGGTATAAGTGCATATTTCTATATAATTAAAAATGTGACATGAGGAAAAGGGATTGTTGAATTTTGGCAATGAGGTTTTTCTTTCATAACCAGGCTTCTGTTTTCTGCAAATTTTTTCTTGCAATTTTTTTTATCACGTTTACCTGGGCATAAGATAAACTGAAATTAGGTATACAACTCTAACAAGGTTTGTTGTATGCGACTTTATGGACTCCTATTTGATAATTATGAATTAATAATTAATAAATATATATATCAAGGTCACTATTGTTTTCGGTGAACGATGACCTAATCTTATCTTAGGTAATATTTTGATTTATTATATAATTTTATGATTATTAATTTAGTTGATAAATATTACCGGTTCCTATTTGATTATACTAAAAAAAAAAAAAAAAAAAAGGTTAAAACATGCAAACAGTAAAGGGTTTCTCCCTCGCGTGAGGGTTTCTGTTCATACCCAGCTTACACCAACCTCCTTCAATCACTGTAATGCTCGAATTGAAGCTTGAAATTTTGGGGTATTCCCACGAAGGTGTGAAACTGCTTTTCATACATTATTGCAATTTGGTTGAATTGAAATTAAGCTTTTGGTTTCAACTGAATTGATTTGTGATATTTATAATTGAGACGTTGAAAAACTATCTTGTTGTTTCTGAGCAAACATAGTGTTTTCATTTGGGATTAATTCAATTTTCTGCAGAATAGTCTGTTTGTGATATTATTTTGATATATCAATGTAACTCATAAATTCATGAAATTTTAGTATGATATACATTGAGATGTTTTTTTTAAATAGGAAAAATTTCACGAGCATTGGTTTGAAAATGAATTATTGGTGAATTTTTAATCTCGAGACTGTACTGCAGAATTTATGCAGCTTCTGCAGCACATTCCATTTTGATTTTATTTTCAGCCCACTTGTAGAATTGATCGAATTATGAAATTTTGGGTGATAGTAAATTTATATGTCTACTTTATTTCTGGAAATTTTCATGCATATTGGAGAAAAATTGAATTTTTGGTGAATCATTTAGTCTCCAGTATGTCCTGCAGAATTTTTGCAGTTTCTGCAGCACATCCCATTTCTAATTTACTTTTAGTACATTCTAAAGTCTCAAAAATTATGAAATTTTGGGAATTAACAGATTTGTAAGTTTACTTTATGTCTGAAAATTTTCATGCATATCGGATGAACAATGAATATTTGGTGAATTTGTAATCTCAGGTCTATACAGAATATTTTCTGCAGTTTCTAAAGCACCTCTCTTTTCAAATTTATTTTTGGCTCGCCTATAAAATTTTAAAAATCATGAAATTTTGCAAACTAGTAGCCATATATGTCTAGTGCATAACTAAAAACTTTCATGACAATCTAAAGAGAATTGAGTTTTTAGTGAATTTGCAAACTAAAGTAGTACTGCTGAATTTTGGTACTTCAAAACTAGTTTTATTATGTGATATTGTTTCACTGATTTGTGCACATCTACTGGTACCGATTATTATACAAGGTTATGGTTCCAATATGTCCTTATTTTATGCAAATTCTCAATACTAATGAATTTTATAGACAACACTGATTAAATTTTGATTTAAAGATGTATTGGTTTGTTTTGCTTAAACCAATGTTTTGTTTGGTCATCAATTTTGATTATGATGATGATTGTCTTTTGAGAGAAAATTGGAAAGTGACATCAGTTTACTAATTGATCATTTTGGTCCCTATCAAATAACTGAATAACCATGTTTCCTCTTTCGAGAACTCTATTGTTCAATGTCAACAACGACATACTTTTGTGTCTGATTGAATCTTTTGAGAATCATTAAATATCCAACAAAACGGTTATTTAATACTGTTCTAAAGGATTATTTTGAAAAATCAGAATTCTAATTTATATGGTGAATACTTTTGTCCCAATGGGAATTTCAGAAAATCACTCACCAATTATAAATTAGTATTATAGCAGATCATAAAGTACTTCTAACATATTTTCATCTGGCCAAAGCTGTTGAAGCTATATGTATTCTGTGTATTTTATGTTTTGGCTAGCTATGCAGGTATTTTCTTTGCATGATTAGTTTCTGCCCAAAGGTGTAACAATCATGCAATTTGCAATTGGTTCGATGCTCCACAATTCGTCTACTTTCATAATGAATCTTGCAGAATCGAGAATGAGTAGGTAAATTTGCTAATCTTTTGCCTTAATTTTCTGTGAGTTCTAAATTGGATTAAAATTATTGTTGAAAAATCGATGTTGTTGAGATATCTATGTGTTTACTTTAATCGACTTTGTTTTAGAATTAAAACATAAATTTTGAGTTTGGAATCTCTTATTAGGTTTCATTTTAATGTATGACCTAATCTTTAACACATATGTGTCTTCTCTCTTACACTAAAATAAATTTTGTAGCCATTGGTTTATCTAATCACTTGTCACTTTTATCGATTAATGATGTTGAGATATTGTTCCTTATATAAGCCTAATTTTGATACATATAAATTGGTTTATTATGTCCAAACCAACTATTTTGTGACTCAACAAATTTGTTTAAGAAATTTTTTTTGTGTTTTGAGCATATTAAAGATTGTAAATTGGTTTTATTTAAATTATGATTAATTCTGAAATTTTGGTAGAGCTTACACTATCTTTATTGATTCAACTAGCCTATATTTTGTTATATGAAAACCACTTTCTCTAGTGTTTAATCTTGCAATTTTGAGTGTTTGCCCAAGTGGGAGAAATAATGTATTATGGGCTTCACACTCATCAATTTTGCATGCTTTTAATGGTCATAGTTTTGGTAGATAAAATGTACATTATCATACTTGTTTATATTTTATTAGTTATGTATGCAACTAATCTTGCAGGAAATTCAAGAAGGGTTAATAAGTATATTCTGCTCAAAAGTGTTTTGCTTATTAATTCTTGTTTGTTGTTCAAGAAATTGGACTTGTGATTTATATGTTATTGAGGAATAATTAATCTGCTCAAAAGTGTTTTCTTATTCAGTACAACTATAAATCAATGTATAGTGAAGCATGAAATTAACAAGATTGTATATACTTCATCTGCTCAAAAGTGTTGAAGCTATATACGTTTGCCCTTGTATTTTATGTTTTAGCTATGCAAACCTAATATAATTAGTTTCTGTCCAAAGATGATTCTGGAATTATATGCTTTTGATGCCATAAGAAAACATTTAGTTAAAGTTTTCTATTTCTGTCAAATGTTAGATGAACAAAACTGACCAAATGATTTTGTATAGTTTTTCAGTCACAATAGTCACTTCCCTACAGATATCTAGAATAAAGATGTTGAGCTCACAAGTTTTATGTTTTAGATCCCATGACTAATGTTTTGCTAATGGGAGTATTGGAAAGGTATCTATTTCATTTTGCAGACATTTACAAAGTTTTGTTTTACTCTCTTAATCAGTGGGAGTAATAATAAGTTATCTATATAATTTTGTCTCTGTTAATCAGTGGGAGTAAGAGATTACCTTTTGTGTTAAAAATTTGAAGTGTTAGTGGCTAATACTTTAAGAGTAAATTTGGTTTTAATAAGAGGTCCTGATTTTGTAAAACAGTATATCGTATTTTACTTGTTCTCTTAATATATTCTAAATTGACAGAAAAGTTGGATGTTGTTACCAACGTTGTTGAGTTCTTTTGTGAACTACTTTTGTACTGAAATATATTTTCATATTTTCAGTTTGACTATTGTGAGCTAATATTTTGACTATTAGCTCTTGACACCATGACTTCGTTAGTAAAAAAGTACTTTAAGTTGAATGTGTATGTAATCCTGGAGTGCAATGGACAGACTAAGTTGTCCTTTGTTTTCTTTGGTTCTGCATTCAATTCAAAGTGACAGGTTGCTAGGAAAGGTTATTGCATACTTATGAAGACTCAGTGATCACCATGAGTTCTTATTTTGTTAGGATGAATCATTGACATTCAAGTGGGAGAATGTAAGATTGTGAATGACAATGAATGTTGTATTGGATCATTTTGTTGTAAGCCCATTGTCTACCGAGTGGTTAGCAAACAAAGTGATCCGATAATCCTAACCTAATAAGGATTATGGAGTCTTATCCCTTGCAATTAACCTAGAGGAAATTTGATAGATTTATTACGAAGATACTGTATCATGGTGGGACTCTAATTGATTTGGAATATCCCTTTAATCAGTTAATAGGCCGGATTAAAGGGATGAGCGTCTATATATTAGGAGGTCCCTGCACTCACAGTATTATCCTATTCTAGTGCAAAACCCTATTTCTGTGCACAAGGACTTTCGGCTGCTAGAGTGTAGAAGTTCCTCCTTGAAACCCTAGCACCCATGGCTTCTTCTTCCTCCACTTCTACAGATAAGTTTAATTTCCTTTTCATATTGATTTTGCTATTGTACTCGTGATCCTAATGTCTTGTTGTTGTGATTTCAGAATATGTCTTACACTCCACAATTTTGTTAATTTTTTTTCCTACGCAGTTTGAAGCGCCTATAAAAGAAAGTTGGATAATTTCGTCTGGAACTTTGCAAACTCAATGGAAATACTAATTATAATTTATTGCAACACTAAATTTTTTTTTTTGGACAATACTTGGGTCCTCACCGGGGAGGACCCAAATTTTACTGACCCCCAATGAAAAAGTGACACTTGTCTTTTTTATTCTATTTCAGATATTTTTTATTCTATTTCAGATATTGGTGGGTCCTTTTAATGACAGATGGCTTGATTTGATTGGGTTAAATGGTAAAATCAGTATATTAGGTCCTCCCCGGTGAGGACCCAAGTATTGTCCTTTTTTTTTATCAATAATATATATATTTGCATGGCCGCATGTCCTATTCCATGGGACCAATAGGTTGCATCAATTTCTCATTAACAACAGAAATTTATTTATTTATTAGATTTAATCAAGAAATTGGTTGTCAAATACGCATTAATTTTAAATTTTAAAAGACTCCTTTTAGCTAAAAAATACGAACTACAAAGAATTGATTTAGAAAATCGAATCAAAATTCTAAAATTAATATTTGATATAACTAGAACTGTTCCCAACAATAAAATAATTTTAAAAAAATAATCTATTAGAATAAAAGACATTAACAAAAAGTTCTCCCAACCGAGCTTGTAGTGGACGTGGTGGGCTCGACAAGTCCTAGGATGCGTTTAAACAACCTTGTCGCCGTTTCCGGCATACAACTGCCTCCAATTTGCTCATGCACCACTGTTTGTGTATTACTTCCTGAAAGCTCTTGCACACCCTTTGCTTCCTGCTGCGCTCTCCGTATCTCCCTTGCTATTTTCAGTGTTTCCGACTCCATTCTTGCCAATTCATCTTGTTTTTCGCACATCTTCATATTCAAAAGAAAGTTCTTCCTATTCAAACGATTGTTCTCCCTATTCAAACGATTGTTCTCCCTATTCAAACGATTGTTCTTCCTATTCAAACGAACGTTCTTCCTATTCAAACGAAAGCTCTTCCTATTCAAAAGAAAGTTCTCCTTGTTCAAAACCAAGTTCTCCTTACCCAAATGCATGTTCTCCTTCGTATCCATGGCTTCCTGCAACTTCACTACTTTCAACAGTGTTTTGAGAGACGTATTCAATTCAGTAAGTCGACGGGTGTAGCTGGGCTTCGAGCGTTTGCAGCAACTGCACAAGATGCTGCAGTTCCACTTGCTAAGCTTAGATAAACGCTTAACGAGCTTTTTACCCTGCTTCATTTGTTGTTGGAGACGTTCTATGTCATCGTTTGGGAGATTCAGTTCCACGTTATGATCTTTTATCCCTTGGATGATCCACGGTCGCAAACCGTCTAGTGTAGTTTGAAGATCTTTAAGGACGTTTTCGTACTTAGAAACAGTCCCTATCGATGCCTTCACGGCATCATACAGTCCTTCAAACAATGTTCCTAAGAGAGCCCCTGTAATCATAGTCACCGCCATGATTTACGAGCTTCCAAAAACTCCCTGCACGCAAAAAACAGAAAAAAAAACTTGTGTTCGATAATCGATTCAATCTAAAACGACCAACCTTATTACTGCTCAGTCGGATTCAGACCAGTTTTACTCTAGCGGACAATGAATCGGATATGAATGGAAAGAGTTACGTTGAATACTTCGTTAGCTTATTCATCTTCTAAGGGTTACAATATATAGACAAATGAATCCCTGTTTTACAAGGAAAATTACTACAAGATAAGGAAACTAACTTCTAAAGATAAAGAAAGTAAATACAAAAGGCTAAGTAGGTTAAAGTTTCCAATTGCAGTTGGGTAAGAAGAAAAGGAATGTGGACGTGTTATTCCCCATACAAATTAGGAAATAGGTTCTTCTTTAGGAAAACTAATGAAAATGACTTGAAAACTTTGAGTTTTAAAGATAAAGACAAAATAAAGGGTAAAGTGAATAGTAACAAGATTGACTTTTTAGTATAAAAATATGGTTTTTCGTTAAAGTGAACAATACCGGTTCCCTTATTTTTTCGGATGTTAGATTAGGAAATAAACCATGCACATCCAATATCATGATAAAAATAAAATATGGGCCTTACCGTTCATCATTTGGGTCGGCCCAAAAGAGATCCAGAAATTTGTCTTATTTTATTTTTCAAATAAAGGTCACGTGAGGTGCACGAACAGAGAGTGAGATGGAGAAAGCCAGCGAGAAAGGCGAGAAATCCACAAGTTGGTGGCCGCGCTGTGGCGGCGGCGTCGTCTCGTGATCCAAACGGCGATCCACCGGTTGAAAGCCCGTCTGGATCCATCCCTAGCCTGTTTCTTCTTGCAGGCGTCGTTGATTTGGTACGTACCTTTCACGCTCTCAAAATTGTCTTTTTATTTTTTTTCAATTTACTTTCTTTCTTTGTTTCTTGTTGCCTGCTTTTTTCTCGGCAACCAAACGGAATTTAGTACTGCACAATTTCGTTAATTTTATTCTCTGCTCAGCTAGGATTTTTCAGTAGAGTAGAATTGTCATAAAAACAGATGAAAATTCGAGAAGTGTAAAATTCCACGATTGGAACGCCTAGAAAAAGTTGGATAATTTCGTCTGGAGCTTTGCTTTGCTCAATCGGAGACACTAAGAACCCCTAAATTCTGCAGAATCTTACATATGTGTGTTTAAAGTCTGAAACTTTTCTAAATTTGTCATCTGTTTGAAACAATGGCCGAGTTGTTGTTGTATAGATCAGGTGCCGCCTAATCGATACAACAACAACAACAACGATAAAGCCCTATATCACTGAGTGGGGTTGACTGTATGAATCCAAGAACGCTACGTAAGTTACGTAGTGGTGTTTATCCCACTTGGTTCATCCCGAATTGCTGATGTATCCCTGAATCGTTTGACTATGGCTCCGTGTTCTCTACAAGTACAAGTATTGTGAGGGAAAGGTGAAAAGAACACTATTTAGGGAGTGCAATAGAGGACCTAAGATCCCTTGCGAATAATCAATTGGAGGAGTGGTGGTTGCTAAGAGCAGTGTCCAGAAGAGACCTTGATTATCTTTCGCTACAAGTTGTGAAGGAACCAGAGATGTTGATTTTTGAAATTTTCAATCTATGATAATTAATGAATTTCCACTCAGTTTTAGAGATCCGCCCTAATTTTTTTAGTTATAAGATAAGTAATCTTAATTTGCATTCCATCTTATATTAAACCATGTGTGTTGTAGGTTAGGTGGAAAGACAGAAAATGGTAGGAGTTACTCCAGACGATGGAAGTAGGAGACGTTTACCGCAGTGGATGCTGGGCATATCTTCTGGTGTCCAAGTAAGCAAGCCGAATAATGTTAAGGAAAATGGAAAGGCGCTTCTGGAAGGGACCCAATCTCAAGAAAATGAAACCTTGGAAGAAAATCCGCATGTTCTTGTAAAATGTGAGACAAAGAGAAGAAAAAGAAAATCAACCGAACAGGATGCAGAATTTGAAGATGATGTCCCAGAAACTATTCCAGAAAAGAAGCGTAATGGACGTGGGAGAAGAAAAGTTCAGGAGCCTGCTGCTCCAAAGAGACAAAAAACAAAGGATCCTGGAGAAGGGATACAGCTTCAGGAAAAGGAAACTCCGGAAGAGAACTCACACTTTCTTACAAAATGTGAGACAAAGAGAAGAAAAAGAAAATCAGATGAACAAGATGCAGAATTTGATGGTATCTTCCCTGAAACTTTTTCAGAGAAGAAGTGCAAGAGACTTGGGAGAAGAAAAGTTCGGGAATCTGATGCTCCAAAGAGACAAAAATTAAAGGGTTCTAGCTGTGGAAGTGATGAGGAACAAGAAGTACGGACTTCGACTGTTGATGATGTTGAACTAACGGTGGAAGATTTAGTGATCATTGCTGAAGAGGTAATTTTCTCTTTAATATTGAAAAGAACTGATTCTCATATTTTCTGCTCTTACGATACATGGCTGTAGTTTCTATTTATAAACAAGATCTTATGATATATTCTATGAAATTTTACCTGGAACACCAACTGGAGAAATTACATTTCTATCAATAGCTGTTGATTGTTTATCTTGGTCTCCAAGATTAGATAGAGATTGACTTAAGAAATCTCCGTGATGATAGTACACAAGATAGAAACCTAACGTCACCATCATTTTTCTGCAGTATATTGAAGCTGATAGAAATATGAAGCGAGAAGATTTATCGAACCAAGAACATGAATCAGACAGGAGACTTGTAGAAAGAGTCTGTTCCGGTAATGTGTTTGAAGATTCTGTTGATGCCCAAAAGGGTAATCAAGGATCACTTATCCCAGATACAACTACGTCCAAGCCAAATAGGAGTTTGACAAGTACAGAAACGAACTCGAATTCCAGTGGGAGAGAAGATCCTGCTCAGGACATGCTGGATCTGTTTTTAGGGCCGTTGCTGAAGAAAACCGTTGAGAAGGAGACAAAGGAGAAGGACAGAAAGGCTCAAATGTTGACAGAGAATATGACATTTTCCCAAGAATTCAAAAGACAAAGTGAAAGTAATGTCATTAGAGAAGAAATTCCCCCGGCCCCCGTAGTGAAGAAGAAGAGCAGTCTTAGAGACAAGGTGGCAATGTTTCTTGACTGAACCAGATACTGAAAACTGTTAACCGGGCGGATCTGTATAGTACAATGAAGTGTAAAGTTCAGACGATGCATGATCCTGGAGACTGATCAGATGCATCAATCAGTCTTTTTTGCGGATTTATCATCTCGCCGCAGATGCTACTCCGGATAGAGATCTGCCACTCTTGGCCTTGGTTTGTGACCAAAACTCTACGATTTGGTTAAGTGTATTGCATAGATAGATACTACAATTCTATCATCTGTTTAGCAATTGGCATGTAACATGATATTTTTCTGTAAATTCTTTCAATTAATAACATATCTCACTTAAAGAGTATAGAGCTGCCTACTTTTGATTTTTAAGATAATTACCCCAATTCGTAATTGTACTTTCGCTATCTCTGTTTCACTTACAATACCAAGGTTAAATTTTACCTTGGTATCAATATTTCTCCTGCTTGTGTGCATAATTTTTTCCTTGATAATCTTCTTCGATGGAGTGGTATGTGTTTTTCGGGTTGAGCTTGGAGGTTGAAGGTTAATGCAACTGCCGCATAGGATATTCGATAGTGATAATGTCAGGAAGACTAAATTTGTAGGTCAAATTTTTGTAAACTAAATGACATGAAAGTTGATGATTGGATCATCACTTGGGTGTTGATTAACGGGCTTATTTCTTACTTGTGACATATCACTCAGGTTGCAAAATTTAGTCTACTTAGCATTACTCATCATAGGTAATGCTAGAGCGACAAAATTTTATAAACTAAATGACATAGAAGTTGATAATTGAATTATTACTTAACATTACTCGGTGTGACTTGTCGAGTTGAATTTATGACACATAAATTAAATAATTTAATTTTTGTGAAAAGTATTTAAAGATGACGTGATTAGACATTTGTAAATTTTTTTGTAAAGTGAGGCAGCGGTTAAAGATGACGTGATTGGACACCCGTAATTTTTCTTGTCAAGAGATACTACAATTAGAGATGACCTGATTGGACACCCGTAATTTATACTTGTCAAGTGAGGCGGCGGTTAGAGATGATATGATTGGCCACCGGTGGTTTTTCTTGTCGAGTGAGGCAGCTGCCGCCGTGGTGTGAATATTCTTTTCGTAACCGCCCAACTCAGTACAGCTTTCTTGTCCTCCAAGTTTTGATTAGCTTCTTTTGCTTTACTTTGTTACCCTGTCAGTCAATCGTTGTTTGTGCCTTGTGCTTTCTTTTCTGTCCGGTTGACAGTTTGACTGTGAGAGTGAGAGAGAAAGAGAGATAGATCCAACAAGTTAACGGCCGTCGTTTCGTGAGGTGATTTTAATATCATGGCTGACACTATACTTAACGGCCATCAATTGGTTGGCGTCTTATTTCACACTTTCACTTTTGTCTATATGTTTGTGTGTATGAAATTTTTCTCCTGAAGCTGTGCTGGTCTTTTTCTGAGTTTGTGTGATTAAAGGGACAATCCTTTCGTTGCTTCCTAAATCAACATCTTTTTACATCACCTTTAACTTTATCTCACTGTCACCACTCTTGTTACTATAAAAAATCGGCTAAATTCAAAGCATATTATCATACTTGGAGAGAAATATCGGTAGGCACATCATATGATCTGTCATTTATCTAATGTCGGCAGCTCATATAGTCTGTACATATTATATAATATCGTCACAAAAACTATGCTTAAAATATAAACTAACAAAAAATTTCACTTTTAAGACAACCTCTTAGAGAGAGGTCTCCTTGATATTTTTCATATAATTATTAATAATACCATATGTCTCTCCCTCCTCCCTCCTCCCTCCTCCCTCCTCTACTTGTTTGTTTTAGTGAAGATTACAAATGGTGAGAATATAATTTATCATTTTATAGTTGAAATGATAAAATATGTTTGAGGAGGAGGACTGCTAAATGACTAATTAAGGAGGGATGTTTTCCTTCAAGACAAGATAGCAGGCGTTGACTTTTGACTATTGAATGGAATCAACTTCTTATAATCTTTTAATAAAAATCTAATATTTAAAATACGATCATTTTGGTTCCGATCCCTAATCAATATAATTGTTAAACAAAAACTTTATTTATTTAAATATTTTATCATGTAATACTACGGTCTAGTGGTATTCCTCTTCACTTGTAAAAGAGAGGTCTTAGATTCGATTCTCGCTAAAGGCGAATTTGAACCATATTGTTGCTAGCCCATTGCGAGGCTAAGCCCATCCCCTCCCCCTGGTGTGGATAATATTGATTGTTCAACATATATATTGATCGAGGTCCTTAGCCTCATTTAAGAGATTTAACTCAAGCATTTATGCATTTAATGTCCTACAAATTATGACATTTAAACAAATTCAAATATTATTTTTAAAATATAATAAATACTTAAAAATCAATTTTGGAGTAATATTGTTCTTCACAAAAATTATAGCAAAAAATAATGTACCCACATAATTATTAACATATTTTTTTAAAAATAACTATTGATATATTTTTAAAATATAAAATAAATACATAAAATTAGCATGGGTACATTTAGCAATATTAAAAATGGGTACAAATAAATTTGAAAATATGGGTACAAATACAATAAAAGTTTAAAAAATATGGGCACAAAAAGGAATTAATTTATGGGTACAAATTAAAACTCAAAAGAAAATTGGTACAAATTAAAAAAAAAGTTGCAAATTAAAAATGGGTACAAACTAAAAATAAAAATATATGATAAAAATTTAGTCATAAATATAAATATACCAAATGTAACGTTTCTAACACTAAATGAATATATTTAGAAATAACAAAGTATTTTATTATTGAAATAATTAATGTCATATATTAAAATCTAAGGATTTTTATCAAAAAATAAAAATGAATAAAATTTTAATCAATTGAGTCAGAAAAATAGGGATGAGAGCCTTTTTTTTTTTTCAAATAATATACTTGTACTAAACTGATCATGTTGCATGATTTTCTATGCATATTGTACTAAACTGATCATGTTGCATGATTTTCTATGCATATTTTTTATGCTGCATGCTGCACCGGTTTCGAATATAGTACGTATCGGAATCTTTGGGGGTTGGATGTTTTTTTTTTTTTTTTGTCAAAGGGAATTTTTATAACAAAGTTCATAATGATAAATTACAAAGATTCCGTAGGTAAAAGTGAGAAATAAAATAGTCCCCCAAAGAAAAGGTTGGTACAGACAGAACGCCACATATAGACACAACGCATGAGTAAAGGTTCTTATCTATACCTAAAGCAAAAAATTACATAGGAGCCAAAAAGTGACCACACCAAAAAACCTAAAAATCCTAAACAAGTCTCCGCCAGCCGCGTATGCGGCCGAATCAATGAAGACACCACCGCAAGGTGCACAGCTCGAACCCATCGTAGTCACTATTTCGGGAACAAATATCTGAAATCTTCAGATCTAATGAAACCACACCAATACCGAACGCCACGTTTCTAGTCCTCAGCCGATACCAAGCACACAAATGCCCAGAACCAAGCAGTAACCAAAAAGGTCAGGTGGTGTAAACACCATTATGAAGAGACACCGAACCTTTGTAGAGGTGACAACATATAGTTGTCTTTAACCAGAGAGAAGCATGAAAGAAGCAGCAAACAAGTGGTGAGGTGAGATCCACCAAATTTGAAATTTGAATCGAAGTTTTGGAAGATCTTGAGCTAAGGGTCCCAAATCATAGCCCAAAGGCTCCAAATCAGATTACCATGAGACATGGGCAAACAACCCGGAGATAATACTCCATCCACACCACCCGTAGATGATGGGTTGCTCCACCTGGAGGGAAACGGGGCCACCGCATGTGCGGGGAAAGACAAAAGGTCTAGAGATGTGCTCTATTCACTCCTTTCGGAGAAGGTGTGTAGATCCCCAAATTCCAGACGGGAAAGGGGGCCATCGCAGGTGCAGGGTAGGAAGAGAAGGATAGAGAGGAGGAGGAGGAGGAAAACAAACTTGAAAAATTAGCTGCCACCAACCCCAAGCAGAAGCCAGAGGCCGGCGGCAGGGAGAGGGAAGTTTAGGGTTTCTTCTGACTTTTTAGAGAGAGAATTGATGTATTTTTATCTTTGTTTGATTTGATTTACTGCGTACGGGATGGGGGTTGGATGTTTAAGTGTACATTTCATTCATTTTTCACTTGATACATATTGTGTGCCGGTCCATTCTAGAGCTTTCGTCGTTGCTATCGAAGAAGGAATCTCGAAAGGCCGACTTTGTGTCCAAGTTTCTGAACATCTTGCTGGACTTGATTTCTGTAATCTCGAAAAGTGAAGTTTCTATAGATGGAAGATTGTGATCTGCAACTGCCGATTAAAGAATCGTAGGAAGGGCACATGAAGTATGCTATGGAGTAGCGTTCCCTCTTCTCATTTACCATCACCTTGTGCTCCACACTTTTGTACACGTCATTGCTCCACGCCTATATTAACACAATTAGGGTTTATTAACTAATTAATCCAAAGTAATTAACCACAACTTAATTATTATAAAACTAATCAAGTTAATGGGATCTGAGTGATGACGTTTTTGAAGAGCTACTAAAAATTTCTCACCTGAAAAAGATCTCCGATGTTAACGATAAGTGCATCTTGGTTGGGTTTTACAGCAACCCATTTGGAGTCTTTCAAGAGCTGAAGTCCTCCCACTTCGTCTTGGCTTAGAATTGTGAGGAAATCACTGTCAGTGTGAGGCACTAAGCCGAACATCTCCGGTGATATCGGACAAGCAGGGTAGCGGTTCAATCGGAGAAAGCAAGTGCTCGAGTCACAAATGTCTTGCAGCGCTTCCTTCCGGTGTCCCAGGTTGTTCACTAGGATCCCGGCTAGCAACTCGGCTAGGTTTGCCATTGCTCCTGCAAATTCCTCCATCACTTCCCTGTACAAAATTTCCAAAAAAGAAGGGTTGGTGAGTCATTAGTGACAAAAGGTACTGCCAATGCAGCATTGGCCACTGTGATGGCTTACAGAAGCAACTTGAAAGTTCCAAGTTGCATTTAGAAGGACCGCTCAGTCACAGGCCACAGTTTCTTCCAGAATATTACAGCGCACATGTTTATTTTTGTTTCTTAATTCTCATTTATTTTATTCGATGTAAAAGTTACAAATGAACAAGTACATATGTATAAAAGGAAAAAAGAGCTTGCCAAACCACTTTGCTAAGTTTATTAGATAATTACACTACCTGAGAGAGCTAAAATCGTCCCCATAGCAAGCTTGGTCCGAGATTTTTGTGACGGGAATGTGAAAAGCTTCGGACCAAGAGTACTGAGTCGGACCAGTCGCGGTCGGTGTCCCCCACCTGTACGAATTGTTGAGTAGCCCGCAAGTGGCTTTCCGTTGGAAGGGCGCTCCAAACAGTTTGAGCTGCTCCGTCCTCATATTCTGTAGTAGCTCGGAGCTTATCCCGTGGTTCACCACTTGAAAAAAACCCCACTCCGATGACGCTCTGCAGATGGCTGCAGCGCATTCTAGCCTCTCCCTCTCGTCGAGGCTATTCAGCCCGTTGAGGTCGATCAACGGGAGCTGGCATTCTTCCGTGACCGCTCCTTGTCCGCGGTCGATGCCTTGGCAATGATGGTTGCGCACGAGGGATTTGTAATGGTGTTGGAGAGGAGGGGTTGAGTCTATCATATTTGTGTGTTTTGGTGATGAGGGTTTTAAAGTTTGAGTGAGTTGATGAGGAGGAGGTTATGAAGTGCGGTACAAGGTGAAAAATGAGAAGCACCAAATATATGTATGGAAATATGTAAACGGTTAGAGGGAGAAGGAGGAGAGAGAGGAAGAGGAGGAGGAGGAGGACACAAGAGAACAAGAAGAAAAGAACAAATGTGCGAAAGGAGAGAGGGGTCAAGAGGGGAGCTCTCAAGGGGTGACAATTGTCAGAAGGAGACCATTTCTTTTCTGATATTGTTCTTGAGAGAGGCCCGAGAGGAGACCAATTCAATCAGTCGACACAGACACAGGTACTAATTAAATGTTGAAAATAATTGAAAAAAAAAGATGGGAAAATGATAAAGGGGATGAATCCAACCTAATTCCTCCTTTTTGACTTTGTGGGCAATATGAAAAGCTTAAATCAATGGAATATGACCCATTCATTTCCTCCTGATTGGCAATGGCAAGCTAGCTAAGCCTGTCCCCAGTTGCTCATTTGACTTTTGTTTTGGTCCTTCATACAAAATTATTAGTTAAAGGATATTTCTTGGTTTCTTTTGAAAAATGTTATTTTTTATTTTTGCAAATTACATTTCAAACACTTATAAGTTCATAAAACACAAGTGTTTACTGCTTTGTCTACCACTACCAGTAATCGAGTTTTAACCTTCAATTAATCTGTTTAATTTGTATTTGCAAAGAAACTTAGGAACCAACTAATTAACATGAGGAGGAATCATTATCATTTTACTATAAACTAAGCTATTTAAATATCACAGAACATGTCATGGGATTGACTTCTCCTTTTTCTGCTGACTTCACACACATGTATATTATATGTAAACATTAATAAAATACACTGTTTTTCTTTTAAAATTGCTATCTTATAGGTAATCCTTTATATTCCCAGCCCTAATTTGAATAATTTATGATTAATTAATTGGTGAGGCAGCAGGCAGGGACAGGCGGAATTGAGAAACGAAATTCCATATGGGCAAAAGACAAGTGCCATGTGATGTGATTTTACAAGTCCAACACTCTGTGTTTTATGTTTTTGATCCCTAATTATATATGTGATAATATAATCCTTATAATTAAGCTTTAATCACAATCATTAGATGCATTAAAGTGGCATTATCACCTTTAAACTCTCCTTAAATTTAGCCAAAAATAAGCATCTAATCTTCTAGTACATCCATGATATCCATGAGAGACTTTTTTCACATTTACTTTCGGGGTCGTTGGAGACTCAGAATTATTTTTACTGCTGCAATGCTGCATCTGCATGTGCCGCTTTCGAAGTTTGAAACTTTGAATAATCATTTTATAAAAATAAGGATTAAGAAAAAGAAAGCCACATGTTAAGGTGGGGCCCCAGAATCATAAGCAAATTAAGCAATTAGGTCAAGGGAAGGGAGGGAGACACGGTGCCGCCCAGATGACTCAATCCTTCCTGAAAGCTCGACAATATGATGTAACAATCTATCGATGTGTAATGTGTTGCTGGTGCTGGTGCTGGTGCTGGTGCCGGTGCCGCCCAAAAGGCAGGGAGGCATACACAGAACAGCAGCATGTCTTATTCACTCCACAACTCTCTGGTCACAACCAACTTAATTTTGTTCGTTTGGCAGGCAGTAACCTCAAAATAGGTTTGAGTTCCACTTAAATAGTTGGATTTAGTTCGTGAAAGTAACAAGTCAAGACTAATTAAGCTTGATTTAGAACGAACGTAACAAACTAGAGTATTTATATGTTTGGTTTATAAAATTTATGATATGCTTATATTTATCACAAGACAACTTAAACTAGATTTGAACTCGAAATTTTAATTAGTACAGAAAATGGGTTCTTCATACTGTCATGCAACTGACTCATAAACTAAATTATAATAACGCCGGGGACCAATTAGGCGGCTAAGTTTCTTGGGTCTACTCTTATTCATCAGATGCTCAAACAAAGAGATTTATGGACTTTTAAACAGTTAAATAAATAAATTCTTTGACTAAAACCCAAAAGAACTTGAATGCAAATATGAATATACAATCCACGTGCAGGCTATGGTCGCACTCGTATGTTGTTTACGATAACCTCACAAAACGTCTTGGTTTTTGGAAGAATATGTTTTTGGCATTTTTTCCAAGAGATTTGGTTGTTACTTGTTAGTCAAGGCAAAAGAGACATAACAATTTATAAACATTCATCTCATATATTATTCTCCTTAAATATACACGGAAAAAATAAGCCATTCAAATTTAAAAGTTGATCTTCTATCTATTTGGACAAAAAAAAACATTACTTTCTTGGTACGGAAAGTGCTTTGTCCGAGAATTGAGCACTTGATTCCAAAAGCAACAATATATATGGAAATTACCAAAAATACATTTGTGGGATTGGGTTGGATGCGTATAGTTTTCTTTGTCACTTTGATTCGGAACTTAATGCTCAAGAAAGTGTGATTAGACGATTTCATTTTCTTATCAAAGAGTCATTTGAAAGTGTTTTTATAACGCTCCGTTTGTACAAATTATAAAACTGTTTTCAAATACCTTATAATGTTTTGGACCTCGCTGTTATATTTTTTACTTATTTTTTTAGTTTTCGGCTTAAATATTCTACTAAATATACATTTACTGCTCAATAAATCGTAGATCCAACTTCCAAATACCATATAATTTTTTATTTGTACATAAATCATCGTTTAAGTTGTTTATTTTATAAATCAACTGGGACCCCTATTCTACTAAAACTAAGAATGCCAAATTCTATTAGTTTATATTATTTTTTTTGTTTTACAACCGGGACCCTCTATTAATTTATATTGTTTTTTTTTCAACTTTAAAAATGAATAAAAAAATTAGTTTCGAAACCTAATTAATGTTAGGATCACATCCACAGGTCTTGCAATATTTTCCTTCAATCCCACGCAAAATATTTCCTAAAACTAATTTTTATTTTTATTTTTTCACAAAAACCGTGACTTATAAACCACGTTTTCTAATCGATTTTAAGAATTTTTACAGGATTCAATGTAAGCCAAATTTCGAATCCTTCTCATTGCACCACATGTTAGCTAAAATTAATTTTAGGACATTCTAAATATTTTCGACACCTTCAATCTCTTTGGGGGCTTCGCTATTAGTTTATATAATTTTTTATATTCTTCAACTTTGAAAATCAATCAAACATGTTTCGGATCACATCCAAAGATCTTGCAACATTTTCCTTAACTCCAACACAAAATATTTCCTAAAACTAAATATTTCAAATTTTCCACAACAACTGTGAGCAACTCACGTTTTCAAATCGATTTTTGAGAATTACTTTTTATTTTTCAACTTTAAAAATTAATAAAAATAGAACCGGAACCTAAGAAATCGTAGGATCTCATTCAAAGGTCTTGCAAATTTTTCTCGACCCCAACGCAAAATATTTCCTAAAACTAAAAAATTTTGATTTAAAGAAAAATTAAAAAAATAATTACTATTAATACTTCAGAAAACTAATTATACACTTCTCATAAAAATTAATTTTCTTCTAAATATAAATGGAGCCAATAACAATTCCTAAACTTTTATGAGCATAGACTCTTGGTTGAGAATAATTCTCAAATAGGGCCCAAACAAAATTTGATGGAGTAGTTCGGGCTTCAAGTTTAGGCCTAATAACAGCCGGACCTGTTGGGCTTCGATTTTTGCAAGCCCCAACGTCTTTTACCATTTTACCCCGGCTACAGTCTTACTAACTTCAAAACTCTACTTTGCAGTTCTTAAAAAAAAAAAAAAAAAAAAAAAAAAAAACACACACACACACACTTTGCATTCTGCCCTCTAATGTTCGTTTGGCTTGGTTTTAGGATGTTTGTGGCCACCGGTAGGGTACAATTCTCAATTAGCTTTATTCGGCATCAAAGAGGTAGGTTAGTCACCAGTTGCCAACTTAAATAAATAAAAAATAAATAAATAATATATATATATATATATTAATGGCCGTCTTTCTCTATTCTAAATGTGTATTTCTATTCTTGCTAACCTAAAATTTATTTGATTATGTTGATCGTACGCTATCACATGCTGAACACGGTTTTAAATTTTCGGGCAACAATGACATTACCGAATAATCATTAAATTGTAGTGGTAGTACAATATTGAAGATGGGTGTTGACGAATGCCTTCATATCAACATTGGACAACTTCATACATGTCCTTTCAAACAAAAGAAGAGCAGCTTACTGTTAACCCCAAAAAAAAAAAAAAAAGAAGTTAAAATTGGACCTCAGTTCTTAATTTTATTTAAGCCGCTAATCCAGCTCTTAAACCAAATTTACAAAAAAAAATAAAAAATAATTGTGTCTAAAATTTGGTCAGAAATAAAGAGTGATGCACCACTTTCAGAGCAAGAGAACTTGACGGGTTACCATTGATTTTAATTTTCCACTATTTTTTTGTTAATTTTTATTTTAATTTCTAATCCCAAACTCTAATTTAAAAAATAAAAAATATTTAATACAAAACCCACCACCATCGCAGTCCCCACCTTTATTTCTCCTTCTTAAAATATTTTTAGATGAATCATTTTGCACGATTAAAACAAACTTTTTTTTAGTTGAAATTTCTTGCCTCAAAAAGTAGTTATTTAATTAATTTTATTTATGCTTTTCTCTCTGTTGAAAGCAGTAGTAGTGACTGCAGGAGGTAACAGATGACATATCCTCGTTTTCCAGAACACCGTTCAGGTAACTCCGTCTAATTCCTCTCTCTCCTCTCCTTCTTCTTCCTTTCTTTTTTTCCCTAATTTAATTTCTTCCATTTTTTATTTTAATTTTCCTTTATTATTAATTCTCTTTTGCTTTGAATTTTGTATGTTTAATTCGTTATTTTTCTGGGTTTTGTGGTTCTAATTATGTGATGATATATGCTCGATGAGGTTGATTTTTATTTTACATTTACATATTATTGTTTCCCAACATTTTTTTTCCTATGAAAATTTCCAAATTGCATGAGCGCTTCCGAGTTCAAACTTACGAATTTCCAGCAGCTGGTTTAGCTCAAAAGTGCTTTTAATAAAAGGAATTAGAACTTTTATTATTCGATTAATAATAATACTTCTAGTATCTGATGGTGCTGAATATGGTTTTAGAATGGTGGTAAAAGAGTCACGTTCTGTTTCAGAAAACTTTATGCCTTGACAAAAGTGCTTTTAGTACAAATGATCATTTTTGTCAAAGTCGCTCCATTTGGTTTGGGGAGTAATTTTCACAATCTCGTTTTCTCCTTATGCACTCCGGCCCATTGTTTGTGTCCTTCGATTCTCTTCTGATTTATTCAATCTAAAGTTCGGCGAACAAAATATGGGATCACTTCCCCATTTGCTTTTCTCAAGCACAAAAGCTTCAACTTTCAGTTGAGGCTTACGCTTTTCTCATGAGGAAAACTTGCTCTTATTCATTCTACTTGGTTTTTTTGTTTCATGTCAAAATTTGTATGCTGTAGGGCATGGTAAAATGGTGGACATGCAATTAAAGGGAAGTGCTTGCAGGATTAAGAAGTGTGCTTTCGATTTACTGTCAATCGGGAACGATCTGACGAACGACGAACACTCGTGGGAGTTGATGGGAAGGGATCTCCGCCTCAAATCGACGTTCTTGTACTGTGATCTTAATCAGATGATCTCTCGTTCACCAAGGGACCAGAAGAGAGCTCTCACTGAACTTGCCAACAAACTGTTTTGCTCCATTGAAGAGGTAATTAACCTAACCACCCGTTTGCAACTGCGTTTGGACATCCCTGAACACAAGCGAGGATGTGAACGTGCGTTTAACTTTCTCACACGACAATATGTTATTTGTTTTCCAGTTGGATCATGCAGTGAAAATTCAAAGCCTGCCGTTGACCCAAGATCGATACAATGAAGCTGCTGTCATTTTACAGGAGGTGATGGCTCTCGCGCCTTAAAACTAATCCGGCCGATGGTTATGAACACTGATCTGTACATTATTGTGCACACAAATTTCATGTCACCTGTAAATAAATGGCTTTATCCTCAAGTCAGATCTAGTTTTTTTTTTCGGTTTTAAATCCATTGCTCGCCATAAATTCCAGCATAGAAATTCAGCAGGGTATATCTGTCCCATCCCGGCCCGGGCTCGACTCTGTCGTAGCATGATATTGTCCGCTTTGAGCCCCGACCACGCCACCCATCATGGGAATGCTCTGGCCCATTCTCGCTTAACTTCGGAGTTCCTACGGAACCCGAAGCAAGTGAGCTTCCAAAAGACCTCGTGCTAGGTAGAGATGAGAATATACATTTAAGGCTTACAAGATCCACACGCCTAGACGATGTGGGATCTTACAATATCAAAGGAAAAATGAGCAAACCAACAAACCAAACCAGGGTACCAAACAAAAGTAATGTGGTACAATTAGCAATTATAAATCGAAATTTACAAGAGTGAAAAATAAGTGCTGGAAGCTCGAACTGTATCTACATCGCTTATTTCCTGCACAAATGGAAGTGAGGGTACATAATTTTAGACACAACAAATGAAGCTAGCCATGGATGGAGCACTAAGATCAAATGCCAAATTGGGGCGGCTCTGAGTAGGCGTCGTCGGATATTTGCAACTCTGCTTCCCAACTTGTACGCTTTGAGCTTGGACAATGAGGCAGTCCATCATGATTCAGGACCTTGATTTGGGCATATTTATTCATATTCAACTCATAAGGCATGCAGCGATTAGACTAAAGAAAGCCGCACAGAAAATCAAACTCTGTTGAAAAAAAGAGAGGACAATTCTTAGTAAAGAAATGCAGAACTGACAGCTAGTACTTTCATCAAGTGCATATTAGATTACAGGCTGAAATAGTCTAGAATTAATAGTTACGAAAGGCATAAACAACGAGTACACAATAAGCCAGCTACACAACAATTTGGAAAACACCTTCCACCCTCTCCCGCCTTCACAAGTGCCCGGGTCATTCACACCAACTCAACAAGAATATGAGTCATTTCACATGAACATACCTAAGTTGCGTTACGCAAGATACTATTAGCAAGATCCTCGTCAATGGGTGGCAGTGGCGGCATTCGGCTCATTATGCCAGGTATACCTCTCATGCTGCAAAAAATGAAATAGCATTGTCAAAGTTTACCAAATCTCATTATTTGTAATATATATTGAAACCATGCACGTACTTGTTAAGGATGGCAGTTAAATTGTTCCTCGTGCGGTAGAAGAGGTCAATGTTTTCCTGCAACTGTTTATGAAAGAAACAAACTTTTAAGCAAGCGATAAAAAGCACATGCTTCTAATGTTAATGATATTATATGTTCATCCCAAATGCAGATAAAACTTATGCCAGTAAATTCAAACTCAGAAAAGAGAGATGCTTGGGGTAGGCAGTGCTGTCGTTTAGTGATAATATATAGTGGATTTGGATTATACCATGTCTACAACAAACAAGGTCGAGCTTATCATAAATGAGTAAATAAATGTAGAGAATTATTTCATTCATCAATATATGCTGATCAATAAAATTCCAGAAGAAGACCATCAAGCAGTAATGATGCTGCCACAATGCATCAGTTGTATAAAGTAACATAACAAGAACAGGCATCCCTTTTTTACTTTTGACAGATGACTTCAACTGTTAGCGTGTGGAGCAATATGGCATGCAAATTAGATGTGTAATAATCAACATAACTATGATGGCAGGAGGCATTGACCTCGTATGACGAAAGATTAGATGTAATTTGACTGAAAGCTTGAGCATTTTGCTCCAATAGATGATTGAATGTGCCACTTAATCCTGATAGTAACCAAAGAACAAATACGTCAATGAAACTACCAAATGAAGAGGGGAACATGTAACAATATAGCAAGAAAGAAAAAAAATGAAATGCATACGGTGAAATTTTTGAAGGAAATGGACATAAGTAACAATATACAAGCATATATTGGCTGAGAGAGAGATGTGCGCAAATAGGAACTAGATGATTTAGATGAAAAAACAATAATGAGAGAAGACACAAGGTAGTATCTCAAACCTTCATACTGCAAACGCTCATTCTGGTCCATATGGTCCACCGAATGAGAATATGCAGCCATGTCCAGTGGTGTAGCTGAATGTATGTTTGTCTTCGAAGACGACTCCACCAGTTTATCCTGAAGAAGCATGATCTTTAGAATACTGGTTCTTCAATCAACATTAGATCCTAAAGACATTCATTGGTTCAATTAATTAAAACAAAAATCCCATTCATTGTGTTACATCTTAGGACACCAAAAGTACATCAGGATCTCAAATTTTCATGTCCAACAATGATTACAGTTGGAACATATAGTAATGTTTAAACTCAGGGGAAGGAGTCAACACATTATTATTATTTCCAGTAAGAGTCTTGAACTGAAAAAATCATCATGGTAAAAACTGAGAAGTTCGAGCCAAAACCAATGTCAGACAGTTCATACAAATTTCACAAACATACCTTCCTAATATTCCCCTTCTTTCCCATACTATGTTCTTCAGGTTTCCTACGCTTTCTCTGCAAAACATTTCAAAAGTAGTTCTAACTCAACCAAAAAATCTAAGGAACAAATCTAAAGTAACGAAAAAAACAAAAAATACATCATTAGGAAAAGTAACGAGCTTACAGTCATCCACCTACACCTCAAAGCAACATCACGCACAGTTTTATCACGTAACATTGCCGCGATCTTTATGTATTTCATAATACTTGGTTCATCAGCATATCTACAACCGGAAAATAAATGGCACAAATATGATAAACTTCTGAACACAAAGTAAATGAAATTCACCATAGTAGGACAGCAACCAGGCAACATAAAGTAAAATGAAAGAAAATCAATTCACATCATAGCGAGAAGATATGTGAAACAACAAGGCTATTTAGAGCATAACCATACCAATTCAAGTTTTCTACTGCAGGAATGCGAAAAGCTGATAATAATGGCAATGCGTGATGGACCCCAAAATATTTAAAGCACGACAGGAGGCCATAGACATAAAGTAATGGCTTAAGAAGCTAAAGGTTCAAGAAGTTGATGGCTTAAGTCCAAGGAAACATATGTTATGCTTATATTAGAAGGGCCAAAAGATTTGCAGTTTGTTACAGTTAGAGTGCAAACATCAGCAGCTTCGTCAACAACAAAACTTAATCACACCAGAAGCTTCATCACAACATTCAGTGAATCGTAACCAGAGGCAGTTTAGCAACATGAATATCAAATTAATAGGCAAGTATACATAACTGTGGCACTTAAACACAGACATACATGAACGAAAACGAATTTAACAAGAGATAAGGTTCCGAATGACCTACTTGATAAGGCCCTCCGTCAATTTGTACTGTTCCTCCACGGACCACTCAACAGCCAAGCCTGTGTCATGCTTGAGCCCGGGGACCGAATCGAGAAGCAGAGAACCTGATGAATTCCCAGCCTGACTAATTACAGGATTGTTGTTAACTATGCCCGAAATCGACGAAAACATCATGCCCCCGTCGGTAGCAAAATAATTCCCCATCGGAATCATCTCCGAGCTGCTGTGTATGGCCCCGGACTGAAACGATATAGCGTGTCGGTTCAAACCGTAGCCAAAAGCTTCGTCGCGGAGATATCCTGTGTTCGACTGCATCGCCATTTCCTCACAACTTCTACTATGAAATCCCAGTCCTAGTCGGGGAGCACACAAATCAGCTATACGCAATCCAAATCAACGCACTATATTTCTGAAGGAATTGAAATTCCATATCGCGTAAAGCCAACGCTTTCCTTCTTGTTACCAAAAACTCTGATTTGGGGCTGCTCAATTATCAAAACCCTAGATTCCACGGCTCAACGACGATTGCAGCAAGCCCAATCAAGCTGCAACAAGCCGCCATAACTGGTGACCAAAAAACCTCAAATTTCAGAAAAAAAAATAGAAACTTTAACCTCCAAACGCAATACCCCAATCCCCAAAATTCGAAAAAAATCCCACAAGAATTACCCACAACCTCGAAAGCTCGAGAAGCAAGAGAAACACCCACAAGAAGAAGAAGAAGCTGAGCAGTCAATAGTAACAAAAACCCAGAAAAATTGTTGACAGCACCTGCATCCGTCGTGTAGCTCACAAATGGCAGATAATGGAAAGCAGTGAGAGAGAGAGCACCAAGTGGGTACGTGTGGTGCTTAGAGAGAGAAAAGCTTGACAGGGGCGTCACCTTTTTGGGGTTCAACTTTCCGACGGAGCCCTAATTGGCCCTCCCTTCCTTTCCATTCATTTTTTTTATTTATTTTCCTTTTTTTAGATTTCTTTTCTGGGCAGTAGTAGCACCACTAGCAGTGATATCTCTCTCTCTGCTGCTCTGCTACTTTCCCTTTTTTATTTTCTTTTCTCGGAAAGCTTTTTTGGGATTATTTAATTTAATTTTCTGGTTCGTTCGTTTGTTCTCTCTTTATCTAGCAAGACGGACAAAGAGATGGCTCAGACGCCTGGCGCTCGGCCAATGTGGAAGCTAAGAACGGGGGCAACAAAAAGTTGAAGGCTTTAATTTGCGAGTTTTAACGAAACACTTCCGGTACTGTTCACTTTTAACGAAAAATCATATTTTTATCTTTGTCTGACACTATTCATTTTTAACGAAAAATCACATTTAAAATTTTCATTAGTTTTCTTTTAATTTTAATGTTTTTTTTTTTATTGTTATTGTCAAGTTGAATAAATTAATTTCTAGTTGCAGATCTTGGAATTCAGCAACAGTGCGAATCCCCATAAGCATTTGATGCCAATTATTGTGGACTCTCCACCTTTCCTTTCCACTTTTCTCTCATCAACTTTTTTCTTGTAATTGGTTTTTAATTCTCATGCGACAGTACAGTTCGAACTCGAGATTAATCTAACTCAAAACTGTGCAGACGTAGACGTAGTTACATTAATTACTGTACTCTTCGTTATATTTGATTTCGAATCTCCTTCATGTGTTTTAGTTTTGTTTAGATAAGAATAGCGTTTTTTGAAACACAATCAGACTATTTTCTTGCTCCTTCCAACTCTGTGTTATAAAAAATTAAAAATAATGTTGGATTTTTATTGCCACGTAAATGAAAACCTTTTGTACGAAATCTGGGTAACACAAAACTAAATTGATTTCGTTTTTTTAAAGGGATAATTGTGGTTTTGCTACGCAAGTTTATCTTCTTGAGAGACCGAGAAGACTCAACAAGTTGTTTATTTAATCGATGGAATGAAAACCTCAGAAATCCAACACACTTAATCCTCACAACTTTATGCACGATCTCAATTTAATTAATTGTAGTTAGTCACTCAGTACTATAGTCTAGGGGTATTCCTTTTTAGGTGGATGACGAATTCGATACCAAATTAGGTTGCCTATTGTGTGGCTTAGCCGAACTTCCTCTCTTCTTAGTGTAAAAAATATTGATGTACTCAAAATTAATGGTAGTTGTTAATTCATCAATCTATTTTTTAATTCCCTAATAATTAAACCATTGAATGCAAATAATAAACGGTATGTTTTCACTTACTATCCCTAAAGCAACTTACATAGAACTAGTTTATTGTCAACATAACATCCCATCCAATAATATTATGTATTAAAACTTATATGCTGCAATACCGTAAACTCGTTCTATAAAGTCATTATCCACAAATCCAACCAAAACACCCAGAATGTTTATAAAACGGGCCTAAGACCATTTTCATAATAAAAAAAAAAATATAAAAACCAAGATCCAAAGCTCTTATTAAGGAATCTAGGTTGGACCGGCCCACTAAATGTAAATGGCCAATGGACTGTCAACTAATAACTTTGCAGGAACACGTAGTGAAAATTGAACAAAAATTTGAGCTAACGTCTCAGTGAAAATTGAACACAAGATGTAACGCGTAAGCAAATATTTAGTAGTTATGTTCCGAATTCAAATTCCTCATCCCCTCAAATTTGAGCAGCCCATTACGATAACCATGATGCACGTCAACATGCAATGATAGTAATCTATACTTATCAAGACATAACTAAGCATTCGATACAGAACTGAATGGCGATGGTACAACGATTATATCAGAGAGGTGCCTAAAAGCCTACTGTTTGATGCTTAATTTGAAGTGGTTTAAAAACACCCTAATCAACTACATGCACGTTAACCTTGAGTGAACAAAAAAAAAAACCACGGGGGTAAATCCCTGGTAGATTTTTGATGCATAAAACAGGGTTGCTTTGGAAGCAAGAATCAGCACAAAAATTAACCGCATGAGATGGTAACTCAATCAAGTAGCTGCGCTGACACCAACTGAAAGAGTTGGTGCAGCTGAAAACGCTGGATCATTTAACAGTTATATGTACTTGATCTCAACTGGCAGAGTGAGAAGAGAAGAGAGATCAACCGTTAGACGAAGACTGAGACTGCAGCATGGAGGATTCATGAATGGAGTAGTTATCCCCGGAAGCACAGCTACCAAGAAAATTAAAATTGAAGAGAGTGAATACGCTTTGATTCGATCATGTGCCCGTCTATGCTATGCCAGCTCCATTCCATCCATGGTCTGTCAAACTGTTCTTTTGATAGCCAGTGTGAAGTATATGAGGATTAATGTACCCATACTGGACCTGATCAAGAAGAAGAAGCCAACAATCACTTCACATAAATCTCATCGCTCGGATTTGTTACCAGAGTAGTACATATAAAAAGACATGGTAGAGGATTCATATTTATTGAAGAAAAAAATCGAGGGCTTACACTGTTGCAAATATAAAAAGGATCTTCCGAGGGTTTATGGCCATAAACCGATTAGTGCCTGTAAGCGCAGTTGAGCTTGACCCAATAGATTTTGCAGTGATCAATGACTGCTTCAACGGCTCCAACTGAGAGTTCACTATCAAGGGTAACATAGATAAAGTTCAAATTGCAATCTATGCCAAGGTGATCGATGATTTTGAATGTTGACGCCAACCCATTAGAGTAAAAGATGACATTACCTTTTCAATAAGATTGCAAATTATCTTTTGAAACTTCATAGAAAGCTAGCTAGATGACTATATTATACCTTTCACTAGAAGTTTCTTTGGTGGCTCATCCGTGTCCTCCTCGTCAGTACTAATCAATCTCTCTGCTCGATAAGACCATTTTCTTGAGAGTGCTCTCTACAGAAAAAAAAAAATAGTGTAAAAGAAAAGCATGCAAAAGTTTGCTGATCAATTAGTGTGCATGCCATGTGAGGAGTACTTTCAAGATTGACAACAACGACACTGCTACTTACTGTCATTTTGGGGCTTCCGGAGCTTCTATCTGAGAGTTGTGTAAGGCTCTCAATATCCAACACAACGGTATGAGTTCTATCTGAAGCAGTTGTATCAGTCTGTCGTTGAATTAAATAAATAAAATCATTACATTAATGGATGCATAAATAATCTGTCGATGAGATATAATCACTGACCTACGTACAATGCATCGATCCAAATTTTATCGACAACTGTGTTTAACAATAGACATTCACAATCCCATACAAGGTCCAATAGTCTACGGACACTGCTCGAATTTGGGCAGGAATAACCGGATGCAGATCAATAACATGGAGCTCGAAAACTTATTTACTTCGAGCATAATTGATAATGCATCTGCAGATAAGTTAATACTGATTGCTTAAATGATTTTTATCATTTATATATCTAGACGGTAATTTCATCTTTTCTTTTGTTGTTGACTGACAGTTGCTAGAAAGATGTAGCATTTGGCCTTCAAAGAAGGCCTACAAGTACCTGAGAAACAACAGACAAACTCTAAAGCAGTGAGCTAGCTAATGTCAGAAGAGTAACATTATTGGGGTATTATTTATATTTTCTTTATTAAATATGACACCTATGTCGAACGTAGCCAGTTCCAAATAAACTTGCCCTAATTTTTATTTTATTTTTTGACCAAATGATATTATCTACACTAAAGGGGAGGGAGTGAGGATTAGCATCGCTATGGGCTAGCAATAATGTGGTTCAAACTCGTCTTTGGCGAGAATCGAACCTAAGATCTCTCACTTACAAATGAAGAGGAATATCACTAAACCGTAGTATTAAGTGGAAAATTAAACAAGTTGATAAAAGAAAACTAATTATTAGGACTAAATACAAAGCCAAATGAAATTGGATGAATACAAATTTCCTACTCCTAATTGTTACCTAATTCTTGGACCACTCCCATGGTCTCCCATGTGATGTGACGAACCCGAGGCAAGAAAAACTATACAAAAATTACTCATGCTGATTAAAGCTTAGTTAATAATCTTTTGAATTAATAAAACTAATAGGCAATCATGGGACCACATGCCCCTAAAATATCCCAAAATTTACTTACAATAATGGGATATATTTTTACGATGGCAGACAATCTACTGCGTTTCTGATGTGCTTGTTTAGTTGTTTGCTCGTATTAAGCGAAAATGTATAAGATAATCCAAGGCAAAAGCAAAAAGGATATTTAAAATGATTGAAAGTGTTGTTAGAGAAAATATTTTTGAATTCCAAAATTACTTAAAGTACTTTTCCACGATTAACTTACATTTTTACTAAAGATTGATTCTCAAAACATTATCACTAAAAGCAATTTCAATTATTTTAAAATCACTTTCACACGAGTCCTAATTAAAAAGCATAAACGTTCATGCATATACCAAGAACTATTGAGTCCGTGAGTTGAATGAAGCTTGTCAGTTAGCATGGTGGAAAATGATGCCTTATGACTTCAATAATTGCTGTCAACCTCTATATATATATATGTGTGTGTATGTATATTTACCGTCAACCTCTATATATATATATATATATGTGTGTATGTATATTTACCGTCAACCTCTATATATATATATATATATATATGTGTGTATGTATATTTACAATTTGTTTTTATATTTGGACTTTGGCCTCAACCAGGCATTTGTTATATAGCTGTACCTACCGGTATTCTGCAGAGTCCTTCGTTGCAGACTCCTTGAAATTTGATCTAAAGACTAAAGTTATTATAACTTTTAAAGTGAACCTTTGTTTTTAGCAGTTTGACCAAATTTCAAAGGTCCGTATTAGTTGATGGGGAGGATTTGGGGGAAGGAATCCGGAAATGATCCCTTTCCTTTTCAGATATATCATGCTACTACTGTTGCTTGATTTGGATGTCAAGTATTCATTTCAGTTAAAAGAAATACGACTTGACCGCATCTGAAAATGCATTCAGAAGTGAAATTGAAACTGGTATTTATGGATGGTTAAACTGTTTCTAAATCGAATTAGTAATTAGTAATTAGTAATTAGTAATTAGAATGAACAAGTTCGATTATGACAAATATTGGAGTCCAACAAGAAGAGAGAACATAAAAACTGGAAAATTACAAAAAGAATTAAAACATGGAGATTATCAGTTCATCTTAATTGTATATGTAATTTGAATAAAATCGATATGTAAATGAAAACAATTTGGAAATTAAAGCAGAGGAAAAATTCAACGATATATCTGTAAACCGAGATTTAAGTCGTAGAACAATAAGCTCCACGTACTAACGTAAACACCGAGTCATTACAAATTTCCAGTTTTATATGAAAAAATTTAAACGAAAGTGTATCATTGCAAAGAGTAGAAGAATCGAGAAGAAGAAGAGTACCTGTCCGGTCTGCTCCTCCATCTCAAAATCTCTCTCGATTGAATTCTCAGAGAAATTAATCAGAGCGGCCAAGAGAGATCGTCGTCGTCCTCCTCCTCCTCCTCCTCCTCGATCAATATTCCTCAATGTATGCCTCTAACTTAGAACAACTTATCAACAGAGCAGCTCATCGCCGATCGCCGTCGGAAAGCGCTCTCTCTCCTCCTCCCGTCTCTGTTTCTCTTCTGAGATTGAAATTTGAAGACGTTAGCGTCAGAAGGGAAGAGAAGACTGCCTCCTCCTCACTGGCTGACTGGGCGTGGCAGGTGGAACGGAGAGAAAATTAGCTAGGATTTGTATCGCCAGATCGCTCTCGCTTTCTCTCTCTCCAAACATCAACTCATATATAGTGGCATTTTTAATGATGCTATTGGACTTTGTTTAATCTTTTTTCTTTCATAATTTCGATACGTCCATACTTTTATGGCTACCGTACGGTGGAAATTTAGGTTAAGCCGCGCAATAAATACAAAAATATTGTATAGTATACATTAAATCGTAATATTAATGACTCCTCTCTTTGATTTATTTATTGTCGGAGTCATATTTGTTTTATACTTTGCGACTCTAAAACATAAGAAGCCTATCGATCCAAGTGTTGGTTTAGTCAATTAATCTTCGGAAAATGTTAAGAGGATTCTCCTTAACGTCAATTTTCGTATTAATATTATAAAAAAGTATGTTGAGAATAACTCTCACGTTAATGAGAGAAAAGACCATTCATGTGCTTATATATAGTTAGGCTACTTTCTATATTACTAATTGATTTTAGGGAGTTTTAACGAAAAGCCCACGGTACTGTTCACTTTAACGAAAAACCACATTTTAACACTAAAAAGTCAACCCTGGTACTATTCACTTTACCCTTTATTTTGTCCTTATCGTTAAAACTCAAAGTTTTCAAACCCTTTTCGTTAGTTTTCCTTTGATTTTATGGTGAAATCTCAACTTTCTTCGGTGTTAAAGAATCCATAAATAGTTATATTTTGAAAGAGTATTCTTCGTATTTCTCTTAATCAAATGTATAATATATTTTCGATTATTGTATATAATTCTGATTTGGTAGTACTTCCCAATCCATCGCGCACATATTATATCCATTATTTTATGTGAAATCGGGAATCACCTCATGCATTGTTGAATTTTTTTATTTTAAATGGGACCGGTTTGTAGCTTCGTCATGATAGACATTTCAATATCTCTTTGATCACCATCGTATGACTCACTAGTGCCATAAAACTTGCTTATATTTTATGTCTATTTCTTGCAAGTGGACTACCGCATAACATAATTTAGTTACATAATGTAGCATATATGTAGTGGAACATTGAATGTACGTGCGCCATTCCTATTAAGTTTGAATGCTTTCACCGATTTCTGCTCAGTTTGGTAAAAAATCCTTTTTTTTAAGAAATGACCTAATTGAAACTGATGGGACTTTTTGCATGAATTATAATTGATAACTCAGTATGATAAATCTGAAGTCTTATGTTTCTCCAATTAAATTATCAAATATAACTTTTTTTATTAATGTAGAACTTTTAATGGTTGTATTTATTAAATAATTTCTTGAAACAAAATTTTTATTTATTGAAATACTTGTAAAATAAGGAAGTATTAAACTAATCAAAAGTAAATTTGACTCCTAACCAAAACACTTAAAGTTCAATCAGCACATAACACTTAGATTGAAAAGATATTTATTTCAAATATGACAGTAACATCCTCGTCTAAAATTTAACATCTGTTTTAGAGATGCACTGAACATTTTGATTAAAACTTTCAATTAAAATAGATAAATTCAGTTGTTTATAGTGACTATTTTGGAAAAGAAAACTGAAAAGTTTGTCATTTTTCTTCAACAATTTTGGGCTATTAAATAGTTTCGAAAAATAGACGGGTTACAAAAATATAATGTGAACTCCTCGAAACAAATTTTGGGAAGAATGCATTGGTTAGCACAACGAGAGGCGATTGGTACAGCAGTCAATGTAATGGCTCGATACACACGCGGCATACATGCAAAGCAAAACATGCCCCCCCCGAGTCCAGATCTTCTGCACCCAAAATCCCCTGTGGCCCCTCTATGTCTTTGTTTTTTGCCTAAAGATTTGGTTTACTTTTTATTATTTTAATTATTGTCAAGTTAACATTAATTATGTTTAGTTCAAAAAGCAAAGACACAGAGGGGCCACAGGAAGTTTTGGGTGCAGAAGATCTGGACTCCCCCCCCCCCACCAAAAAAAAAACCCTCTTCCGCCCTCGTCCTCCTCTAATTTACAAGAGATTTTTCAGTATAATCATCGCACATAAGGTGATGTGATGACTTTTGCCATGCACACGCAGCATACATGCAAAGCAAAACATCGCCCCCCCCCCCCCCACCCCTCTTCCCCTCCTCCTCCTCCTTTCAGTGTAATCATCGCACATGAGCTGGTACAGCACGTGCTACTATACAAATAATGAAATATGTGTGTTAAAAATTAATAACTTAAAAAATAAAATTTCTCATCACTTACATAAAAACACATGATATACTACTTATATTCTCGTCACAATAAAAATTTCTCGTAATTTATATGCCCTTTTTCTCTCTCTTTTTCCCTCTCTTTTTCCCTTTCTGCCTTTTTGGTTGTTGCTTCAATTAATTTGTCTCCTCTTTAATTTTGTGCTACACAAATTAAATACGTCTTTGTTTTTGTCTAGTGCCTAAGGGGTACCACCAATTAATGTGGGGATGTAGGAGGGCCGAGCCCATGGTCCAAACAGAGGCCCCATTTTAACAGCCTATACCATTCGGCCCACATGGGAAAACAAAAATAAGATTCCGGATGCATATATCAGTTGGAGGTAATTTGGTAGGGACTGTCAATATTACTATGCATTAAATAACGCAATCACAAACAGGTAAATCTTCATTTTTCACTAAATAAAGGGGTGTGATATCCACAACCTCTTTTTACTTCTTACACATCTTTCTAATTTTCGACGGTCGGATCGGATGAATTGAAGAAAATCAACGGACAGAAATTAACAAAGGGTGTGTGAGAAGTAAAAACACACACCCCTAAATAAAATGTATCAACTCTCAATCTCATCAACCAATAACAAAACTCTGATGACCTCACTGTGGCGGTGGCGATAAACGCGTTTCATGTAAATTTTTCTTCAATATGCTAAAACAAGAAACAAGAATTAAATCACAGAACCTTTACACCAAAGTTCTGCACTCTACAATGCGTGGTACAAGAATCACGGTTCAACCCCGAAAGAATCAGAATACATGATTAAGTTTAATTCGCCACGTTAATTACTTTACCAATCACTCGTGATCAAATGCTCAAGTGTTCTTCTCTTGGCAGGCTCTGAACGGTATCCGACCATCTCCCCGGCGAGTGATCACTGCTGTTGGAAGACACGTGACCCTCCGCCCTAGCATCCCTTATCATCCTTAGAACATCTCTCATCGCTGGTCGGTTCTCCGGTGATAGCGCAACACAAGCCATTGCTATGTTAAGAAGTGCCTGCAGCTTCTCCTCTGATGCCTCATTCCCCGAGGCAGGGTCATCCCCCGACTCTCTCTCTTCTTCGCGCACCGAGCGGACCCATCTAGGGATGTCCGAACCATGTTCCTGAACAAGGTCTTGGAAGGGAGTCTTTCCGGTTAGGAGCTCCAAGAGGAGGACCCCAAAGCTGTACACATCGGCTGGTTGGGTGGATGGTTTTCTGATGTCGCGGCATTCTGGCGCTCTATAAAAGAGAGTGGTTGCGCTAGGTTCTTCGAGTGAATTAGGATCTCGGAATAACGTGAGACCATAATCCGTCAAGCAGGATTCAAAATCGGAACCTATCAAGACGTTTGAGGATTTCAAGTTTCCATGAGTTAAGCCGGGGTTCTGGTGGATATAAACAACACCACTCGCCAAGTCCTCCGCTATTTTAAGACATGACGTCCAGTGAAGCGGTTTCCCGCCTCCTGAAGTTCTTGAACCTGTAAAACAGTTGTGAGTATTTCACCACTACAGTTAGTCTAAAGAAACATTCAAGAAAACTTGTTGAACAAGCAACAAAAACCAACTAAAAGCCAAATATATAATGATATGAACTAGATTAGCGAAAGATACAATGCACACAGTTACGTGACGAAAGAGATAGACAGAAAGCGATGTATCAAATGCGTAACACGATAACCAGAGAATTTGAGCCAGTGAGACATCACTAACATGCTGAGGTCATACTCAAAATTGAAAGGTTGATTAGCAGGCCAACTCCTTTCCAAAGATTGCAATTTATTGTTGTATAATTGAGTTCAATTATTAATTACCCTCTGAAACCCTAAAGGCAGGGAACAAATTTTTGATATAATCTTGTCTTTATTTACCTAGATCTCTTCGAGAATGATGAACTGATGCAGAAAGATTGACAATGACTCATGCCCCCCACTAAATCAACTTTTTTTCCTTCAGAATATTGGCCTCAAGAAAAAGAGAAAAATTCAAACTTAAATGTAGGAAAGTAGTCGACGAGCAGTAACATGCATTAAGAAAAGAGTTCTATATAGAATTTACATGGAATCCAGTCATTGATGATCACATAAAAAGACGACTTCGAACCAACAAGGCTTTCTGCTTTGTAAGGGCTAAAGGGGATGTCTATCGTAGGCAACCTTATTACTTTACAAAGAAGCTTTTTTTCACAACTCAAACCGATAATTTTTTTGTCACAAAAGAGTAATCTTTCCGTTAATCATTCATTGATTATCAATGATGAAATCCTAGCTACAAGATCCAAGAGGACATTCCCAAATCAGGATGTAGACGTGTGTGTGGGGTCCAACCCCAATTCAAGGAGTCGAATATGTTTTAAAAACCCAGCCAGCCTCCTCACGTTTCATAGAAATGGAAAGGGTTGAAATTTCCTCTATCAGAAAGAACACACAAGCACCAAATTTATTAGGTTCATGAATATGCCTTGTTTATAGGATGGCCGACATGGTTTCCAGCCCCGGACCCTGCATGGGGTGGACCCTACAGGCGCCTACGGATGCGGGTGACCCCACACCACTAATTCATTAGATCATAGTGTCACCATCATATTGTTCACCAGATCAATAAGGAAAACTAATGAAAATGACTTGAAAATTTTAAGTTTTAACCCTGAATAGTACCATGATTGACTTTTTAATGTAAAAATATAATTTTTCGTTAAAATAAATAGTACTGGAAACTTTTTCGTTGAAGTTCCCGGATCAATATGGCAAATCCAACATGACCCGCCGTTAAATCAGTAATCAATGACCTCTAAAAATCATTAGTTAGAATGTTTACATCACTAAATATGTCCAGTTAGAAAGCTTGTATGACAATGATAAAGATGCTTACGTAGGGTTTTCCGACTAAGGCAACTTTACATGGAATAGATCTTATATTCTATGAAAAGTGTTATGCGAATAAAGTGGTTAGACAAATCTAATTTTTCTTGTAATTTAGTCGCACCCGACCCCACGCTAAACACAAGCTACATGGAAATTTTATGATGTTAACCAGAAGTTAATCTCAAACTTTGGTACGGAAAACTTTACAAGCTAAAGCACAACCGCAGTAATTATTAAACGAAAAAAATAAATAAAAAAGCAGATGAATAAGGGGAGTAGATGAGATGAGAGGACCGACAAGACATACCATGAATAAGTGAAAAGAGGCTGCCATTGGGGAAATAATCGTATACGAGCAGGCGTTCCTCCTTAGCCTGGAAGTAGGCCCTCAGTGGGACCAAGTGTGGGTGCCTCAGCTTCCCTAGCAAGTCCACGTGTCTCCTAAACTCCTCCATCCTCGGGTACCTCGCGTCCTTCAGCCGCTTCACCGTCACGATAAACCCGGATTCCATCACCGCCTTGTATGTGCTTCCCATTGTGCCCCTCCCCAGCGTCTCCGCCGACGCCTTGAGCAAATCCTCCAGACTGTAACCCATCAGTCGATCCCCTGCTCCGCAGAACACCAAACTCCCCAACCCCTCACCTTCCCACGAAAACCCACCCTGTTTCCCACCATTATTACCTCTCTTGCCACTGGGCCCTGCCGGCCCCTCCCCTGATCCTCCTCCTCCTCTTTCTGTTGCCAGCTCAGCACCCCCAACAACCCCGCCTTTGCCCCTCCTCGCCTCCCCGCCACCGCCGCGACTCCTCGGGCACACCATCCACAGCAGAACCGAGCAGATTACGACCACCACGAACCCTCCCACGCTCCCTGCGATTATCTTAATCAGTTTCCCGCGGTTTGACTTTGACTTTGGGCCCGGTTGACTGGTGGGACTGGTCGACGGCGGAAACCAGATAATGCCCCCGCACGGTTTGTCAATTTGTTCCCCGCAGACATCGACGTTCCCTGAAAAAGACGACGCATTGAACAGAATCAGAGTTGGGGTCACCGGAATTTTTCCGGATAGCTTGTTATTCGACACGTTGAAGAACCGGAGGGAGGTCTGGTTGAGTGGTGGAATGGGACCGGTGAACCTGTTGTCCTGCAAGTACAGGACGTAGAGGCGGCGGAGCCTGAGCAGCGACGTTGGGATTTCGCCGGAGATTTTGTTTCCAGCAAGGACGACGACTTTGAGGCGGTGGAGGTCGGAAATGGAAGAGGGGAAAACGCCGGAGAAGTTGTTGTCGTTTAGGAAGAGGGATTTGAGGTTGAGGAGGCCGGAGAGGTCGGGGATTTGGCCGGAGAGGGAGTTGCCCTTGAAGCTGAGGACTCGGAGCTGGTCGAGCCGGTTCAAGATCTTGTGATCCAGAACCCCCGTCAGGTTCGAATATTCCAGCACAAGCTTCGTGACTCTGCCTCTTAAGCAGTCCTTCACGCCTTCCCACTCGCACACATTGCTTCCCTGCCGCCATGGCAGCACGTTTTGAGGGTCGATTGTAGATTTCAGAGTTAACAGAGCCTCCGCATCTCCTGCTTCTGCCGAACCCAGAAAACCCCAGAACAGCAATGGCAGCAATAAGAAAAAGATTCGACCTTTTTGAGAAACCATTTTTTAAAATCTGCGGATTGGATCGATTTTTCAGACCTGCCAACATCTCAAAAATGCAATCTTTGAACTTGGATTTTGCTGATTGAGAAAACCCAACTCGGAAATCAGAAATCAGAATCTGAAATGTGTGTATATATATGGAAACTTTTGAATCTCGAAAGCGAAAAGGTTTTGAACTTTTTGAGTTCACTTTCCTTTCTCAGTCTCTGCCCAATCGCTTTCCATATCTTCAAGATCTAGCACCACCTCCCCAAATTTGAGTGAACCATTTTTACTATGCATGCAGCGATAGCATTAGAAGCAGAAGCTTCGTTCTTTGACTCGATCGATCACTGTGCTGAAGCTGCAACTGCACCATTGATTGATTCGACAGCTTGAAACAAAAAACAATGGCTTTTGCTTTTTTGCTTCTAAAAAAAAAGCACTTCTAATTTACTCTTACTCCCAGCTGCGGAGGAGGGAGCATTTAAGGTGCAAAAGGCCCATTGGCGAGCTCTGTGTACTGATCAATGGGTAGACACCAAAACAGGGGGGTTGGCAACACGACATCGTTTCCCGGACATTTACTTGTAATTGTAATTTTATTACAGCGTAAGCTTCACGTGAAGGAAGCTCAGAACTCCGCTCCTCTCTATGATTTGTATATTCTTAATCTGCAGGCACTATTGAACCCAATAATTAAAACCAAATAAATAACATTTTTCTGAATTTATGTTTGTTTTTACTTTCTCTTGGGCGGCTCAAAGGCTCAGACTTTTTTACCTGATTACGTATTTACATAACGGTAATGAAAATATGAGGAATTAAATTGAGAAATAATTGAATTTAGAAAGAATTGAATTGAGGAGAAATCATAATCGGATTCCTGTTGAAACTTTTTACTTAAATGTTCTGGAATCGGAATAGAATTCCATAAAGCTGTTTACTAATTCAGCAAAATCGGAATATAAACCAATATGATTACTAAAATGCCCTTGTCCCAAATCAAATATTTTATACTTTAATGGATTTATAAAAGATAGTCTTGAAAATAAAAAAAGTAAGTGAGGACATAAAGAAAACAAAAATGTCATTCCGATTGCCCAAACAATCCAGAATTGGATTACCACCTATATCTAGGAAATCCAATTCCACCAATACAAGGAATTGAATTTCAAAATTTGTGTGGGCCCCACTGCTTTTTTCATTCCTCCATGTTTAGTAAACATCGGAGTACTCCGTAATCGGAATTCAAATCCACATTCTTATTCCGATTACGGATACATAAACACGATCTGAGAGTGGTGAAACCTCCAACGGGAAAGGGATCCAAAATTTACTCACCCCCTTAGTCTTCGATTTCATCGATTTTCAACAGGTAGCTACCTTCTCTAAAATTAACAAGCGTCCGAAAAACTCAGATAAAAAATATATATTGAAGTTATGAAAGGTTTGAGTGAGTCGTCGACCCAGATAAATGCTGAAACTTGAAAAGAAAAGAAAAGTTACACATAAAAAAAAATCAAAAAATAAAATGACACATGTGAATTACCACTTGAATACTCGATACTTAAAAAAAACTCTCGAGAACAATAATTTAACTAAGCAAGTAGGTGAAAGAATTGAAACCTCGAGACATTCTTTGGTCGCCGATTAATCACGTAGTAAGTATAAATGGGCGAATGATTTATTTTTTAAACGCCTAATAAGTATTTATTGAGCTAGTGATGCTATTAAAACTTGGTCTTCAATTGCCTCCTAGTCCACGCTAGGCCACAAGGGGTTGAACTTGTTGAACTACCAGAGACCTTACTCCATCATTGCGAAGAACTTACACATAAAAAGGAGCTTACAAAGTATTTCAAATCAATAATACGATACATAAAGTTTCAGGAAAATTAGTTTTAATATGTCACGGTAACAGAGCCGAAAAATTTAGTTTTAATGAAAAAAGAACATGTGTAGTGAATAGTATCAAAAAAGGTAAAAATATGATTTTTCATTAAAAATGAACAGTACCGAAAATACTCCGTTAAAACTCTCTAAATTTTTCAGATGACTTTGATTATTTATCTAATATGTCACGGTAACAGAGCTAAGTAAGTCTCTTTCCTCATTACTCGTGTACAATCATTGGTATATTACACGTGACAAAAAGCTGGAACAAGTAATTGAGCTCACGTTATATATCCGGCCCAACAAGTAATGAAAAGAGAGGGTTGAGCTGATCACGTTATTTCGCTGCCACTTGGTATTCGGCTCCAACAACTCATGCCAACTGTCTTTGAAACGATCATACGGTGGTTGACGGTGGTCTTGGCCTGACGACGCACCCGCGTACGTTGCCGGAGATCTAGGAGGCCCAAAAGAGATCAAAGTCATATCAGGAAAAAGATTTATATGAAACGAGTTCTCGTTACTGTGTTGTCTTAATTTAATATCATGTGGCAAGCAGTGAATCTGTTTCAAATACTTTGCTATTATAAGAAAAAGATTGAACCCAAAGTGGACCAGAACAGTGGCAGATGCACATTGGGACCAAGGTACCGAACAAGCCTTTATATTCCCTTTACTAAGATGTTACAAACAAAACGCACATAACCATGCGTAAAAATACGAAGAAAAACTTCGTCGTACAAAGAATATGAAGACAGAAAGTTATGCCTTGATGCCTATAACCATGCGTGCAATTCCCATCTGTGACAAAACACCATGAAACAGAATTTAGAGCAAGAGAGACAAGAAACGGAACCTCAAGCCGCCTGCAATTGGCGGCGCCTAGCTGCAGCTTTCTCAAGTGCCTTCAATCTATTAGCTTCCATTCGCACTTTCTGTTCATCTGTCATCTGATTTTCGGTGGATTCCCTAGCTTCATTGTTTTCGACTTGATTGGTTATTTCTTTCTGGAAACCATCTGCTGCAGATATACTAGCACTAGCAGCAACCATCTCACCATGGAACGTCTCAGACGGTTCCTACAATTAGCAAAGCAAAGGACATCAAGCTCTACTAATTAACAAATGGAGCTTTAATCCGAACACCAAGAAAACTTCAAAAAAACTAGATTGAACAAAATTGCACATACTTGAGTAGCTTTCTCATAGATTTCATGAAGCATCTCTTCCTGCATATCATCCACATCATGGTTCCCTGAAGACGAACCCCCCTGGTGATCACTTGGTCCCTCAGGGTTCAAGGTTTCTGAAGGAATATAACAAGATCAGAATTCAACATGGAAACATAAAAGACGATGGTTTTTCCAAATTAACTATTTCAAATGCCACGATGAATAAGATTATTTCATTATGAACGTAAGAACTCCCTACTTAACTATTAAAACAAAGTAACATAAAATCAATGCAAGTAGATTTCCACTTATCAATATTATTCTCACTGGTAGTCCGGTGCAGTGATGTTTCTCTCCTCAACATTACTCATAATCCACTCAGCAGCCATTCCTTTATCCTAACATCATATCCCTAATCGAGTTAATACCTAAACGTCTGAGGATCCCATTTTCAATCTTCTTACAGGTCTTCTGTTAATGATTTACAGTAATTGCAGCACTCAGTCCTTCCAATCAAGGTTCTAAAAGGCGCTAGGCGTTAGTCGGGCGGCGGGATGGGGCCTAGCGCCTAGGCGGCTAGGCGGAGCCTAGGCGGGCGACTAGGAGGACTAGGCGGATTTAAGTAAATCTATTTTATTTCGTGTAAATAAGTGTCTGTTTATACTTAAAATATACATAATTTCGTCATAAACTAGAAAATAGAATGACATCTATATTATGAAGTATTGGAACATAATGAAAGCATAGGGAGCAAACATATAATGTGTGTTTATTTAAGTATTCAATAAGTCTCTTACAATTTATTGGAAACAATAAAATGCAAAAGGAAAGTTATCTATTTTTTATCTAAGTGAGTTGAAACCTAGGCAGGTGTCTAGGTGGGTCTAGGCGGGCTAGGCGGGTGCCTAAGCGGTCTCGGCGGGCTCCTCAGCAGGTCTGGATGGGCTAGGCGGATGCCTAGGCGGTCTAGGCATTAATCGGGGCGGTGACCAGCCGCCTAGCGCCTAGGCGGGGCCTAGGCGGTGCTAGGCGGGGATTTTTAGAACAGTGCTTCCAATTATACCAAACAACTCTGGCAATAGGCACTCAAGATATTGTACAAATGATATAATGCCAGCAACTCTAAAAATGTATCTCATCGCATGATAAATTAGAACAATTATACAAAAATAACGGAGCATAATACCCTGTTGATCATTTGGAATGCCTTCCTCGACTGGTGGTTCGCGCAACTTTGTTGGGTCTCCTCCACTTGCAACTCTTTCTCTCAATTCCCTCAGCGTCATCTGCTCAAAAGTGCAGATTAAGAATTATACTTTGAGGGAGACTCCAAAGACATTCAAAATAAAAAAAGTGAGATATCATCACTACCTTTACTCGTCTGGTAGCGGCAACTTGTTCGACCTTATGAACAAACTGATCAAATGAGTAATACGGGAGCAAACGCGAATGCCATTGTCTGTACAAACCAATTAGATTTCCCAAATCTCTAACCTGCAAAAATTGCCCAAAGAAAAATGGCACTTTCACATTTTTCCTCAGTAGTATCATACTTTCGAGAATATCGCTTCAAACCAAATAATTTAGAAAAGAACCGATACAGACTTTGTAAGGGAAGAAGTGCAACATAGAAATTTCACAATCTTATCAACACTTCTGGAGAACTGAAGGGTTTTCTTCTCTAATCGAGATTTAATTTATAATTATCGAGTTACTTTTTACCAATTTACTAAAAAAAATTAACTATTATGAATTTTCTTGCACAAAGGAAAAGAAACAAGAGCAGAATTGAGATATCAGACCTCGTGTCCGCGGCCGCGGTACTTGAAGGCGCGAGGGAAGTGGCGGAGGACGTAGCCGAGGCCGTCATCTGAGAGAAGCAGCTCCGGAGTCAGCTTCGGCCGAGTCTTCGGAACCGACACCTTCTTAACCTTCCCTCCGATCCCAGTACCAGTACCGCTTTTGAAAGGATATGAAGAGGAATTGGGATTGGTGGGATTAGGGTTAGGGTTGGGATTGGGATCGGCGTTAGAATTGGGATTGGAATTGGAATTGGGGGTAGGGGCGGAGGAGGAGGGGCAGTCACGTGACCAGTGGCCTGGTCGGCCGCACTTGTAGCAACCGGTTGCTGCTGGTGCCTTGTCCATTTTCTTCCTTTGATTTTGCTTTCTGAATCCGACGAGTGGATCGTGTTGGTATTTTATTTCATTTTCTGGATTTATTTTTAATTTTCAGATTTCTTGGCGGGAAGAATTGGAGGGAATTAGAAAAGGCCATTTAATATATATTTAAAATGGGCTCTGACTATGGAAGCTAAGGCCAAAATTCCCGAGAGATTATGTCACACGTCTCAATTTACTTTTCTTATACTCTTTTAATGTTTTAATATTTTTTTTATCAAGTATTACTTCTCTTTTCCAACACCATCAAACGAATCCGGAATATTCCTTATAGAATACGGATCTGAAATTCGTCGTCAACCACTAAGTTATCATATGATAGTTGTCGTGTGACATTGGTAATTATATAAAAAAACTTGAACAGCTTCTGTATGGATTTGCAACGAGCTGCCGAACAAATGTTTTTTCTCTTTCTACTGGATCCAAAACTAGCTTTTCATTGCATCCCAAAAAACTGAACTCATAACACAAGAAGAAATTTACACAAGGGAAATCTCGTCACATACTTCAATTCCTATCCCCCTCTGCTCTCTCTCTCTCTCTCTCTCTCTCTCTCTCTCTCTCTCTCTCTCTCTCTCTCTCTCTCTCTCTCTCTCAATTTCTTCACAACGAATTCAAACCAACAAATCCTCTAATTCTTTTCTCAAAATTGAGGTATTATATACAATAATACTTCCCTTGCCAATGCAAGCCTCTATATGTATGCGTCACCTGTGATAAGTTTCAGTTTTTAAACAACGGCACCTAACGGGTTTTCGAGGCTCAAGAGTTCATGGACCAATCGTAGTTCTGGTACGCGATACTTACATTCCCTCCGTCACCCAAAAGATGTGTCAAAAGACCTGCTCTGGTTGCATCCAAGTAATTCAGGATCCACTTTAGAATTTCCTTTTCTTGCCCAAAGTCACCGTTGAACCTGCACAAACGCGCGCGCGCGCACATAACATTTGTTTCTCTTCAGCATTGTCTAACCATGACGGTTGCTTTTAGAACAACTAACGAAGGTTTAGTAATGACTTCATCACTCACCATTTAATAATTTGGGTGAGGTGCACGGTCCTCTTCTCCAAGTTCACTTCCATTCCACCGCTCTTAAAGAACTCTCTAGCTGCAAATCTCAATTCAGCTTCAACTCCTTGGGGCGAGAAAAATCTTACCGTTGGGCTTGACCTTGTCCCGTTACAGAGTCCGAAGTGAATTAATGGATTCACTCTAGCACAAGCAAGCTGTATTTTATCGGACGAAATGAAACTCAGTAATCTTTTCAGACAATGAGGCAGAAGAATCAGAGATTAATAAAAGTTGTTCACCTCTGTACGCTTGTCTCCAGCTCCAAAGGGCTTGACCAAGGAATAAGGAGGTCTGCGGTTGTTTCTGAGGATCCCATTTTCGATGGCGCTGAGGGAATAAGGATGGCCTCCGACTAAATATTGGAAATCGGAAAAGAAGGATCTCCTTTCGATTACTCCTTGTGGACGTCCTATCCTGATAACTGCATGGATGACCATGGCATTGTAGAGGTTCAAAAAGAAGGCTAGCCTCTCATCTTGTGAGAGTTCAAAAAGGTTTACTCGGTGTAGTTCTTGAACCAAATTTATGTACCTGCATTGAAGAGAGGAAGGAATTTACTTAAAACAAAGTTACATGACTAACAACGCAGATTACAATAGGCATAAATGTATCAATAATTTGTTATAATTTTCAGTAAAGTAAACTAGAAAATTGGTGAAATTGATGCCAATCAAAGTATTTCGTTCAAAGAGGAAGCCACTTCGTCATATTTCAATTCTTAGGAATATGCAATGTAAAGCAAGAAACAGCAAATTGGTGAAACTTTCGGTGTATAAATGCTTATCTAATTGAGTGAAAGTGCTAACTGCAATGTTGACTGATCTTACCTTCGGAACTCCTCACTGTTGCTAATGCCGATGTACTCAAGATGGCGCCTGTCATCCGAAGCATAGGACTCGAGAATGGCAGACATGATCTTGGTGAGCCTTTGGCCAACTTCCGCTGCAGGCTTTGGTTCACAATCATTTATGGATCCCCGGAAATTAAAGCATTTGGGAATGAATGGTTCGTGCTCAAGGAAACGATAAAAATGGTTTCCATCCTCGAAATCATTTTCCCTACACAAACACAAAAGGGTTATCATGGATGAAACTATGCCAGTTTCTTTAGTTTTCAGTTGGTTCGACAGGTATTTTCTTACCCAAAGACATGATGAATGAAGTGCTTCCTGGCAAGCTGCCTTCCAATCTCAACTGCCTGCGTATGTTGTTATATACAAATCGTTAACATCCACACTCGACAGACAAACTTTTGTTTTGTTTTTTAAAACATCCGTGTAATGCTCATCCGTAATCTAAAGTTTGGACCGAAAAGACTTGAGAACTAGTTAGTTCATTAGTTAAATTTGACCAACCAAGATGCAAAATTAACATAATTTCAACAAAATACAATTAGAAAATGGGACTAATTAATAACTATTATACGTCATAATTGAAACAACAGTGTTGAAAACTCGGTCAAATTCCTATCAATTTATGAAACAAGGTCGGCCGATGCAACTTTTGGAATTCCTACCCGCAAACTGTGGAAAAAGGATAAGATTTGGGGGCCATGTCAAAAACGTTACGCGTTTACTCTTTCATAAATCATGGCATGAGTTAAGCATGCCCTGGGGGTGGGAAGGAGCCAAATATCTGACTGAGTTTGTAATGCATGATTTGACATCTAATGGGACCCCTTCAAAGTTCAAACAATTGATGGCTGCACCAGGTCCAGCACAACCTTTTCTTGTTTTCTAAGTAATCATTTTAAGAACTTGTACGGCACTGATACGCAATCACGATGACATTACATTCTAATAATACAAGAACGTGTATTGATTTTTCTTCCCGTTTACTTATAATATAAACACAAAATGCTATCGTAACGATGTACCTTATACAAGTTGTTCTCTAGTCATTGGTTACAAAACCAGTCGTGCAAAAGGCATATAGAACTTCTTTAAAAACATGGTCCACGCTCTCAACTTCTTGTCTTTTCATAATTTATTACCTAATTTTCCACTACTATCTCACTCGAAAAACTCTAAACTACAACTAAAATTTACTCTCATATTAATATATTTCTCGTAACATGAAATACAAAAATCGTTCTTACATAAGTAAAATTGAATGCAGAGAAAAGAGCGTCAGAAAAATAAACCCATGAGAGTGGACCTAGTGAAAAGCTCTTTATAATAATGATATTGTGGATGCCATAATGTCTTCAATGAATCTAACATGTGACGCAAAGCTTTTCATTCAAATTTGGCTAAAAATTACTAAATTCAATGATAAATGTAGCTACAAACTAAGCATTAAAATATAAGAAGTAGGTTTGTATCGGTAACCCATATTATTCTTGTGCGAATAGAATAATAATTAGTTTTGAATTTAATTAGTCGATGATTTTTATTGCAACTTTGTATTTATTAAGTTAAATGTAAATCATACTCCACCGCCATGGTCGTCATTATTAATGTTAGCTATGGTAGTGAGAAAGACGCCAAAGCAAAGGAGATCAAATCACAAAATTAATATTATTAATTAAATTATTATTTAAGTATCAGTTAACGTGTTTATTTTTTTATTGATGACACATCGTAAAATCTTCAAATGTAATCTACAAAATTAAGGATAATGCTAACGATGCTAAATTTGTAGATCAAATTTTATAAACTAAATAATATGAAAATTGATGACTGAATTATTACGATGATTAACTCTTATTTCTTATATATAATATTGTATTACTAAAATATTAATCTTGTATTACTAAAATATTAATCCGCTTAAAACTAATATTTTATTAATATTTCGTACTTAAAACGGCCAACAACTCACTGAATATTTAGCGGTTACTCATATTTTATTAGCGCGTAATCAGTAAACTGCGGCTGGTTAGCGGTTCAATCTGCAGCAGCCGAGCAATTAAATTTTAACGCTGCGCGGCACACTGTAACCAAATGATCCCGCGGAGTTTAATTCAAACAAGAGGACAAGAATCCGCGAGTCAAGTGGTTACGGTGGTTCGAGACACAGAGAATAACAGTAAAAGAAAAACAGATTTGGAAATTTGGAAGGGGGGAAGAGTGGGTCCGTACCTTTCGACGCCCACAGTCCAAGTGCTGAATGATGACCTCCACCATCTCGCTCCCGGCGAAGCAGTTCTTGACGATCTTCATCTTCATCAGACGGTCCTGAATCGGCAACTTCAGCCGCAACACCCTAACTACCCCGATCAACTGGTCCGTGCACTCCTCCTCATCAAAATCGTCGAATCCGTAAACCGGCTGCGCAGGCGCGTCGTCGGGACATTTCGAACTGAGCATCTCCTCCAACCGCTGGTCAAATCCGCCGCTGTTCCTCAGCGAGTTGAGCGCCACCAGTCCTCCGAACAGCTTCTCGTTGAAGAAAATCTGAGGTACAGACGAGCTACCTGTCCTATCCACCAGCTCCTTCTGGCGATTGGGATACACGTCGATGTTGATCTCCACGAATTTCAGCCCCTTCTCTCTCAGAAACCTCCGCACCGCCGTGCAGTCCCTGCAATTCGACCGGGAGAAGAAGCTGATTCGACCTTTCAGCGCTTCTTGTCCCTGTGGCTGCTGGTAATCGTCGGACTCGTTCTTGAGCTTGACCGTCACTTTGAGGCCGGAGAGATTGAACTGCGTCACATCTTTCGATTTCAGATCTTCTTCTCCGTTGCTATTGAGGCGCTGGTCCTTCAGCGACGACAGCCGCCTCACGAACGCCGCCGAGAAATTGCTGCTTCGCTCCCGGATGAGCTTCCCGATCGCCGGCACGTCGACGGGGAATTTCTGGTTATTCGAAGGGTCATCGTTTGGAGAATCCGGAGGCGATGAGTAAATCCCGGGAGGCGCCTCCGGCTTCGGGAGGTGCGCGTGAGGACGGAAGATCCCTTCCCCTGCTGTATCGGGCATCTCAACGGCTAATTTCACGTGCTTGGATTTTTCTTGAGAAACCGTTTGAAACTCGTCCGACTTTTCGGTTATCGAGGTGGGCGAAACGTCGTCGTCCCGCTCATCCAGGTAACCATTTCCATTTGCATTTGGAATCTCAATTTCCGAAAAGCCATCTCCCTCTTCCTCCTCGTAATCGCCGTTTAACTTTCCGGCGGGTTTACAAACTCTGACCTCAACGACATTGTTCCCGATTCCATTGGTGGAAAAATCCATTTATTTCCTTCTTCTCGAGGAGATGCAAGATTTTTCTGTTTTTGGAAAAGGAAAACTGGGAACCCTAAGACTAAGAGGAGGAGGGGAAAGAGAGAGAGAGACAGAAACGAGGAGGAGGGAGAAGGAGAGTGGACAAAAAGGGAAGGGAAGAAAGCAAAGGAAAAATGGGTTAGAGAGAGAGTTTTGTTTGTTGGAGAGGGAACGATGAAATCGAGAGGTTTTATGGAGGAAATGGGCAGAGGTTTATGGAATCCCATTTATTTCATTTATTTATTTTCTAAATACAAGAAGAGGTCAAATACGTTGAGACATTTGGACTCTTTTGAGCCATATCCAATGGGTCGCCGGCCCAACCTTAAAAATATCAGCGGCCCTACTTAAACCGTAATCTATGGGTTTCAATTGGTTTTCATTTACTATAATACCCCTAGAACCTAGGAATGGCAGATTTTTTCACAGGGATAACCGTATGGATCAGAGAGATGGATTGTCTGCCCTTCCCATCCCCTACTATTTATGTGGTCACGGTTAAGACACGTCAATATTTTTTATTCCCATTGTTTTTTGTCTTATTATTTCTATATAAAAAAAATCAATATAAAATGTTGACGTGGCTTAACCGTGACCACAAAATTAGGAGGAGATGGGAAGGGGATGGAATGGGGGAGGGCAGACAATTCAGGTCCATGGATCAGGGCGGTTATTGTATAAGCCAGTGATTAAAATATTTACGAAATTATCGATATTTTTGTTCGAAAAATTAAGGATTGATATGGAAAGGGGGTCGAAATGCATACTTCATTTTATATCAGCGAGATATAGAAAAATAATGAATACTTATGATATTTATTGATTCACTGCAAAAAGTTTGCCAAACCCCTTGGAGATTTCGAACTTCTGAACTTTTTTTAGAATTCTTTCACTAATTTCAACTAAATTTGAATGAGTTGATATACCCAATTACCCACAACATTATAAATTTCTATAATTTCTATCAAAGACAACCGATATCAATATATCCATTAATATTCTTATTAATTTTGTACATCGATATTTTAAAAACTAATATTAGCAACTTCCAACCTAAAAGTGTATCGTACCGTACGGAGGGATCCCTATACACGAACCGGGAATGCTTAGTTATTGGCACCCCCGACCCAAAACTGAACCGTGGACATTCCCTACTTGAGCCGTGATCCAGTAGGGGGTTTATTGGTAAATGAAAGGATTCGTTAGGTAAATGCCGTTAGTTAGTTTTTTTATTTTTTTTTTTTTTTTAAACAATTTTAGGAAGGTAGTTCCATGTACAGGGCAAGAGTCCAAGTGGCAGTATTAGGCCAGGCCTAATTCAGTCATTGGATAGGACTTTGAATTTCTTCAAGGAAAAGAATCCTCGCAGGAGGGATTCAGTGATTTTATCCGTTCATCGTATATCGTGTGGTAAAAAATCATTAGATGTTATTTATATTTCATTTTAAATTTTAAAATGATTTTTGACCGCACGATGTACGATGAACGAACAAGATCACTAGATCCGTAAGATCCTCATGAAAAGAATCCGGCGAGGATCCTTGTCCTTTCTTCAAAACATCGTCTACATAATACCAGAAAAATCTTGTTTTGTTAGGAGGGTAAATACATTTCCTTCTTTTGTTACAACACAACTATTACTTTCTTTTTTTACAGCATCCAACAGAAAAAGCGAACTTTGGAAACCTTATCAAATCTTGTATATGTACAGAAATCATTGGCCAACAAAAAAAATTTACTGCAGGTATGTCACATAATTGCACTTACAAAAGGAGTTGAAAAATTAAAAGAGCAACCTATTTAGCTTAAACATACCTTGTTTGAGGAATCATAATTGTCGTAAATATGGTGTCCTTACATTTTGCCTTGCTAATTTTTATTTATTATTGTCGTTTCTCGAAAGTATATTATGTTTGTATCCACCATCCCCCTCCCCCTCTATTTTGTAGCATTCATGCCTGTCCTCAATTTTGTTTTCATGATAGAAATAACGACGTAGTATAATGTAAAGAAGTGACATTGATAAATTAGGGCCTAAGTCTTCTCTAATTTCCATGGAGCAAGGTTTGTACAAGAGGATGAACAACTATGGACTTGATCTTTCTTGTCCATTTGAAAGTGATTATGAGGGGACCAACCAAGTTTTCCCCGATTTCCAATTCAGGTTTGTACACGGCAAATAGATAGTCCATTTGAAAGTGATTATGAGGGGACCAACCAAGTTTTCCCTGATTTCTAAGCAAGGTTTGTACACGGCAAATAGATAGACAATAACTATTACAGTTGATCTTTAGTATTCTTTTTAAAGTGATTATGAGAATGACATAAACACTTATAAAATGAAGTACATAATAAGTGTTTCTCTTTAAAATCGTTTAAAAACTCATTTTAAGAGATTTTTTTTAGAAGCACATAGAGGAGTTTCTCCATAAAATCACCTTTGGTGTGCTTTTTCCTTTAAGTGATTATGATCCTTCCAATCACTTGATAACAAAGTCCTTTGGTTTGGTGAAGCATCCGTAAATTTCTCTGATTTGTGATTTTATAGTCCATGATTCATTATCTATTGAAGTCCACACAGTATGAATTAGTCCACACAAAGTAGTTCCAAATCTGAAGTTAGTGAAAGAAAGCCTGTTTGACTTTTCTCTCCCCCCCTCTCTCCCTCCGTCTCTCTCGTGGGTGTTGGGAAGTTGACTCTGTTCCTGTGATATGGGTGCTCAAGATTTCTGGGTGGTGATTGTTCTTGCCTTTGGCTTCCAAGCTCAAATCTTGGGCTCTCAGAACTTGACATGCAATCCAAATGACATGAAAGCATTGGAGGATTTCATGTCAAGTTTAACAACTGTGATCGACGGGTGGGGAAGCAGTTTCTCATCTGATTGCTGTAAATGGGAAGGCATCACTTGCAACTCTTCATCCTTTCGAGTGGTTAAGTTGGAGCTTCCAAGTAAAAGACTAGCAGGCAATCTCTCTGCATCTTTAGGCACTTTGGACCAGCTTAGAACCCTCAATCTCTCTCAAAATTACCTCAAAGGCTCCCTTCCAATTGCAGCCTTCCGTTTCCGAAATTTAGAGCTCTTAGACTTGAGCTTTAATGACTTTTTCGGCCCCATTCCTTCCGGTATTGATTTACCTTCAATCCATTTCCTTGACATTTCTCATAACCTTTTGAATGGCTCCCTTCCTGGCAGCATGTGTGACAGCAATTCTACTCAACTTCGGGTACTCAACGTGGCCGCTAACTACTTCTCTGGCAATCTTCCGCCAGGTTTTGGCAATTGTACTTCATTGGAGGACCTTGACCTGAGCACGAATTATCTTACAGGCACAGGTGATGGTATATTCAAAGGCTTATTGCGGCTGCGAAAGCTGACCCGATTGAGCATTCAAGACAACAAGTTTGCCGGGCCACTCAGCGAAGAATTCGGTAACCTCATTAACCTTGTTCGTTTGGATATCTCAAGTAATGAGTTTTCAGGAACTATCCCAGATGTTTTCTACAGCCTTGAGAAATTACAGTATTTTGTTGCTCATTCGAATAGGTTTGATGGTCGGATACCCCCTTCCTTGTCGAGTTCCTCGACCATCTCTTTGCTTAATTTGAGAAACAATTCATTGCAAAGCACAGTTGATATTAATTGTTCATCAATGACTAGTTTGACGTCTCTTGATCTCGGTTCCAATCGGTTTGATGGGCCTATTCCCTCCAATCTTCCCTCCTGTCAACGTTTGATTAACATAAATCTTGCCCGGAACAACTTTCGTGGCCAAGTACCTGAAAGCTTCAAGAATTTCCATAGCCTTTCTTACCTCTCACTTTCGAATACCAGCATTTCTAACATATCTTCCGCCTTAAGAATTCTACAGCAGTGCCAGAGCCTAACTACTCTGGTTCTAACCTTGAACTTCCGCGGCGAAGTACTGCCTGCTGATCCAACCCTTCATTTTGAAAAGTTAAAGCTTCTGATCATTGCAAATTGCAGGCTCACAGGTTCAATCCCCCAATGGTTGAGCGGTAGTAGCAGATTGCAGTTGTTGGATTTGTCCTGGAACCAATTGGAAGGAACAATTCCAGTCTGGTTTGGCAATTTTAGCAATCTCTTCTACTTGGACGTATCTAACAATTCTCTCAGCGGCGAAATCCCAAGAAGCATAACAGGACTTCGCGGCCTCATTGCCGGTAGGATCTCAATTGAGGAACCTTCCCCTGATTTCCTTCTATTCATGAAGAAGAATGTAAGTGCTCGAGGGTTGCAGTACAATCAAGTGTTGAGCTTTCCACCGACGCTGGAACTTAGTAACAATAATCTTAGCGGACCAATCTGGCCAGAGTTTGGGAGACTGAAATTGCTTCATGTTTTGGATCTCAAGTTCAACAATCTATCAGGACCGATTCCGAGTAGTTTATCTGGCATGTCCAACTTGGAGACTTTGGATTTGTCTCATAACGAGCTTTCGGGGACGATCCCGCCTTCGCTGGTCAATCTCAACTTCTTGTCCAAGTTTAGCGTTGCGGACAATCAGTTATACGGGGTGATCCCTGCAGGAGGTCAGTTTTCGACCTTCCCAAGTTCAAGCTTTGAAGGGAACAGTCTTTCCGGATACGATGCTTCCCCTTGTCCGGCAGGACTGGATGCTCCTCTGGGAACATGGTTCGGGAAATCGAGCAAGGATTATACAGGAATTATTGCCGGAGTCGGTGTCGGATTTGTATTTGGAATAGCATGCTTCATTGGAATGGATAGGTACGTCTGGACTTTTTAAGGAGAGTACATCCTTCTTTTTATTTTATTTGTATTTGGAATAGCATGTACATTTACGTGGTCTAATGTCTAGAGTCGTAGCTTGTGGTTGTGTAAGTGAGAGAAATTACAGCACACATTTTCGTATGCATCGACACTCCGCACACGAATGGTGGGAGGTGCCGCATACGAACGTGTGTGCAAGAATATCTCTCAAGTGATGAAGGTGGATTCCTTTGAATGTAACAAAAGAAAAGCATATGAAATGTAAGGGTTGTGATTTAAATAAGCTCCAAATCATGGACGGAGATCCTCTCCAGACCTTATTGTCTGAAGCTAAAGGGTAGGAAATCCGAACCACGCGAGTTGAATTTGACAGTCTTTCTCTCTCTTAAACTGTCCGAATTTTCCAATCTCAAAGCTCCATACAGTAAAATCCAATGAGGATCCAAATTCGCAACCACAATGGAATTATGTGGCCCGATCGTCGAGCCAACTAACCGATACGACCTACACACAGAAAAAGCCATCTTGGGCCGTAATACGTTTGGGCTGCTTAAGTCTCCCTCCATGGGCTGAGCTTAATGCAGGCCCTCAAAGCCGAAGGCACTGCTTGAAAGTGAGTAGTGACCACATGATGTTTTGCATGTTAATTAATCGTACAGAGCTATACATACCAGCGGGAGGCGCACTACGACTCCCAGTTTCGCAACGGAGATGAAAAGCGTTGCCTAATCTCACAAGAAGCACTGAAGAACCTGGAAAGAGGAAACATCGCCCTCCTCAAAAGTTACAAAATTGGAGAACATGGTAGTCCGTCACGAGAGAGTACCATAACTGCGATGGAGGAGACATATATAGTTGGGGAAAATTTTTAGTTGTGACGGGAACACGGATGGTACACCACGATGTAAGTGGTGGAAAACTTTAATTTTTAAGTTATTAATCTTTTAACACACATATCCAACCATTTACATAGAGATATATGATGTACCGCCTCGTGTAACGGGAACAATGAAAAATTTCTCTATGGTTGGGACCAACTCCGAATTGGCTAAAGCTGCAGCATGGGATGCTCATTATTCATTATAGAAGCATGTAATGTAATCCATTATTAACCCACTCATTATTTCTCTAAATGCGATTAGTTAACATCATTCAATCAATCTTAAGACTTGGATTTCACGAAACATATGATTAATTTTCTCCTTTATTATTTGTATAGTGCGTACTTATGTGGATGATGACCGCAGGGTTCGCATTCTCTCCGTAAGTCAATTATATATGTCCATAACACTATTAATGACCGTGATCTCTCACGACAAAAGCAAGCAATAATAGTTTCCAAAAAAAAAAAAAGAAAAACTAATGAAAAGGGCTTGAAAATTTTGAGTTTAAACGATAAGGACAAAATAAAGGGTGAAGTGAATAGTACCAGGTTTGGCTTTTTAGTGCAAAAATGTGGTTTTTCGTTAAAGTGAACAGTACCGCGGGCTTTTCGTTAAAACTTCCAAAAAAAAAAAAGCAAGCAATAGCTTTCATCCCAGAACAAAATAATAAATAATTTTTTTGCAGACAATCTGTTGACGGTAGGCACGCAATTTAACGAAACGCCATGTGTCATTTTGCCATATGCCACGTGGAATGAATCAGGTCGAGACAAGTCTGCAAGACTAGTAAAAGGCAGTTGTAAGATGAAGTAGGATTCACTTCCCTTCAAATATGAGCGGAAGAAAGAAAAGGAAGATTTGGAGGAGAGAAATCCTACTCCTTGTAATAGGGTTGAAGATATTAATTAATTATTTGGGAGGTGGATGTTCGTATTAGGGTTGAAGAGAGAAGGGTAATTCAAAACAAACACGTACACTTATACATACATGTTGTACGTACACTTATACAGACATGTTGTATAAAGTGAGCGCATAGCTGTTTACCAAAAAATAAAAAAAATAAAAAAAAGTGAGCGCCTAAGAAAGTTGGGTTCCACCATATAACCAATTGGTAAAATAGAGTATAGTCTAACAACAGATACAAGACCTTTCTCTTGTTAATGTGAAACTCATTCTCAACACTCTCCTTCACCTGTGGGGAATTTTCAAGCTTAACACGTGAACAACACAACTTGGATGACGTGCAACGTTTGCACCCGTTGGATTTCACATGTAGAACAATCTACTTTGATACCATAAAAAAAATTGAGTTTCATTATAAAACTAATTGGCAATTAAGTGGCCACGTCATCTTTCACTCTGCCATGTGTTAAAGCAATTTTGTTAACCGAAAGTACGTACTCTACATGCATGCATCCTCAATCGATATACTCTACTTGGAGCATGAAATATCAGTTTTGGGCAGTGACTAACAGCTTTTTCCACTTTTGTGTGTGAATTGAAATTACGATAAGATGATGTTGCATATGAGACAGACACATTTAACCAGTTGTGAATTGGACATATAATACATGTGACATCTTTCATCATTCACAAGATCGATCATGCATGCGGCCTCCTAAGGATAAAAAGGTTTGAATTTCCTTTTTCAAAGAGCTATAATTTACTTGTATTTTATGTGCTTATATATTTGAGCTATAATTTCACAAAATCGATCATGCATTTGTTTACTTAATTGTTACGATTGAAATTTTGATGTTTATTAGAACATAGTGTCTTCAATTTATTTGAGCTTAATTAAATGCATGCACAACAGTGACAGAGTCAAGATTTCATGTGTGTGAGGGCCTCTCACATTCATAGTTAATTTGAACGCAGAACATTAAAAATTTGAATAATTTACATAAAAATTGAAAGGTCCTAAATTCAATAGAGAGACTGAAAAACATTGCACAAACCTAGAAACCCGATTATGAGCTAAAAAGTAAAGGTTAAACTACAAGTTAAAGCCAAAAAAAAAGAGTTTATAAAATAAGAAGGAAAAATTAAGATTGCATTGTAATAAAAGGGATGAAAAGAAAAATAAGACTAGCCTGAAACGAAAAAGAAATTGAATTGAATACAATTTTAAAGGTATACTAATATGAAACAACATCTGCTAAAGTAGCATGATAAAATGGCAAAATGGGTCACAGGTCATTCTGATCCCTTGTTGGCTCCGCCATGCCCCACAAGATCTGCACAAATTGTTCCCCCAACCTTCCCTCTATATGGTCCAAGGACCTCGATTGTCTGCCCTCTCCCTTCCCCTCTTCTTCTAATTTCCTTCTATTTCTGTGGTCACAGTTAAGCTATGTTAATATTTTATATTAATTTTTTTAAAAAAATAATAAGACAACAAAGTAATGAGAATATAAAATGTTGACGTGACTTAACCGTGACTACAAAAATAGAAGGAGATAAAAAGAGGATTGGATAGGGATGGCAGACAATCCATCTCCATGGTCCAACCCTGCTGTTCATATTTGACCCTTGTGAGTTGTGGTGAGATATGTTGTTTGCTTCTTTGTTTAAAGACAAGTGGCTGAGATTTCAGACATGCATGCATATTTGACTATTCTGATTCCCACAGACTTATAAGTAAATTATGTGTAAATATTAATATTACTGAATAATAAAGACCACAAATTCATTAAAAATAAAAATAAAAAATCTAAAATATATTGGAAAACCAGAAGAAGCAAAGTCTTGAACTGCAGTCTGTCCACGGCGATTCGATTTCTTCAAACTTCGGATCAAGCATGGATGGTTTGACAATCCATGGAGTTCAAATCTCTAGTCTATACAAATAAAAAAAACTCAATCGTTCACCTAACCTTAAGAAGAATATTAATAAAAATATATGCGGCGGCGGATCTAAAACGTTAACATTGAGGAATTTCATATTAAAAGTAATTTTTTTATAGATAAAAACAGAGTGCAAAAGCGCACAAAAATATTCAGTTTATTCATCTAGGCATTTTGTCGAACACTTCGTTGGTGTATTGTCGTCAGCCGAAGCATGTTGTTCACATGTCAATAGATATCAACATATGCCAAAACAATCTAATGAGTGATGTCGAGAGAATCTATCGAGTGCTCTTGATGCAACCTATCGAGTGCTGCATACACGTGCCAGCAGACATTACATCAAATACTTGGTGAGCACAAAGAAAACTTATAACCTAACATTCGAAGAGTGCTCATAAGACCTTCATACGTATATTTTCCAAACTCTGAATGATCTTGGAACCACCTTATCCCAATTTACATACTTGTTTGAAAATTGAACCCTTAATCCTACTAATTCAACTATCATGTTACTTTCAGCCTCTCCGTATCTCAATTCTTATTACAAGTCATAATACATTCTTTGGTGTAAGTCAAGGATGGTTACACTTTTAATCTTATTCCAAAAATTTGCCTACTTGTTCTCGAATGTCAAATTGTATAAGCTGAACGTTTGACCATTGTTGAAAATCCATTTATTAATTTTGTAGAGAAAATCATACTCCCCAATGTCCATCTTTGACTTTGGTTTCGTTTTACCGTCTTGAAGATGACATTTTTGTTCACAGTTTTTGACACACTAATATATATTTATACTAATAAAATGAAGAAATTAATTAATTGCAAACTTGTTATTCTTGAGATTTCAACATGTGACCATTACTAAAAAAAAAAAAAAATCCCCTTTTAAAAACACTGTTTTAGTGTCCTTAAATCAATTGGATAGAATTATTTTAATGATATGGAGCAAAAATGATTTTAAAGCAAAATTACATAAAACTCAAAATTAAAAAAAAAAAAAATCTAAGTGCAAGTGTCTCTATCCTCTACTTTCGTTGTTGAAATTTTTTTCAATGCGTTGAAAATACGATTTAATTCAACAAATATCATAACAAATCAGTTAAATTTTATTTTTTCAAATTTCTAAATGATCGTATTATAGCACTTGAGTGGACCAGATGTACTGAAAAATCTCTCATCGCTGTACGTAGCCAAACCTAACTTTCATTGCAATTGACCGGCTTTTACCGGTCACCACTTTATTCTTTCACATAAGATTATAAATACCGTCTGAAAAATAGAAGAATCCTCGCTCGCAGCCGAAAATTGAACAGAGAAAAATCGGTGAGGAGAAGAAGAACTGCAACTGAATAAAAGAAAGAAAAAAGAAAGATGAAAACTTTCATTCATTCATTCAATTGTATCATACCAGAAACCGTGTTTCTTTGAATTCAAAAGGCTCAAAAGCAAATCCATTGCTCTCTCTTTATCTGTCAGGTTCGTCTTTTTACTCTCTCTTTTTATTACGTTTCCGCTTTATTTCTTTGAATTTTGATTAATTTTCGTTTTGTTTCCTTGTATTTTTGCTTCATTTCTCAGACATTATGTTTGATACAAGAAAACCCACCTCAGAAAGTTTGGTTCTTGGCAAGGGTTTTGCTGCTGCTGCTGCTACTTGATTGTGCATTCTCTCTCCTCTCTCTCTCTCTTCCGGAGGGTGTGTTTCTGTGAAATGGGTGTTCAAGATTTCTGGGTTTTCATTTTCGTTATTGGGTTTTGCTTACAAGCTCGGGTTTCGAGCTCTCAAAACCTGACATGCAATCCAAACGATTTGAAGGCATTGGAGGATTTCATGAACGGTATAGATTCTGTGATTGATGGGTGGGGTAGCAATTTCTCACCTGATTGCTGCAAATGGGCAGGCATCACTTGCAATTCTTCTTCCTCTCTCGGATTGAACGATTCCATTGATACTTATAGAGTGGTTAAGTTGGAGCTTCCAAAGAGAAGGCTAGTGGGAAATCTGTCTGCATCTTTAGGCACTTTGGACCAGCTTAGAACCCTCAATCTCTCTCAAAATTTCCTCAAACACTCGCTTCCAATTTCGCTCTTCCATTTGCATAATTTAGAGTTCTTAGACTTGAGCTCTAATGATTTTTCCGGCCCCATTCTTTCGATATCGAATTGCCTTCAATCCAGTTCCTTGAAATTTCTCAAAACTTTTTGAATGGTACCCTTCCGGCTAGCATCTGTGACAAGTCTACTCAGCTTCGAGCACTGAAGTTGGCTGTGAACTACTTCTCTGGTAACCTCCCACCAGGTCTTGGCAATTGTACTTCCTTGGAGGACCTCTGTCTAGGCATGAATAATTTCAATGGCGGTGTGCCCGCAGGTCTATTTCGTCTGCAAAACCTAACCCAGTTGAACATTCAAGATAACAAGCTTTCCGGGGTGCTCAGTGAAGAATTCGGTAACCTCATTAATCTTGTTCATTTGGATATCTCAACTAATGAATTTTCAGGAACCATCCCAGATGTTTTCCACAGCCTTGGAAGATTACAGAATCTTGTACTTCATTCAAATCGTTTTGGTGGTCGGATACCCCCTTCCTTGTCGAATTCCTCGACCATCTCTTTGCTTAATTTGAGAAACAATTCATTGCAGGGCACAATTGATCTTAATTGTTCGGCAATGACTAGTTTGACCTCTCTTGATCTCGGTTCCAATCAGTTTGATGGGCCTATTCCCTCCAATCTTCCCTCTTGTCGACATTTGAATAATGTCAATCTTGCCCGTAACAACTTCACATGCGAAATACCAGAAAGCTTCAAGAGTTTCCATAGCCTCTCTTACCTCTCCCTGTCAAATTCCAGCCTTTCCAATATCTCTTCTGCCTTACGGATTTTACAGCAGTGCCAGAACCTGACTACTTTGGTTCTCACCTTGAACTTCCGCGGCGAAGAATTTCCTGCTGATCCGGCCCTTCATTTTGAAAAGTTGAAGGTTCTTATTATTGCAAACTGTAGGCTCACAGGTGTAATACCTCAGTGGTTGAGTACTAGCAGCAGATTGCAATTGTTGGATATATCGTGGAACCAATTGCAAGGAACAATTCCAGTCTGGTTTGGCAATTTTAGCAGTCTTTTCTACTTGGACCTGTCGAATAATTCGTTTACTGGGGAAATCCCTAGAAGCTTAACTGTACTACCGAGCCTCATTAGTGGGAGGATCTCCATTGAGGAACCTTCCCCTGATTTCCCTCTGTTCATGAAGAGGAATGTAAGTGCACGAGGGTTGCAGTACAATCAAGTGTGGAGCTTTCCACCGACGCTGGAACTTAGTAACAATAATCTTAGCGGACCAATCTGGCCAGAGTTTGGGAAACTGAAATTGCTTCATGTTTTGGATCTGAAGTGCAACAATCTCTCAGGACCAATACCGAGTAATTTATCTGGTATGGTCAGCTTAGAGACTCTGGATTTGTCTCATAACAAGCTTTCAGGTACAATCCCGCCTTCGTTGGTTAAGCTTAGCTTCTTGTCCAAGTTTAATGTTGCGGACAATCAGTTATACGGGGTGATCCCTACAGGAGGTCAGTTTGGGACCTTCCCAAATTCAAGCTTTGAAGGGAATAATCTTTGCGGCGACCATGCGCCCCCATGTTCATCAAAGGAGCATTATCCTCCCAGCAAATCAAGAAAAAATAGAGGAGTTATTGTTGGTATAGCTGTCGGAATTGTGTTTGGAACAGCACTTGTTCTTGCTCTCATGTTCACAATTTTGGTGCGGGCACATAGCCGGAGAGAGGTTGATCCTGAAAGAGAGGACCACGATACCAACGAGAAGGATTTTGAAGAATCCGGGTCAAAACTAGTGGTTCTGTTCCAAAACAAGGATGCCAATAAAGAGCTCTCTATTGATGACCTTCTACAATCTACCAACAATTTCGACCAAGCAAATATCATCGGTTGCGGGGGTTTTGGTCTGGTTTACAAGGCCAGCCTTCCTGATGGTAAGAAGGTTGCTATCAAGCGGCTTTCTGGTGACTGTGGCCAGATGGACAGAGAATTCCGTGCTGAAGTTGAAACCTTGTCTAGAGCTCAGCATCCAAATCTTGTACATCTTCAGGGGTATTGTACGTATAAAAGTGACAGGCTCTTGATATATTCTTACATGGAGAATGGTAGTCTAGATTACTGGTTACATGAGAAAATTGATGGTCCGACCTCTCTAGATTGGAATGTGAGGCTTCAGATTGCTCAAGGGGCGGCGAGAGGGCTTGCTTATTTGCACCAGTCATGCGAGCCCCACATCCTTCATCGGGATATAAAGTCAAGCAACATCCTTTTGGATGGGAATTTTAAAGCGCACTTGGCGGATTTTGGTCTTGCAAGGCTGATAGATCCGTATGATACTCACGTAACAACTGATCTTGTTGGGACATTAGGCTACATCCCGCCTGAGTACGGCCAAGCCTCTGTTGCTACTTACAAGGGCGATGTGTACAGTTTCGGGGTTGTTCTTTTGGAGCTGCTCACCGGAAGAAGGCCGATGGATATGTGCAAGCCAAAAGGAAGTCGGGATTTGATCTCGTGGGCATTTCAGATGAAGAAGGAAAAGAGGGAAAGCGGGGTGTTTGATCATTTCATTTGTGACAAGCAGCACGATGAGGAGCTGTTGTGTGTTTTTGAGATTGCATGCCTCTGTTTAAGCGGATGCCCGAAGGTGAGGCCTTCAACGCAGCAGCTAGTTTCGTGGCTCGACAACATCAACACCAAGAAAGTCTAGCATTGTTTTCGGATACTGAAGCCAGGGAAACCCTGGTTGTACAGCAAAGATATCTTACTTGTATAAGAAGTTGCATCTCCTGATCTATAAATTGTTGTTTTTGCGTTCTCAAAGTTGGTTTTTGTCGTGAATATGTATCCTCGACATAAATGGTTTCGTATTGTCGCTGTGTTGCATGAGTAACAGCAACGGTTGTAAGAATTTGCTTCTGAGTTTTAGATTTTGAAGAGAGGAATGTATAAAATAAAGGTTCCGAGTCTTTTGTGTTCATATTTTTTAGAGATTGATGTTCGTTATTGTCGAGAGTATGAATCTCTCATCGAGGAAAGAATGGACCTTGCATGTGCTTATAAGTAATTGAGCCACTCTCCGTATTGTTGGTTTTATTGTGGATTTTCAACTTTCTTCACGGTATCAGAGCAGGTTGTCCCATGTGTGAAGCTCAATGTACCTCAACTTTATTTAAATACCTTCCTTTTGAGTTCAATGAATTGACTTTGCTGAGTACATAGGCTGTACGGAATTGTTTCTATACAAAACACTTGTGCTCACAGGCGCCTTTACCCAATAGTGCTTTTATATCAACATGTAAAAAAGAATATAGTAGGTGCTTCTCTAGATAAGCGATTTTGTAACCGCAAACCGACCCCAAAATTTTGTGTCAAACGTAGTAGAAAGTGATTTTTTTTTTCGAAACGCACTTTTAGTGCTTGCAGAAGCAATTCCATTTAGAGTTCATACACCTTAAAATAAAAACATAGGAGTTTTAACGAAACACTCCTGGTACTGTTCACTTTTAACGAAAAACCACATTTTCACCTTTACCTGACACTATTCACTATACCTTTAAAATTGACTTTTCGTTAAAAGGGAAGTTTTTTTGAACTTTTCATTAGTTTTCTTTAAAACATTCGTCCACCGTTGAAATTGTTGGACGTGGGCGATTGACAATTGCATATCGTGCATTTTCCCAAATCCATTCACATCGACATCAATTTGTGCAAGAAAAGTCTACAAAACCACCAACTTAGTCTATTAAATTTGGTGTCAGTCAGAAAGGAGGACGGTAGCGGAGATGGACCAAATCCTGTTCCATCTCGTTTGCATTTGAGCTTAGTTTTGACTAGAAACCTGAAAGTAAGCAGCATCTCTCGCGTTCACATACATGAAGTGCAATTCATTTTCGCCATGAGCATGATGGCTGCAAGTCTATTCCGTCGGCGGCGATTCAGAACACCATTTTCATTCTCAAGAAAATAACGTACAAGTCGAAATTGGTAAGCAAGACCAATAATGTCAGTTATGATCGAGTGTGATTTGAGAAATTTGTCCACATGAACATTCTCATGGGCATGGCTGTAGATAAAACCACAGAACAAGACCGAGGCGCACAACCGGTGGCCTGCGGATGCGAGCTTACATTCACGAGAGAAAGAACCTCATAGAATGACCAAAAGACCACGACACATCGGAATCTGATTTCATAGATACATGTCAAAGAACAACAAAATAAAAGAAGAGATTGAATCACTCATGTTTGTTGAAAACAGAAGTAATATTTGGCACTTGAATTGATAATGTCTGTTCTGACTTTCTACTAAGCATCCACAAACAAGAAATCTTGCAAACAATGGGCACACATAATATAAGATGATCACTTCTTTGAACAAAAATGGCACATTGTATGAGGAGGAGGAGGAGGATACTGTTATCTATCGGCGTATCAGGCATTGGATTCCATGTCATCTTCCATCTCATGCACAGCTTGAAGTGGACCACTTCCAGACATAAACCCACTCTCCGAAAGATTATTCAAAGGACCATTTCCAAACAAGCATACCTGGGGCTCGATCTGGTTCAAGCGGTTCCACTCATCATCTGATAGAGACCAACTGAAGATGTCTATGTTTTTTCTAATCCTATCAGGCTTCAGACTACAAGGCAGCACACTGGTTCCTCTTTGCAGCCCCCAACGCAAAATAACCTGAAATGGATACCAATGTGTTACTAAAATCAAAAGCACAAATGAATAAGACAGTGGTTTCCATCCCTAACATAACCATGCTTGCAGAATCTAAAGATGGAAAGTAAAATGTTGAAAAACACCAATCACAAAATACTGGCTCATGTGTAGTGCAAATCACCAGCGAAACTATAACTTCCAAACACGTACAGACCCCACCTCATTTCTAAACATAAATGTGCCACGACTAGCGTAGATAGCATAGTCACTGGAGGACCAAGCATACCAAGTTAACAAAACCAGGTAAAATCTCTCGCTTTAAATAAGTATTATTGTGTAGTTTCTGTTTTACGTGTAACATTCCTTAGTACATTAACAACAGCAAATATAGCATAAAGCTACTGGTGGGGCGAAGAAGAATGAAGAGAAACTAATGTTGATTCAATATAGGATTGTGGTCTTAATTCAATGAGGGAACCACTCCAGACCTTTTGGTTTATATGCTAGTTATCTCCAGTCTTAGTTTATATCTTCCGAAAGCCAATCTTGCAAGTTCAACCTATCTATAACAAAGGGATAATAGTGCAAACTTCAGACTCTGGGAAAATTTATAGAAGCCTACTCTGATATGGGTCTTGAAATCACAAGGATATGCAAATTATGTAATGGTACCTCCATTTCTGGTACATAGCTTGGAGACATGAATAGTATGGAGAGAAAAAAAAGTGCTTTGGAATGTAAAGTACCTGCTCAGGTGTCTTTCTGTGTCGGTCTGCTATCTCTGCAACTGTTGATATTTTCAGCATAGGCCCATGCACAGACCTTGACCTCCTGAATGATATGCGAGGAGTTCCAGGTTCATCTTCCCCACCTGAACTGCTATCAGATGGTCCAGGAGTAGAAGTTGGGACTCCTAAGGGTGTGTGAGCAGACACATGGATACCTTTCAATCGACAGAACTTTACGAGTTCATCTTGCCTCCAAAAGGGGTGCAACTCCACCTAAAAATTCAATCATAAATCAATTAAGCAACCTGAATTATGTGATAATATCATAGATCGAGCAGCTTCAAGACCAGAATATAACAGCCTAGATTGAAATAATGATGATGGAATAATAATTAAAATCTAGCAAAGATGAACATCGAAATCCAGCCACTATACCAGAAAAGAGTTGGGAAATGTGATAATAGCATAGAGCAATCTGCACTAAGTTTGATATATAATTGGTTTCCAATGTCAACATTGAATCAGAAAGAAATTCATGAGAGGTGTTAGTCCTACAAATCAGTCTTTTTCAATAAAATTAGATTCAATTTCAACTAGTTTAGGAGCAAAAATGCACTGAAATGGCAATATTTATTAACATATCAAAGAAAGTTCAAAGATCGGTGAAGGGGAAAAATTAAGTCTTTAAGTTCGTTTGTTCGAGCCAGACTGTCCTAGTAGGCCAATTCTCATCACAACTCAAATGATGATTTTCTGCATTTCACATTACATATGTATACCCAAGTAGGACCTAAATGGGCTGCTCCAATACAGGTTATGTTATGCAATTTTGTTATATTACTGCATGTCCCTTCATGTTGCATTGAATTCCACCGTTCAACAATTACATATTACTATGTGAATAAAAAAAAATGAAGAAATTGCATGAGACGATTTGTTCATGCGAGTAGATTGTAGCAAAATAGTTCCTGAAAAAACAACTTATCCAATGAATATCCTCATCAAAATGGTACTAGATTAAATCACTTGTCTACTCTAACATATTAGGCCCATGGATCGACATTGTAATCAAAGAAGTAGCAGAAAAGGAAAAAACAGATGGAAATCCATTGCATCATTCAAACAATATGAACTACTTATAAAGGACAAATTCTGATGCTGAGCTGTTAAAAATAGCAAGAATGATCTACGAAATCCAACCTGATTGACAGCAGGTACAATCTTTGCAAATTTAAGCAATTGTTTGATTTGCGAAACACTGAAATTGCTGACCCCAATAGCTCTCACCAGACCCATCTCAACCAGACCTTCCATAGATTTCCATGCTTTCTTCAACCGATTCAAGAATTGCCTATACTCGCTCCCAGACTTTGAAGGCGGATCGGTAGCATCACCAAACGCTGAGCTATCAGGCCAATGCATCAAATATAGATCCAAATACGAAACTCCAAGATTCTTAAGAGAATCTCGAACGTAGTTCTCAATTTTATTGAGAGAATTCATTGTGCAGTAGAGCTTAGAAGTCAAGAAAACGTCTTCCCTCTTCAGTGAACCCCTAAATGCTTCAGCTAATGCTTCCCCAACTTCGATCTCATTACCATAAAGATGTGCACAATCTATATGGCGGTAACCCACTGATAACGCCGTTTTTACGGCTTGGACACAAAGGTCTCCGCCACTCTGCCATGTCCCAAGTCCAATGGCAGGAATTCTATCCCCTGTGTTTAACACAAAGTAATTTCCTGGTGTTCCAAACTTTCCCTTCATCCCTCAAGTTTCAAAGGGTAGATCTAAACAGCCCAGCAATCCAAATTGCCCAGAGTGCAGGAATCAAATCGAAATTCCAACAATTCAGCTATATTAACAGGTGAAATATGAGCTCCAAGCAAACTACTACGAACTCAGAATCTCAGAAACGGGAACAAAGCATGCAAATCAAACAGAAACCCAATTAACAAACACCAAAATCTGAGAAACCCAACTCGCAGAAACTCAAAAGAACAATTCCAGTCCAAAAAGATTGCAACTTTGACTACAAAAATTCCCCACAATCTGTTTGTCAAAAGGTCTGAAAGAGAGCTCACCACGACAAGAAGCGAAGGAAAAAGCCAATGCTGAAGCTAACAACCAAATCCTTTTGCTTTGGAAACAAATAAAAGTGTGTCACAACTGTGTCGGCTGAAGTATATACGAACATATTCAATCAAAGGGTCAAGGTCAACAACGGCAGCACAGAGAGAGAGAGAGAGAGAGAGAGAGAGAGAGAGAGAGAGAGGGAAGCCCCCAAAACACAAAACAAAAGGCTTAGCTGTAATATCAATCTCATTCCACGAGAAAAATGCAAAGGACAAACACTGCTCTCTGTCTCTAATTATATAATTAATACTAAATTAATTATCTTTTTCTAATAAAACTATATTAGAGGAACGAGCATCTTCAAATTGTATTCATTCATTGTACATCATGTGATTAATTTTTGTCAGATACTGTTCATGTTTAATTTTTAATAAAAAATCAGGTGTATTTCTGACCGCACGATATACGATAAACGGACACAATTTAAAAATTATTAGAATCCACGTAAAAATGATCTGGGAATGATCCTCATTCCTATTAAGAGAAAAAGGTTATATAGAAAGATGGGGTATATAGGGATATAAAATTCAATGTTTTACCCACCTAACTTAGAACCCTCGTCCAAATCAACCCAACCACCCACATTCATTGGTTTTGAAATAATCCTAATCTCTCTTTGTTTCGACGTGGCAATATTTTTCTAATCTTGTTTGCGAAAGTTGTACTCCAACTTTGCCATAATATAACGGTAAAAGCAAACTGCATCTTATTCCACTTTTGGGTTCGGATTCTTGTACTCTAACTTAACTTTGACTCCTTTGAACTTAACTTTGACTCTACACCATCGGTCGGTTTTATTCATTTATATCTCTACTAATTATTATTAAGATAATCCTTCTTGTTAATTTTTGTCACTTTTTTTCTTTATATTTTTTCCTCATTTTTGATACACAATACTTATATAAGGAGGGCAAAATAGTAATTTTGTATCTTTTGAGAAAATGACAATCATATCCTTATTTTTCCACCATCATTATTTCATACTCTTTTTAAAATTTTAAAAACTAATCACACTCCTTAATAAACAAAAAACAAAATAAAATTGTTCACACACACAGTGTGTGCTCATCTGCTAGTCATTCATTAACGTAATGATGGATAGACGAGGGATGAAAGTATACTGGAGCGTTTAAAACTACTGACATGTTTACTATTTCGGGTTCTAACTTCGAATCGAAGCAGAATGGAATCAAAGTAAACAAGAGTCGGTGTAGACTTCACTTCACTTGGAATTGTAACACGATGAAATCAAGTAAGAATAAGTGAGAGTAAGCAGGAACAGCAGAAAGTTTAGCTACAAGGATAACTCACTGATTAAGCACTCGTAGGGTGAAATTTTGCTGCTTTAGGAATCAAACTCGAACTTTCGGTCCAAAATTGAAACTGAGAAGCATGGGAAGAACATAACAGGTGAATGAGCAAACACCACCGCCAAATAGACCTGGCAATTTGAATCCGACCCGTTAATCCGATCCGATCCGTTAATATTAGTATGCTTAACGGGTCGGATCGCTAACGGATGAACCCGTTAAATAATGGGTCACTTTGGGTCAACCCGTTAGCACCCGTTAGTTGATGATGTTTTAGTAATTTCAGTAAAGTCTTAACAAAAAAAAAAATTATATGTAAAAAAAAAATAATAATAATTGTTAACGGGTGAAACGGGTGACTCGTTAGCTTAATAGGTCGGTTCGGATGACCCGTTAATTTAACAGATCGGATTAAACCCGATTCAAACCCAATAAACCCGACCCGTTTACAGGTCTACCGTCAAATTAGGGATGGCGGAACTAACAGAGAGTACACCCTGCCAAGTTCCAAAGCTTTTCAAGATTTTAAAAAAGAATTTGTTATGGGTCAGTGAAGTCGCTCCAGCCAATGTGATTACGCCAACGAGTAATAGGGCCACAAGTTTCAGTAATCTCATTTAAGTGCCTTTAAACAGGAACCTAAATTGGAAACTCTCCTCTTTTTTCCTCAAGATGGACATTAACTACCATTCAAAACCTACTTGCAAACTGAGAGGGCAAACCTACCATTCAATTTACATTCAGGCCAGTGGACTAGTAGAGGGCGAAACCAATGCCCTCCATCGTTAAGTCAACCATCCACCTTCATCCAGATGATAAAACCTCATCTCGACTGTGGCCTTAGAGTTTGCGGTGCAACCCCAAAAGCCAGAATCCATAAACCTTTGGAGACGACCAGCAAGTTTACGCCATGAAAGGAAGCTTGCAGTCCCAGAACAGGTACGACGCTTCTGATCCTTTCCAACAATCATTACGTTCAAATTATATAAAACCATCACATAATGCACATTTCTGCATCTCACCAAAAATACAAATGTCCAGAAAACACGACCCGGAGTTCACGAAACATGAAATTCTATGACTTAAGTTTCTGAGATTGTTAAAACAACAGAGCAACACCAGTCAGTCTGATTCAAGACAATCAAAATAAAAGATCATGATTCTTACATATTTGACAATCCTTTAAAGGTCGTTTCTTTTCAACAAATCTACCACCCCCCTGCTAAGAATCAACACTCGGAATCCAATAAAGCTGCTCCTCAAAGCATATAATCGTCACCTTTTCCGCCCCTTTCCAATATTTCGTCTCCCCATTGGGTAGATAAGCGTTTCAAAGTTGCGTATTTGTAAGTCCGTTCTTCAGTTTCTGTCATCGGGATGTTTCTAAATCCTATCAGCGAATGGGATGATATTGTGTGATCCCACGCTTTGGAGGCAACTTCCTCAAAATGAAAAGGACCAAAGAAGAAGGCAATATCTCCACCAACTGCAAAGAAAGGGCAAGGCCGCAAGGAAAATTTTAAGGCGAGAATTGAAGATCCAACGAATGGACCAAAAGACTTACTCCAAAAACATAAACCAGATGCTTACCAGGTAATATATGAAGTTTAGAACCGGGTGATTCAAAACATCAAGGTCTGCAGCATTATCGAATGCATTGAAGCACATCTGTAGCACAAGAGAAGAATAATGGAAGCTTAAGTGAGGAAATAATAAATCAGATGCATAAAATTCAACTACGGCTTTAACATCCAATCGGAATTTTTGGTCGTAAACTTGTGCACGCACACGATATGTACCATCTATGTGAATCCAAAAATAAATTCAAGCACTCACCATTACACATCTGACAAGGAAACATGTAAAACATATGGTTGTCACATAGCCAACCTGTAAAAGTCACAAAACAAAAGGAAAATGAGTACATCTGCAGATGATAATTTAGGGGTCCTCAAACCAATCTTTTTCAATTCTTTACCTCCTGCAGCTTCTTACGTCGCCCCTTTGATTCTACAGGAAATCTCTGCAACATCAAGAAGAGTCTGCCAGAAACAAAAGCATTATAAGATTGCCCATAATCAGAGGATTGATGTTATATTACCAAATTCTCTCCCAGATGAACATATGCAACAGCTAAGGTAACTGCTACCGAATTAATACTTTATGCGTAACTTTGACATAGTAAGATTAACTATAGCATGTACACGATACTAATCTTCTGAAAGTAATGACATTCCATCGCATAAAGGGGATGGTACAACACAGACATTTTATCCCTCACCCTTCTTACAGGTGCCCATAAAAAATCATTCAAACTTCATGAGAGCCAACCTATCTTAACACTATTTGAGAAGAAATCTCCTCCCTAAAGGACAAAAAATTTAGAAACAATCAAAGTATAGAGGGAGAGAGAGAAGTAGAACTGTTTTTTCTAGTACAACTGTACAACCTAAATTCAGTGGCAGCTACACATAGGAAACACATGGCAATATGACAACTTTCTACGGATCCATTAAATATGATGCATTTATGAAACTATAGTTGTTTGTGAAGGCTCAGTATAGTGCTTATTTGTTTGAATTATTTGCTTTTCTGGGCTACACAACGCTGGCAAGAACATCATACCTACTTAACTTAGGCCACAACTCCTATGTGTCTTAAAGGTCCTGAGTCCTGACGTGTGATGTTGGTCATGTAGAGCCAAACACAGTATGAATTTGATTCTAACAAGTAAACTTATGTGAAGGCAAGTGAATTTCAATTTTGCTTTGTGTTACACTTTATTTCCTTTTTATTTCAGACGTACACAGGACAATGTGATTTTGCAAATGTAGTGTTTCATGTCAGAAAAACCGGCAAACAACCAAATGCAGATCAATTACCTTCCACCATATAGAAGAAACCCAAGGGCTGCGAATAAGGACACGCCTGCAAGAATATGTCTTATTATAACAGATTATCGAGATAAACTACAAATCTTCAAATACTATATGTACTTAGTGAAAAAAAATACCTGCAAAGAACATCTTAGATATGATGAAGAGAACTGGGATAGGCTTCCACCATAATATCAGCCACATAGCAATCTGTAACAAGTAAACCGAAACAAAAATACCATTAGATGTAGCATTCCCAACATGTAAACAAGCAACTCCCCAGATACTTCACATTATTAACTAGCAAAATACATAGAACTGCGCAGACAGAGGTGTACTACAATAAGCGTAATCAGTACCATATCAACTACAATGAATATCCAAAAAGTAGCCAATGGTCCTACTTTAAATAGGTACCCGTACACATTCTCTCCTCTATCCAGTAAAACAATCCCCAAACTTCTACTATAATATCTGAAATATTGAATTCATCAAGACCAATATTTTTGATATATTTTCAAACAGTTTCAATCCAATTCATACATAGGTGGAAATGAGCAGAAAACTCTTTTAAACTGTATTTGACATAACGAGTGGCAAAGATGAAGCTGAACTTAGCAAGACAAACAGGTGAGTAGGAGATTAAATGATATATGTATATATGTGTGTGCGTGCGTGCGTGTCCACAAAGATGTGGGGAAGATGATCATCGTTTGCACTATGTCAGAGAGAGATAGAGAGAGGAATGATTCCGTTATAGAATATGCAAGTATAGGAAAATAGAAGGAATGGAAAGTGTTTCAACTTTAGTTTTATTTCCTATTATGGAAAATATAGATACAGCATGGTCTCGATCACCTTTCCATCTTGGAATAATATTAGTACAATGTGAAGATATTAGTTAATGAGTTCATTAGCAAGGACCTTGAGGAAAGGTCAATTCCAAATAATATGCACGTGCATAGAGGAGCAGTTTTTCCTTATCCGGCACAAATGAGTTACATCGTGATATTCCTAGCCAGCATGACATTTAACAAAACCATACACCCCTTGGGTGCTTCCAGTCAATTGTAAGTCAGAGCATAAACTGTGCACACACCTAACAAAATCATCACCCTGCTACCTTTATCTACTTTCTTGCATTTTAAAATATCTAATAAAAAAACTCGCTAAACCCCTTTGGGTGCTTCCAGTCAGCCGTAAGTTAAAGCATAAAGAAATTCTAAAACCCTAACATGCCATTCCTGTTAAATATCTCTTATCCTTCCAAACTTAGTAACTTTGTCCAAATTACTTTATCTTTCTCTAAGCCCTTTGACCCCATTGCACATATCTATCAGTTTTGATTGCTCGAATGACATCTGGTTGCAACTATTTTTCATCAATATACACCAACAAAAGGTTCTTAGGAACCATATTCATGAAAGAGATTTTGTGTAAATATGCGGAAGGTTTCTTCAGAAACCTTTCAACTTCATTGTTTACAGGGTCCTATGTATAATAAAAAATTCTACATATACATGAACAAAAGAAAGAATAAAAAATATGGCAAAAAGAAAAATAAGATGAACGTTGTGCTCTATTCAGAAACCATGACTTGCTTCCATGCAGAAGAATCCAACTCCAAAAGCTCCCTTTTTTCGGGACTTAAAGTGACACAGTGGAGTAGAAATTTCACCTGAATCACATAAACCACAGCATTGATAGTCAAGAAGCTTGGCCTCAGTCCATCTGTAGAAACAGCACGTGCCTGTTCAATTTACACATAAGGGTCATAATCAAACCGCCTTAGTCCAACACCACTCCCACAAAAGAAATCATATACATAAGAGTACTTGAAATGAAATATAACCTGATAGTAAATTTCGGCCCAGAACAGAACCAAGAGTGCATAGGTTGTGAAGAAAGCAAGACTCGGCATATCAAGCAAGATATGTTGGACAATCTGACAAGAAAACACAAAAAATAACTTAACAGCAACTAAAAACAACTAAACTTAAGAAAATGGCACCGACGAGAATTCAACCACCGGATGCAGCTTCTGCACTTGCCGGCGGAAAACAAACACAGCTGATCGAACTACATGAACAGAAAAAAGAGAAAAATAAGTAAACACTTGCACAAAAAAAAAATCATGAATGCAATTAAAATCCCGAAAATGCACCAGCCGCGACAAATAAGATACAAACCTCCATTGACAACGAAATTAAGAAAGTGGAAGACTTTCTGTGTGGTCCAACCGTACTCCGGCACTCTCAATTGTATCCGAATCAATTGAACCTAGTATTGAATTTAAATACCAAATTAACACATAAATCTTCACCAAATCTCTACATAAATCTTGAAATTAATAACAGTATGCGAATGAATTGAAACGCAAAAGTACACACAGCTCCAAAGTACTAGCTGTATCTTTTTCCTTCATAATCAAGGCAATCAAACAAAAGCTAAAAATCCTAGTATTCAAGATTCAGAATTCAGCTAAACAAATCAAGGTTGTCACGTACAGATAACAGATGTACACATACATATATATACACACACACAAATATATATAGTATATAGAAATAGATAAAGATATACATAGAGATTGAGATAAATACCAGGGCAACGACGGCGACGAGGCCGTAGAGAACAGCGAGGGTATGAAATATGCGGTCTTGCCAAATAAAGGAGGCATTGATGTCGTGCCACCAACTCGATGCCTCTCTCAGGTTGTAAGCTATCACCGCCGACTCCACCACCCCGACGCCGCCGCCGCTACGTGCCATCCGAACCCCACCAATTCCTACTTTTTCTTTCTTTCTTTTTTTTTTTACCTATTTATTGCTTATATTAATGCGTAATTACACAATTATTACTCGCTTTTCTGAATCCTAAAACCGAAGAGGTTGGAGAATTGAGAAACGATTTTGGAATCGCCCCGCAAGAAAGCGAAGAAGAAAGAACGAAATAACCAATCAAATCCAAACCAATTTAAATTCAATCGCCAATGTGTTTTCTTCTTCTTCTTCTTTTTTTTTTTTTTTTTTTTTTTTTTGTTTCCTTGGAGAAATTGGAAATAACAAAACGGCCGGCAAAAATAGGAGAATTCGAGCCCGAAGCGGAGGTGTGGGTATTGGGGTTATTGGGCTTTTTACACTTATGGGCTTGCAGGCCTGTTTCTTGAACTTCGATTTATTTGGTCCTTATCTGTCTTTTCATTCCGGTTAGCGGAAAATTGTAAACGCTTGCGGGATTGCCGCCCTCCATGTTGTGATTCTTATCCATTTATATATGTAAGCCGGATTCGTTGCACCGCTTTTTTTACACAAATTTACTTTGGAGCTTATTTTTTTTAATGTATATTAATGGTCTAAATCGTCTATTTTTTAGAACATTATTCGTAGATTATTCTTGCAAAAAATTAGATAAATCTGAAACCATTAAGACATTCATCTGTGATGAAAAAAAAAATGGACGAATATGGTTCTACTAAAAAAAACTAAAACTTTAGTCAAACGGTCATAAAAGATTGGGTGACTTTTAATAGACATGACTTAAAAAAAAAACCTAAATAACATGTAGAGGAAATAAAACTTGTGTAAAAAATTATGTAAAAGTAGTGTGATGGATCTCTCTCTATAAAATGTGGATATGGACTGAAATTGTGAAAGGAGACCTGTTTTGTAATGATAATATGTGAATAAACACGTGTGAAATGAACTAATTGTTTAAAGTATGTGATGAGTAAAAAAAAGTCGGTGAATCTCATTAATTTTAAGTATCACATACCCAAAAACAAGAGCATAAAATAACCGAAGAGGGCTGTCCCCATACATACTTCGTACTAGTGTGATTGTCATCTGAAGAATGTTTCGCACATTAATTCAATGCATAAACCATCTCACCAATTTGGGTGTAGGTAGATTTTTGGTAGCCTTCTAGGCTAGATAGCCCCTCAATCTTGGGTGTAAGTAGATTTTTTGGTAGCCTTCTAGGCTAGATACCTAGTTCTTACTTACGGGAACATGTATGCTCCAGCTCTATGTAAGAGTTGTGCTTATCTTCTCATTTTTTAAGGAGTCTTTTATGTATTACTGCTTCATGTTGCATTTTAATGGAATTCCAATTGACCAAAAAAAAAAAATCATAAACTTCGTATTGATGTCTCGTATTCTTTCTTTTCCATATTTTTTTTCATACGAATGTACTTTATTAGTACAGGAAAGGGAGACTAAAAGGCCTCTCATAAGAAACAGTAGGTAGAGTAAAAAGCTCAAGCGAGAGCTGCAACTTGAGATACGACAAGAGACCCACACAAAATTAGGACTATATGCATATGAAGCAACATAGACCAAATCGTCGCCGCCGTCATATCCTCAAAGAAAGTCAAACTCCAAACTGAGAAAGTAGACACCAGATTCAAATCCCCTTCACAAACTTCTGCAAATATATACAAACAAAATATCATATGGATAGAAAGTAAGGCTAAAGTGTATGTAAAATACCCTTACTGTGATGAAGGCCACATAACACTTGTTTTCGAGGGGGATCAACATACCGGTTGGGGGAGGGGAAGTGAGGGAGGGAAATAAATTTGATATCCAATTTCAGATCGTAACTCGCAGATCCGAGCACGTGATAGGGTGGGAATCGAATATCACGGCTAAAGAGGAGAGAGGAAGGAAAAGTAACAAACATAGAGCAGTAAAAACAAGCGAAAAAACGCCGGTTAAGGGGCAAGAAGCCCAAATCTAAGACAAGCTTAGGGTTATTGAGACCAAGCTCAAGGAAGACTGTAAATAGGAAGGACGAGGGGGTGGGAAGCTGTAAGACGGAAGGGGCATAGGAGATGGGAGAGGAGGACGCTTATTGGATTTGAAAGTGCAGGTGGGCGGTGGGGGATTTTCCCCAGGGAAGCTGAGGAGTATGCTACTGGGAGTAGAGAAGAAGAGGAAGGAGAATGAAGATACTGAATCTGCAGAAAGTAGTCAAATTTCGTATTTTCTTTTCAATTTTCCTCAGTTTTCTCGGGAAACAAACAGAAAGTAGTCAACCATTGCTTGTAGCCTTGTACTAGCCTAACTATACTTGAAAAAAAAATGATATTTTGTGGTCATCGGATCAGAATTAGTGAAATTTATTCTTGATGTTCTTACCCTTTCGATGATTGACTGGATTCTTGCAGGGGGTGGTGCATCTGATAACTGCAAAGATGTAGATGTTGTGAGTGTTCTTCCCAAATGCTCGACTTTGAATGCTGCTGACTCATTAGGCCCGGAGATGGGTAGCGACCGGCGATTGTAGGATAGCACATTAGTCAATTCAAGAATTAGGAACCAAGATGACCCTTCTTTAGATTATGGTAGTGGGTGCGATGCTATGAGTGTGTCCGCATCCATGTTTGAGTTTCAGAAGGCAGAGCGTGCCCCACAAAGTGAGCTTTAGACGACAACTTGGAACTAACTAGCTGCACAATTTGCATATGATTTCGCAGTCAATCTTAGCCAGCATGATTCTTCTACAGCCTTTCATGGAACAACAACATTTATTCCTCCTCCTTCAACAGCAAGGTCGGTGTCAATGAGAGATATGGGGACAGAGATGACATCTATTGCTAGTCAGGAACCCTCCAGGACTGGAACTCCCGTGGGGGCAGCAACACCAATTCGCAGTCCTAATCATTCAAGTCCATCAACTCCTAGCAGAGCTGCACCCGCTGCATCTCCGATTGACCAAAATACTAACAAGAAGTTGTCTGAAAAGGAGTTACAAATGAAAACTAGGAGAGAGATAATTGTTCTTGGGATGCGGCGCTGCTTGGGCTAGCAAAGAGGAGGATAAGGATGCATCCGCGTCACAGAATACTGTACCGGAAGAACAGCCGGGTACAAGTGTTATTGAGACACGTGCAGCAGCATGGGAGGAATCCCAGAAAGCCAAGTATATGGCTAGGTTAACGTTCATGCCGCCTTCTTTTGTTTTTTTTTTTTTTTTTTTATATTTTTAATACAGTATCTGTCACATCCCGGCCTGGGCTCCCACCACATCCCGGGCTTGACTTTGTCGTAGCACGATATTGTCGGCTTTGGGCCTCACGGTTTTGTTTCTGGGAACTCACGCGAGCAGAACTTCCAAGTGGGTCACCCATTCTGGAAATACTCTGACCCATTCTCGTTTAACTTCGGAGTTTCTACGGAACCCGAAGCCAGTGAACTCCCAAAAGGCCTCGTGCTAGATAGAGATGAAAATATACATATAAGGCTTACAGGATCCACACCTCCTGGGCGATGTGGGATCTTACAATTCACCCCCCTTAGGGCCCGACGTCCTCGTCGGCACACTTCCAGCCAGGGATTGACTCTGATACCAAATTGTTGAGCTTCCAAAAAACCTCGTGCTAGATAGAGATGAGAATATACATATAAGGTTTACAAGATCCATACCCCTGAACGATGTGGGATCTTACAGTATCCATCTCGTACTACTGTAACTGGACTGTTAGATAATGACATTCGATTTTTAGGGACACGTTGATATTTATGCTGCATTTTCAAATTGTGGAGTGATCATGTGGCCATGCAATTATCCAGGTTCAAGCGTGAAGAGATGAAAATTCAAGCTTGGGAAAACCATCAGAAAGCGAAAACAGAAGCTGAGATGAGGAAAATCGAGGTACTTTAAATTGCTTTCTGTTAGAAAGCTTGTTGTGCCAGCCATTCCGTGTTCCAAATATCATATTTCCTCTCTTTTTATTATTTTTGAGAAAAAATCTATAGAGTAATTTACAAACTCTTGTTAGACATCAAAACAACATCCAATTTAGGCCAGCCCGGCTGGACTGATCATCTAAAATTTAAGATCAGCCAGTGTTACCTGGAACATAAACACACTGACCATTCTAAACCGGTCGCATCCCGTCCTCATTTTGGTGTTGGGGTTGGTGCTATTGATATTGGAATCACTTTCTACAAATGTATGTTCATGCTAATGTAAAACGGGTGTGCTATCCACACATCCTTTTTTACTTCTCACACACTCCTTGTTAATTTATGTCCGTTGATCTTCTTCAATTCATCTGATCCGACGGCCGAAAACTAAAAAGGTGTGGGATAAGTAAAAAGAAGTGTGTGGATATCACACCCCAATGTAAAAACCTAAACACTTGATTTGTCTAAAGTCTATAAAAGTCAGCAAGTACTCAAATGTAAGTATCATCAACAAGAGAAGGGTAATATTGTCACTTTGCTTAATTTTATTTGTTCTTTGGGTAAATTACAATTTGCACCATCAAGTTTGGGTGCAATTGCACCACATAAGGGTAATATTGGCATTTCACATTCTGTTTTTTGACGAATTTCGATTCTGATTAAGAAAAAAGCAATTTCATCGCGGTTGTGAGAATGAAAATGTTATTCACACACTCATTTCTACCTCTGACACTCTTCAATTCATTTGATTTTATGGTCGAAAATTGAGACAAGTGTGAGAACAAAAAATGATTGTGTGTGAGTGACACTGCCCTTACGGGAACCATGAAGGGGTAAACAGCCAGTTTAAGACTTTCCGCTTTCCAAAAGGCGCCGATGTCCGGTCTTCCAAAGTGCAACAGAAATGAAACCACTTTGCGAAACAAAAACTAAGGATGTTGAAGTTAATAGTATCTTATGTATCCATGTCACCAAATAACAACACGTAAGTCGCTATGTCGCCTAAAGCACTTACCAACATAATTACAAATGACATGAGTGTGTTACTTGGCTTGGCTCGAGTGAGTATTGAAATTATTTTGACTTTTCATTTTTCTTGTGTGCGCAAAATATGAGAATTGGGTTTGTTTTGATTTTTGGCTTACATTGTGTTTTCTAAAATATGTGGGATAAAAAAAAAATATTGATAAGTAAAACGGTCATAAACTGCATTCTTTAAGGAGAAGGTGATTTTATAATCATAGATATATTTAATCGGCATACACATAATGCATTTAAAATCACTCATTAATATGAGTACTTGAATTATCTCATTCAATATTTCCGACTTCCTATGTGTGTATGAGTATGGTATTCATCATATTCTACACATTTACATATACATATAAAATAAAACATATTTATCTCTAACATTAGCGTTTGAAATCCAAAATTTATTCAGAATTAGATTGATTAAGAGAAAGAATAGATTCGGTTCTCATTCTTTCTAACCTCCTCGATTCATAATTAATAACTTTTCTCCTTCTAAATAAGCAAACATGTGTTCTCTTCGTTCACAAGAATTCTATTCATAGCTTCACATATTTCAAGTAAGTAAACATATCAAAACGAAATTGGAAAATGAGATCTTTACAGGGTTTTCCTCTCAGGCCATTCACAGTAGTTTAAGTGAGTGTAATAGCTATATATAGAAATAAGAAATTTTGAGTTTGATTTTTATAACACTATTACTACACTAGCGTTAGTTCAATATCTAATACCACACTCATATATTTGATATATTAAACTCATGAGTCTAATAGTATCACGCTCAAATTTTCCTGCTCCTTGTAGAAGAAGCTTACTTTGTAAGCCTTTAGGCATGGGAAAAATGAGAGTGGGTATGATGAGAAATATGTGCAGTATAACACTATTGCCAAATTATCATTACTATCAATTATTATTATTTTAAATAAATTTAAAATCCTCGTTCAAAAAAAAATAAAAAATAAAAAAATAAATTTTAAATTTAAAAAAAAAATCGCTTACCTTAAATGCTCATCATCACACACTTCCTCGTTCTCTCAATCTCTCTCTGTCTCTGTAAGCTTGCCCATCCTTGTGGCGGCTCTTCTTCAAGATTGGATCGGCCTCTCTCTCCCTCCCTCCCCCTTCTTTCTCCTTCGCTTGGAATCGATCTGATTCCGTTACGATCCGCCGGAGTTTCAACCGAACAATCGCCATGGTAGTCGGCGCACATCCGCAGCCGCAACCACAACAGCAGCAGCAGCAGCAGCAGCTACAACAGAAACCGCCGCAGCAACCGGAGACTTCAGCTGAAGAGGAGGCCTTGAAGAGGAACACGGATTGCGTCTACTTTCTCGCGTCGCCTCTCACATGCAAAAAGGTTTGCCCTTTGTTTTGATTTGAATTTTGTTCTGGGTATTCTCGCTTTCAATTTTAGGGTTTTAGGGTTTCGTTTCTGGTAATATCTTTTTGGGATGGGCCGAAAGTGTGATGTAATTCCGGCTATAAGTTTCAGATTTAAAAATTTCATGGAATTTGGACATCAATTGAAGGGGATTGGAATTAGGTTTTCTGGATAAGTTCGATGTCAAAAATTTCTTTAGATTAAAGTATGTTCCTTTAGTTAATTCTGATTTTCCTGTACTTAAAGAAAATAATAAAAACCCTTGTCTCAGATTTATTTGTACATCCCAAGGGCTAATTATGTTAAATTGCTGCTAGATTATGTATGTGATAAGTTTCAATGGCAGAATCAATCATGGTTTCGAGGCCATGGAATCTTGATGAGCTTGCTTTTAGGGCTGATTTAATTGATCTATGAGAAGCCTTATTTCGAGCGAAGTTATGTTTGAAAATGGTGCTTGAAGCTCAAAATTAAACTCCTTTTCACAGTTTGGGGCATGTTAAGTTTTTTTGGTAGCCTGCTTGATTGCATTGTCTCTGTTCCTTTTGATTCTGAGCTGGGAAAAGTTAGTTTGTTTCATAATATGGAATATACTTATGTCCCTTTATGTCATAGGGTATGCTGTGTCTTTTTTCTCTTTAGTTTTGGGTGTTTATCCTTCGTTATGTGGCCTAGTGAATTCCTGAGTTTGTTACTTGAAGTATCCTTATGTAAAGCCAAAAAGCATGTTTCTGTACTAATATACCACCAGTATTGGTTTGATTTCCTCCATGCTAACCCCATTGATGCTCCATTGACAGGGAAGTGAATGTGAATATAGACACAGTGAATATGCTCGTGTCAACCCCAGGGATTGCTGGTACTGGTTGAATGGCAGTTGCTTGAATTTGAAATGCGCGTTTCGGCACCCAGTAATTCTTTTCTCTCTCTTATTTTTCCAAATTGATTTGTTTCATGTTTAAACCTGTATAAGAATGTTCCTTCTTTCCTGTAAACCTTCACTACGTTTATCTGACATTGTTTCTGACCATCTATTGTTCCTCTACAGCCTCTTGATGGATTGTTAGGAAGCCCAGCTGCAAATTCTGCTGGACCTTCTTTGCCTCTATCACATTCTGTGGTTACGCCTTCAACTCATGCTGCTTATAACCCGAGTAAACAAGCAGTCCCCTGTATTTTCTTCCAAAAGGGGCAATGTTTAAAGGGTGAAAAATGTGCCTTTTCTCACGGACCAAATCCTATGGCTAGTAGTAAAGTTCTGCAGACACCAGCTGCTCCCCACGGTACGGAGCCTTCAGGACTTAAGAAGGCTTTTGGTGGCCTTCAAAAGTGCACTCAAGAGTTGAAGGTTCCCAAGGCAAGTGTTGCAAAGTCTATTGGAGTGCCTCCTGAAGCTAAACCTGCTCCAAAAATTCCGACTGCACCAATTAGAAATGGAGTTAGCATTGAGAGGAATGTGCCGTCAACAAAAGCATTGGATGATGAGGCTCTCAGATACAAGGCAACAAGTGTTCCTCCTGTTATCAACGGAGGCTCAACAAGTCAGGCCAATCATTTACCTCAGGTTCATGTTTCAGACTATCATGGTTTTCAAAATGTGAAGGATGTTGATGAGCATTTGAGGGAGTCTTCTCCTGGATTTGATGTTCTTGTAGATGATGAGCTCGGAGATTCTGATTACTACCATGGTGAAGATCGGTTCGGAAGAACAAGAGGTCATGAGGGAAGGAACTTGAATTCTGTGAACGAATATGATTTGGACCGTCCTGTTGATTACACTTCAATGGCTGATGTTGATCGAGAAAGGTTTTGTGACCCACGAGGCTATGACCCTTATGATCGCATGCAAGGGCAATACGCATGGGACCAGCACAGGGCTTCATCTGAGAGACAGTTAGTGGGTCCTGCTCGTCTTGATAGGAGGGGTTATCGCAAATCTGAGAGTCCGGAGAACATTGATGGGTTAGATCTGCGACATCGTTTATCTAAGCATAGGAGGGTAAACGGTCTGAGATCCATTGTCAGCCATGACTATGCAGTAGATGGTCATGTTGAGGAGCAAAACAGCCGTCCTCTTAGGGATTCACAGCAGTTGCCCCCACATGAGGGCTCCCGTAGTAGTCGTCTTCATGGTAGAATAAAGCTTCCAGGCGGGTCTTCTCCAGTCAATGGTAGTGACTTGCACCTAGAAAGGGAAGTTGACAGAGCTAGGAGTCAAGGCAGATTGTCACCCAGGAGGCCTCAGATATCCTCCCACCAAGGAAGGCTTCGAGACAGAATTAAAGGAAGGGTGGAAGTGGACTACGATAATGAGAGGAGAAATTTTGGTGCTCCTCGTGTTAGGAGAGAGATAATGGATGACCAAGGTGATGACTTTTCTCGTCCGAAGCGTCTTCCAGATCTGAAAGTTGTGAAAGATGCAGAAAATAAGGAGCAATCTTACCTTGGAAAACGGAAAAGTGTGATGGATAATAATAATCAAGCGGTAGGTGATCTTTCATTTGAAGGGCCAAAGCCTCTCAGTGAAATTCTGAAGAGGAAGAGAGAAGCTGAAGCAGCAGCAGCTTCTGGGAGCAGGAAATCTTCTGCCCACGATAAACGAGGCCATAATCAGAGAGAAAGCAGGGAGAGCAATCAAGGCAACTCCCAGACTGCAGTTACCGAGATGAATAACAGTCCGCCCACTGCAGCGAAGGAAGAGCCCAAGTTTGCAACAGCTGATGCAGTTGGAACCGAAGATGAAAAAGTTGACGTGGCTCCTGGTCAGTCTTCAGAAGGACATGAAGTTGGAGAGGTCGAGGCTGAAGAGGGGATGATTTATGAGGAAAACGAACCCGAAGGTGAAGATGCGAGGGAAGGAGAGTATGATTACGAGCAGGGGGATGAGGGTGACTATAATTATGAAGAAGGTGAAAATGCAGAGGGCGAAGAGGAATACCTGGAAGAAGATGAAGACGGGGATGACTTTGCTAAGAAGATCGGTGTCATGTTTTCGTGATTGAGCAAAGGGGAAGGGGGATGGCAACGGAAAGAGGATCAACGGCTCTTCCACAGATACGTAAACATGGCTGCTCTGGTTTCTTAACAGAAGTAGGAATTAGCAGGCCTTTTTGTCTCTGTTATGTTAATTGAAACAGTTTCGTTGTATTTAAATCTGATTTAATGGGATTTTTTTTTTTTTTTTTTTTTCATTTGTGCTTGAGGCATTTTGCTGTGCTTGTTTGAGTGCATGGCTGCAGCCTGTGTAACAATAGATGGCCTCAATAAGATCTCTCTCTTACGTTATGTTTGGATGAAGAAATTACGTTATGTTTGGATGAAGAAATTTAAGATTATCAAGGAATTTTAAAATGATGGAAATTGAAATGACGAAATTTTATTTTCTAGAACTTGTGAATTTTTTTGTTTGGTTAACCTAAAGGAACAATGAAATTGAATACGGAATTTGTTATTTTTAAACTCTTAATTATAGAAATTGGAAAATGATATCTATTTACATGAAATTTAAACTTGAGAATTGGAGCTCTCAAATTTTAAGTTTTTTTTCTACGGAGAAATTCTAAATTTCTATGTTTATGAATAAAGGTGTAGTGAATAGTACCAGAAAAAGGTAAAAATATGGTATTTCGTTAAAAGTGAATAGTACCGAAAATGTTTCGTTAAAAAAAAAAAAATGTATAAAGTGGGTTCTATTGAAAGAGACTGAAAACGGGTCGGGCCTGTCGGGTCAGCCTCTGTGCTCGGTAAATCCTCTTGCAGCCAGGCTCATTTGATCAGTTGAGACTTGAGAGTCCATCCTTCCCCAAAGCTTCCTACTTTCTCAAAACCCTTAAACCCTAAACAACCATTTTCCAATTTCCTCTTCGTTTTCTTCACCGCACGAGCTATGAGCGCCCATTATTCGTATTCATCTGCAAATCCATGGAGGTCCACTCTCTTCTGTAAAAATGGAGCTCACTGAAGCCGCCGCTCTCGTTTCCTTCTCCTTTTTATTTTTCTTCATTTCCTTCTTCTCAGAGATGCTGCTGTTTCTTCGCAGTCTCTTCCGAACGGGTTGCAGAGCCTCCTCCTCCTCATGGTCTCGAGTAAGCCCTCTCTCTTCGATTCCTCAGTACCCATCTAATTGCCATTTTATCAATATATCTTCTTTAACTTCATCATCATCGCATGCTACTTCTCTTATAGCTTGCCCATTTGTTTGGTTCACCGGTTTCTTATGCATTTTTCGCTTCCCGTTTGTCACCAAATCCCAACCCAGTTCGTTCCCCGAAAGTTTAAATACTGATTCTTTGAGTAGAATTGTTCAACACGATTACTGGGATGATCCCAGAATTGTAAACTTGTTTGATTCAGCATTGGCGCCGATTTGGGTGTCCCGGTTTTTGGTGGAACTGAAGGGTGATCCCAAATTGGCGTTGAAATTGTTCAAATGGGCAAAAACCCGAATTGGGTTTCGCCACACTACTGAGTCTTATTGTATTTTGGTTCACATACTGTTTTTTGCTAGAATGTATGTTGATGCCCATGAAGTTCTTAGAGAGTTGGTCTTGTTGAGCCGGGCATTGCCAGGTTGTGATGTGTTTGACGTGTTGTGGTTGACGAGGAATGTTTGTCGTCTGGGATTTGGAGTGTTCGATGCATTGTTTGGTGTTTTGGTTGAGGTTGGAATGCTTGAGGAAGCAAGTGAGTGCTTCTTGAGGATGAAGAAGTTTAGAGTTTTGCCAAAAGTGCGGTCTTGTAATGCGCTTTTGCATAGGTTATCAAAGCCGGGGAAGGGCAATTTGTCAAGGAAGTTTTTTAAGGATATGCTTGGGGCTGGGATTAATCCATCAGTTTTCACATACAATATAATGATTGGTTATATGTGCAAAGAAGGCGATTTGGATACTGCTAGTTGCTTATTTGCACAAATGAAACGGATGGGCCTAACACCCGATGTTGTGACATATAATTCTCTCATTGATGGATATGGGAAGGTTGGACTATTAGATGATTCGGTTTGCATATTTGAAGAAATGAAGGATGCAGATTGTGAACCTGACACAATAACCTTCAATTCTTTGATTAATTGTTGTTGTAAATTTGATAGAATGCCCCAAGCTTTGAATTTTCTCCGTGAGATGAATAATAATGGGTTGAAGCCAAATGTGATAACTTATAGCACTTTAATTGATGCCTTCTGCAAGGAAGGGATGATGCAAGAGGCAGTTAAGATTTTTATGGACATGAAACGAGTTGGACTTTTACCTAATGAGTTCACCTATACTTCATTGATTGATGCGAACTGTAAAGCTGGGAATTTGAGTGAAGCACTGAAGCTGAAAAGTGAGATGTTACAGGCAGGGATTAGCTGGAACATTGTAACCTATACAGCTCTACTTGATGGGCTATGTGAAGACGGGAGGATGGATGAAGCAGAAGAAGTCTTTAGGGAAGTGCAGAAATCTGGAATAATTCCTAACCAGCAAATATGTACTGCCCTTCTTCATGGATATATTAAAGCTAAGAGGATAGAGAATGCTATGGAAATTTGGAATGAAATTAAGGGGAAAGGCTTTAAACCAGATTTGTTACTCTACGGAACCCTCATTTGGGGTCTTTGCTCCCAAAATAAGCTTGAAGAGTCTGAGCTTGTGCTCAAGGAAATGAAGGGTTATGGATTAACTGCAAATCATTTCATTTACACAACACTTATGGATGCTTATTACAAAGCCGGAAAAACCGAGGCGGCGCTTAATCTTGTACAAGAAATGCGAGACAATGGTATTGAGCTCACTGTTGTAACATATTGTGCATTAATTGATGGTTTGTGCAAAAAGGGATTGTTCCAAGAGGCAACTAGTCATTTTAGGACAATGCCGGACCTTGGTTTGCAACCCAATGTAGCAGTTTTTACAGCCTTAATTGATGGTCTTTGTAAAAATAATTGCATTGAAGCAGCTAAGGAGCTCTTTAACGAAATGGTAGATAAGGGTTTGATTCCAGATAAAGCTGCTTACACCACTCTAATGGATGGAAACTTAAAGCATGGAAATCTTGAAGAAGCTTTGAGCATTCAAAAGAGGATGAGAGAAATCGGTATGGAACTTGATCTGTATGCATATACTTCCTTGATTTGGGGGCTTTCTCAGTTTGGCCAGGTGAAACAAGCAAAAATGTTACTTGATGAGATGATTGGGAAAGGTATCCTTCCTGACGAGATTCTCTGCATTAGTCTGCTAAGAAAGTACTATGAGCTAGGGAATCTGGATGAAGCCATCGAGTTGCAGATTGAAATGGTAAACAGGGGTCTAATATCTGGAACTCGTGATCACGTGATTCCTAATGCAGGAACTTGAGACGACGGGGTAATTGGTTATCCACCCTTGGTTGGCTGGTATGTGTTGAGTATCTCAATTAGAATCAAGGAATGGTTTGCCTTCTTCTAATTGGAAGTATTTGAACACAAAGACTGGGAACTGGTGTCTGGAAGGACGGGTGAAATATGACAGCTATATGTTGAGTGTTGAGGCATAATATAAGATTCTCTGTGGTCCGAGGAGGAAAAATCTTCGACGCTCAAAATCTTTAATCTTTTCCCAGGGTGAGGTTTATTATTTATTTTCTTCCCGCTGTAGCCTTTATGAAATAAGTGAGCAAAAATACGTTTGAATGTTGAGATAGTTTTATAAACTACTTCTGGAATTCATAATTTCTTACATTTCCTTCTCAACTTGTCCAGCTGCGGTATCCCGAAACTGTTGACTGTTGGATAACATGTTGGAGCTGGAATAGCTTAATTGGAAGGCATTGTTAGGTTATCCAGCTTCACTCGAAATATATGCAGAACAAGGAGAGATGATTGACCAGACTCAATTAAATTCGATGAAGCTAACGCTTGACTAGCAAGGTGCAAATTTCACTCGACATCTTATAGCCTAGATGGCCATGTCCTCAAGTAGCTCTATCTCCTTGCAATCCTTTGCCTTTACTTTAGTCCATTATTTATGTTGTGATTTGGAAGATGGCTTTGGCTGGCTATATCGGGCTATTATCATATTGTATTTTGTTATTATTTTTATTAATCTAGGTTAAAAATGGCAGGACGAGAGGCAGCAGCAACAATGGCAGTGGTCATGGGGGCAAATATACCGGCAGAATCAGCTATTACAATGTGGGGGAGTGTGGGTGGCTATGGCGACTACCATGGTAGTGGGAGAAGTTTGATGATGGAGACAACAATGGTGGCGATGGCAACACCAGAGGTGTTGGAAGTAAGGTAGTGTTCCGTGTTCACGGAGGTTGTGGTGGTATATCATCTTGTAGGAATTTGCTACTTTTCCAATATAAATCAAACAGATGATCTTTCACTACTAATAAATCATTACTTTCAAGTCTTAAATTCCTTGAAAGTGCTTGTTTAGAAAACTCTTTTATTACCGAAAATTATTTTGAGTTTCCGCTAAACGTAGACGGAAGCCTTTCTGTTGCTAGAAACGCATTTTTAGACATTCTAAAAGTAGGCCCACACAACTCTTGCCCTGCGTGCCTGTTGAAGTATGAGTGGGCGACTCATGGCATTGGTTTGGTTAAGGGAACCCACCAGAATCGTAGGGAAAACGAGTCTTCATAAGAAAATTGTCACGCTTATGGACACGAACCAAGTGATCTATCCACAACCAGGATGAAGCTTGGGTGAAACCAAATGGAGGTCCAAACCAGCTGATGTTGAAGAATCAACAGATGAATTGTGGTTAGGGGTGAAACGACACTCGAACTCAGAGCTAACTGGTTCTCCCCGAAATGCGTTGAGGCATAGCAGTTAACTAGACATCTAGGGGTAAGCACTGTTTCAGATGGGCCGCGAGAGTACCAAATTGAGGCAAACTTTAAATACTAGATATGTCACGCCCCGATCCCGGCATACGTCCATGATCGACACGTGACGTTACCAAATACCAGCATAACTCACATACCCCGCCTCCGGGATATGGACAATGCACAACTCAAGATTCGAATTGCGTGATAATTTTTCTTATACTTTATGGCTGCATCTAACCTTCTTGTTAGACTGCCTACGTACCCTCAAAAGGGATCAAGCCTTTCGTAGTTCACCAATCGTCAAACTGTAATCTTTCCGTAAAATACTTATAACAGAAAATCATAGGGCACCATACTACACATCAACCTTACGCCAAACAACAATTATCATCTTTCATGCACGCAGGTAAGCCATTCTCACACAGATGCTTTCCAATTCATCCATCATATAAATCACTTTGTTTCACATAATACCGCAAATCATAGTATGTAACATATCAAAGAACCAACGAAGCACAGTGTTATTCTCAAGTCACAGTAATCAACTAATCTAATCATAATAATCTCAATCATACCCAATGTCATTCTACAATCACGTCAATTAATTAATTCATGAATCAAAGATACATGATCTTAGCATTTAATTATGTTAATCAATGAATGCAGTAACATATCATTTCACGAATTTAACCAAGGAACTCTAACAACTCCGAAGAAGTCAGCTAGACATCCAACGGCTTTTCCCATTCAAACCACCAAGATTCTCATAAACCATCATTCATATGTACATTAAAAACTAGGGCTAGAGGGACACAGTTCGACCGAAGCCTACATAAGTAACCAAACAGGAAGTGGCCCCCCAAAGCGGATTAACCAAGCAGAGCCACCCCTGAGAAAATAACCAAGTAGGCAGTGACCCCCCAATGCGGATTAACCAAGCAGAGTCACTCTTACAGCTGTTAGGAAGTGATCACCCAATGCGGATTAACCAAGCATGATCACTCCTAAGCATACATGGCCATAAGGATCGCCCAACGCGGATTAACCAAGCGCGATCCATATATAGTATGGTCCCCCAATCAACATCCACGGAATTTTCCTCCCTATTTAACATTTCTCAATTGCACAAGTATAATACGACTTTTCCATCTACTTGTCACAATTTCACAATCATCTTAACGTTCAAAATCTTCATAATGCATAACATAATATAAACCCAATTCAAGATTAATCCGAGACTTTAATCAAGCGCTCATCTTTGAAGCTATAACATGAAATATGACATTTTAAAATTTTTCTTCTCCTATTAAATCATACGAACACAACCATTTCACAACCATCCATATCCATGATTTAAATGAAAGGCATTCTAACTACTATTTGAAGTAATAATGATGCATGTGAATTTCACACCACATTTTCTAAGATTAAATAAAAATTAACCTAATCACTTATTCATCGTACTATCAACATTCATCGACAGAAACTCTGTTTTGGAATAAATTAGCACAATACATGAGCTCAACACATCGATACCAACCAAAAGCAATGTCACATAAGCAACACAAGGCTTCGAACCAACAAGATCAAGTGCTTGCGTAGCGTCCCTTAAAGTTACACACTACGTTACCCAAAAGCCATTTCTACACTAAGGTAAAGGTACGAGGACCTAATACCTAAGCTCTGATAAGATATGACATCAAAATAACATAGGTCAAGGTCGGGCATGGATCTCACCTGAATCTCCCTATCTATCCTTATGAGTAGAAGTTTGGTTTCATACTTCGGTTCGAACAGGAGAAGTACGCCAATGCACTGATGACCAAATTGAACTATCCATGTGGTTGAGAGCCATCAACCCAGGCACAATGATGCAATTATCAGGGGGTGCTCTAATAGCCCCCTATGCGGGCTTCCCACTGGGAGCCTGCCATGCCAAAAGTGAGGGAACCCATCCCTCTCTTTCATTTTTTTTTACTCCCATGTCACCACTTGGAGGGAAACATGACATAAAAAAAGGGATCTCATAAACTTGTTCCAGCCTAGGATTATAAGCTCATGAGCTTAGTCTTATTTCACTGTCGAGAAACGAAGAAAGACTTCCATCTCCATGTTTAACAAGATGTAGCTCGCTTCTTTTTTGGTGTGAAAATGAGGTAATCTATCTAATCGCACCTTCCATTACGACTATCTTGTTACGACTTCACTCTAGTAACTAGCCCTGCCTTCGGACGTGGATATCTCCCATAATGTGACATGTTGTGTTCACAAGGCTTGGGAACGAATACACTGTTGTGTAATTGATTGGCAGTTACTAGCGATTTTGGCTTCATGTAGGCATGTTGAAGCCTACAATCCGAACTGAAGAAGGGTTTTTGGAGTTAGCTCACCCAAGCGGGATTGCGGCCCTTTGTCCCGGCTATTGTAGCACGTGTGTCGCTCAATGCATAAGAGGCATGATTACGTGGCGTACTTATTTTACATTAGTAACACATCGTATGATTTGTATATATCTAAAAACTTAATCTACCTAGCAGTATTAAAAATTAAATCAAGCTTGGGCTTAATTTAAAGGAAAACTACCACCTCCTCCACCTCCTCCACAACAAATCATATAAGAAGACCGAAAAGCCAAGAGCCGTGTACCTGGCTTGGAAGCTGGTGCGGAGATCGGAGTGAGGTTCGGAAACAGCTTTTGGGGAGGTACGGTCTCAGCCTTGGATTTCTCGTTTCTCAGTCGTCTGTATAGCCGTTAAATTTAATTAGCCTTCGAACAGCACACCACTAATCCGCTAATGAACTTCACTAATCACTAATTAAACACCACCACCACCTTCTTCCCTAATTAGCACAATGTCTTCCTCCTCCCACTCTCTGCTTTGCAGTTCGCAATTCGATATTTACTGTCCAGAATCGACGGCGGCGATGAATTCGGACGGCTGTCATCGGGTTTGGTTGTTGAACTGAAATTTGAAGAAATGGGGAGTAGGGTTCAGCACCACTACGCCATGAGATCGCCGCCCGCCAATTCCTATATCGGCAACGCTCTTCACGACCTCAACACCGCCGACGCTGCTCGCCCCGCCGCAGAGATCGACTCCATCGATGGTGATTCCGTTGCTGAAGATACCCACCTCCGCGAGGACGACGGCTCCGAAGCCGTTGTCGACGGCTGTATGCACGAATCGTATACCAATTCTTTGCCTCTTCACTCCGTTCGCCTTGGAGTTGAAGACGATCGCTCCGCCAGCAGTGGAGGCGGCTCTTCCACTTCCAGGGCTCCCTACTGTCTCCTGTCACTTCAAGGTAACAACTTTTACTCAATTTCTTCCCATTTTTTTTGTAGTTGTGATCGAAAGTTTAGATTTTGAATCGAACCCGTTTGGATTTGGATTGGATTCAGATGTTTCGCCTATTGAATCGGCTAGGGCACGGTTTCTGCAACTGATTGTGGATCATTTTATTAGTGAACATGTGGTTGAAGTGCCTCATTCTGAGGCTGCTTCTTCTGCTGAGTACAATGGTGCTCTGTCTCACTCTGGGCAAGAAAAACTAAACAAGAGGAAGCCTGGGGAGGTGCGGTACGAAGGCGACCCCAGGCTGGCTTTGCCATTGATGTATGTGGCAAATTTGTACCAAACTTTGGTTAACGATGCGAATATTAGGCTTTCGAGCTTGAGTGGATTTCGAGAGAAGACAATTGGGGTTGCCCTTGAAGCATCTGGTGGGTTGTACAGATGCTTGGCGAAGAAGTTTCCCAAGAAAGGTATTCAGTTTCTCTGCACTTACTGACATTTATGCTGATTGCTGAATCCAATTTACCTGTATGAATGTTGTTGTTTTTTCTTTGATATTATCTGATTTGCCTGTATCTTTCTGAAGGATCGTATACATTTAGAAGAAGAGAGTTGGCCACATCCGTTGAAACGAGGACAAGATTTCCAGAGTTGGTCATACAAGAAGAGAAGCGAGTTCGTTTTGTGGTAGTCAATGGTTTGGATATTGTTGAAAAGCCTACTAACATGCCTACTGATGATGCTGAGTGGTAAGTTAGTGTGATATGTTTTATGATCTTTCCATTTCTGAAGACTTGATCAATGCTTTCCTTTGGGCAATACATGCTCTTTGGGCAGTGTTAGCTTACCACACTCCATATTAAGAGTGCCTAAATCTTTTCCTTTCATCATTTTCGTGCTCTTTGCTGCAGGTTCAAACGGTTGACTGGTCGGGATGAAGTAGCAGTCTATGCTCGGGACTTTAAGTTCTACTCTCCAAGACACAAGTATAGACGTGTTGCATCAAACTCCTCGCCTAATAGTATTGCCAGTTTACCTGTAAGCTTAATGTGGTTTATTTTACAATACTTGGTTCATTTCATTAACTTTTACAAAGAATTTATGGTCTGATAAACTGTGAAGAATGTGGCTCATCAAAGAACGTTCTAAAACTGTGGTTGGCTGTTAACTTGTAACGACATAGGTCTTTCTCCACGTGGTCATGTTTGATTTCATCCAAAATTATTGTTGCATGATAAGGAAATTTAAATTTTGTGCTACTTATAGAAGGAATTTTATTGTAGAGTTATCAATTCATCCTCTTAATTATCCTTTTCAGACATTTCCCGGCACTGATAGTTCTTCCATGTTGGCTGCTGCTCAGGGATTCCGCTCCGCAAGTGAAGTAAGAGTTATTTTTAGGCTTATTGATTAGTGCAAGAATGTTTTGTGTTTGATTGGATTGTCAATATATTGAGAAGAGCATCAACAGCCTATGTCAAGATTGTTTTTGGCCCTCCGTGTTTTTTCTGTACATACAAAACATTTGTCCATCCGAGAATGGAGATTTATCTTTTTCCTTTTGGCAGCCACAGAATCAGCAAACGACTCCTCCGTGTAAGCATCATATGCAACCCTTGTCACACCAGCCTCAGTTTCAGCCTGTTCACCAGACTCATCACCAATCCATCAACCAAAGTCCGCATGCTGTTCATTATTCTCAAAACCATCAATGCGGTGCTACCTCGCACCTGCCTGAAATCACTCATGCTCACCATTCCTCAACCATGTCGCAACACATGGTTTGCTTACAGCCCCTCGCTGGAGGCCACGTAGGGGGACGTTTGCATGTGTTGGTGAGTTCTATTTCGCACGCTATGTTTCTAATTCACCTTCATCTCTTGATGTTTTCGCTATGTTTAGAATGAAGATTGTCTGATCTGATGAAGCATATATTGACAAACCACATCAGAAATGTTCCTTACCGATCATATTTTATTTCAGCCATCCAGTCCTGCCAAGTTTTGCGATGAATGTGGGGCGCCGTACTTGAGAGAAACCTCCAAGTTCTGCTCTGAATGCGGCGTTAAGAGGTTGGGAGTATAATACGGTCTTTACACACTCTAAAAACCAGCCATGTAACATTTGTTCTCTATTTTGCTGTAAATATATTTAGCATTGCAATTATGTAGTACTCAAAGAAGATCGATTTCATGCCTACATTGCTCAAAGAACACCATGATAACGTAATTTACTTCCTTAACTTTGGCAACGACATGTTCTTCTCGGTCTCTTTCTTCTTTACCTTGGCCGTCCGCCATCTCAAAATCTTCTTGCGTTACGTGAACCCTTGTGTCCCTCAAAGCAAGCATGCCAGCCTCCGTGCAAACGGCCTGCGCAATGGAAAAATAAAATGACCATAATGATGTGACTTATTCATAAGCATCGAGTTTCATTAATTTCGAGTTCAATCCATTCAAAACAAATATGTCTCTTCCCTCGCTTCAAGGAGAAACCTTTTGATTCTAACTGAAAAGGGATGGTGGGTAAATTTGATTATGCGGTTGTACTCTGAGAAAAATCCCTAGTTGCCTACGATTCATATAATAGAATCAAGTCACTCGTAGGTCTTAGTAAATTTGACTCAGAATAAACCAGAAGTTCAATTTAGTGATCTGGATTTTGCAGTTGTATCTAGAAATGCGTACTAGATTGCCTACATATTCATTTCGGGATCAAACCGGACGTAGTTGGAATTGGGCTTATTTATTTGGACTTTGATGATTAATGGGAGTGGCCCTTGCATAGATGACCAAACCGTCAGTCAGAGTAAAAAGTCACACTTTGACAGTCCCCCACCTACCACCGTAAACCCCGAACAAAACCTCCCAATACTTGTCATCTCCGCAACTCCTCAGCCGCCGGCTGAACCATGAACTCCTCCTCCACTCTCGCCTCCTCCTCTTCATCCTCCTCTTTCTTCCAATACAAACACCTTCCCACTAAACCAACCCAACCTTCTCTTCTCCCTTTTGCCCCTCCCAATTCCCACAATGTCCCTGCCCTCAAAGTCACAGCTTCCTCCTCCGCCCACCACCACGGCACCCTCCTCACAGGTAACTCCCACAGCAACCCAAACCCGATTCTCCAAACTCTCAAACGCTACGCCAAAGCGGCCATTCTCATCGGAGTCACCGCCGCTGTGTTCACCGCCAAGTCCTCGACTTTGCTTGCCAGAGCCGAACCTCCGCCTGCATTGACCGAAGAAGGGCCGACCCAGGTCACAGATGACGAGAACAACCAATCCTCATCGCCATTGTCCGACTTCCTGGGTTCGAATTCGGAAGCCATCGATGCCCTGAAATCGCTTCTGCAGCAGAAGCTCGAAAACGGCGAGGACGACGAGGCGCTCAAGATCCTGCAGCGCTTGGTCGCGGCGCAGCCCTCTGCCACCGAGTGGAAGTTCATGATGGCGAGGGTTCTCAGCGAAATGGGCGAAAACGAAAGTGCCCGCAAAGTGTTCGAGGAAATACTCGCCTCGAACCCCTTGTCATTCGAGGCGTTGTTCGAGAACGCCCTGCTGATGGACCGCTGCGGCGAAGGCGAGGCCGTGATAAAGCGATTGGAGGACGCATTGCAGGTTGCGGAGGAGGAGAACAAGGCGAAGGAGGCTCGAGACGTTAAATTGATAATGGCGCAGGTTCAGTTCCTGCAGAAGAATGTGGAGGACGCATTGAATAGCTACAATGAATTGGTAAAGGAGGACCCGAAAGACTTCCGGCCCTACTTTTGCCGTGGGATGATTTACAGTTTGCTTGATCGGAATGCGGAGGCGACGGAGCAGTTTGAGAAGTACCGACAGCTTTCGCCGAAGAAGTTCGAGGTGGATGGCTACTTGAGGAAGCCATTGTCGAGAGTCAAGGTATTCGGGAGTGACGAGAATTGAGTTTTTAAGGGTCTGCCTCTGTTGAAAGACTGATTTGGTTCATCTGTTGATTTGAATTTGAGAGGTGTTTGAAAGTAGAAAATAACTTGTTGTACAAGTAACACATTGTTGTTACATTTCAATCCAGTTAATAAAAATTTTGCACCTTTAATAATTCTACTCGATAATATATGGTTTTACATCCAAAGAAGCATCGAGTTCTTAAACAAGTAGGCCCTTTTAATTCCTAAAACTTCAATTATTTAATTCAACATTTCCAGAGATGTACTCAAATTAAAAGGTTAATATCAATCAAAGATAATATGTCTCAGGACATCATACCAAAAGAAACATCAAATTCTTATACAGCAAAACAAAATTCACACAAACACACACACATATAAGAGCAGAGATTTGATGGCTACTTTCTGCCTCCTTTCTTCTTGGGTTTCTTGTTCTTGCCCTTTTTCTTCCCCTGGTTTCCAGTTTCATTGCTGCCACGTTGGGATCCAGAAGCGGCACCGACTTCCTTGTTCTGGCCATTGTTCTTCCCCTGGTTTCCAGTTTCCTTACTGCTGCCATGCTGGGATCCAGAAGCAGCGTCAGCAGGCGAAGACTTTGGATTTGACTTGTTCGATGCAGAATGTTCCTCACCTGCAATTTGACTGTCCCCAACACTAGTCTCTAATGGTTCCACCACACCAGAGTTTGAAGGCAGAATCTTACAACTCTTCCCCTCCTCAGAAATGGCACGACTGCTAGATTGAGTAGCTCCTGCTTCAACAGATTTAGCGTGTGAAGCTTGCAGGACGGGAAGCTTAGGAAACAATTTTCTATAGATGTCATCCCTGGACTGGGACTGGCTGGCCTTCATGTCCACAAAGATGGCATCTGAACATAAGAGCCTTGAACAATTGACCCCAAAACTTGCTATTACCATAGTATTTCCGATCTTCTGAAGAGCAGCAGCTACTAGCACACTGCACCTTTATGCTTGGGGATTTGCGGCTCCTCCTAGCTTTTAAGGACGTTATAAAACTCCCACGGAAGGAGTGAGTGATATTGTTCCTCCCCAGCAAATCATCCAGTATTTCTAGACCCTTCCCAAAGTTCACACAAACCATGCAAAGCAGCACAACCAATCTGAGCAAGAGTGGTGAATAATCGTTCTTCCAATTGGTGCTGGACTTTTTCATCCATTCAATCATATCTTCCTTATTGAAAACGCAGCCACAGACCACATGAATAACAAAACCAACGATGTCATCCAAAGATGGTCGCACATCGGCTGTCATGAGACTCAAGTTCGTGTCTTCCTCTTGGTATAGAAGCCATTCCACAAAACAGGAGCGTGTAGTGATAACAAAACCTTGAAAGCGAGTTGCCAAAGTCACAAGGCGCTCTACAAGGTACATAAAGCAACCAGGCGATATGTAATCATTAACCCTCCTCCAGTTTGTCCTATAAGTTTCAACTAAAGCTTCATGTAACCTCCATATAACTGACACCTCTATCGGTACTTGCCTGGCATTTCCAGGTTTAATATCCCCACAGAGATTCCTGATAAAAGCCATCCACAGAGAGTTACACTCCAGCTTTTCCACAAGCTTCTCATGCAGTTCACTATTCAGCTTACCAGACCCCAGAATGACCATTACAATCCTTCCAATTTTCCCAAGAGACAGCATGTTCTTCGAGCTGGTATACTCAACTATTACTTGTTTCAGCACATTCTTTGAAGCATCAGTTCTTCTAAGGGAAATCATATTCTCTGTCATGGAATTCCTCGAATCCAAGGGAAATATTCGAGCAACAACGCTCTCAGTCGAAGAAGTAACAAACCTCCGCAGCATCTCGGTATGCTTCAAATATTTTGATTGCAAAAGACATACTGCTACCTCACAGATATGGATAAGACACCAGCTTTGGGAGAACAAAGGATCATGATTCTTCACTGGAAACTTGTAAAGCGCTTCAAGTTTGTCCAGAACCTTCATGCCAACTGAAAGCAATTCTGAACTCCAATAATTCCTGGCAGCCGAAGCAAGCTGGTGAGCATCAATGGAGACCAACTTCCCATGATGTCTTTTGTGCAGGCCTCGAACCCAATCAGCATCAGAAATCAGTAGCACATAGACTGGATTAAAATTCTGATACAACCTCCATACTCCAAAGTAATTAAAACAAAATTCTCCATTCTTTTGGGATTCATTAAAATCTTGGGTATCAAGGCATCCTAGACATTCAATCATGTGAGCAATTTTATCCTTCCAAAAGTTCCAGATGTACATCAACGAATGTATAGAAACCTGGTTCTCAGATATCCTGTCTTCTGAACGCTTTACCAGATCATCAACCAACTCTTTTTCCCACACGTACTTATTGGCACTTGAAGAAAGATGAGAATCCAGTATTTTTCGAGCCGACAAGATTTCACCACCAACACTCCTATGTCTCTCGCACGCATTCATATGGTTTTTTATCAGAGCCAAGTTACTCTGCTCATTTAATAAAATGTCTACCTCAGTGCAAACAAACTCATAAAAGCTTTCAGACTCATTGTTAGCACATGACTTGGCTTTTGATAAAAGCTCCTCCTTTTGTGAAAACTCCTTAATAGGCCACCCCTTGCTGCCATATGACCAAAGAGAGTTAGAAAGCACATAGAATAGAATACGCAATGATGCCTCTCTGAACTTGCCAGCCTTTTCAAGGAAATCAGCTTCGAGTAGAATATCGCCCTTCAGTTTTGCTACTTCTGCGGCCTCAAGATAGTTTCCAAATCCTTCTTCCAACAGAAGCAGCTCATCAAGACTAGCGTACTTCTTCAAAAAGTTTCGCATTGAAATTAAGGAATGAAAAGCTCTAACAAACTTCATCATGGATCTGTTATCTTTCAACTCGCAATAGTGAAGTGCGCAGCTCTCCAGAAATTCCTGCTCAATTTTATCTATTCCTTCTCCTCTTGTGGCCACAGCAGTGTCCGTCTACTGGATGCTCCTTCCAATATTCGATGTATTTCAAACCCATTTCAAATAGCTTTCCTTTGGCACAAACAGTGAGACACTCGGAGAAAAAATTGCCTTTAGCGTACACATCCGCAGCATCTTGATAGCATCCTGCCAGAGAAAAACATTCTCCAGCTCTTTCCAGGTCACCACATTTACCCAAATAAATCCTAGCTGCATCATTAAAAGTTATAAGATGAGAAAACTTACTTTATCAAACTCAAGAGTTTTCTAGATTAAGCGATGGTACAAATAATTACAGGCTGGGATGCAAGATTTCGGAGGATTAAAGTCCAACAAATGATAAACCAAATTTTATCAGAATGCTATTGCAATTTCAATTTTTCTTTTAACGAAGAAAATGCTATTGCAATTCACTTTAAACTTTAAAGAACATATTTAAACAGAAAGAGGACAAATAGCAGGTGTTAAAAGAGTCATACCTGCTCTTTCATACTCTCCCAAATCAGAAAAACATCTAGCTGCGGAATCTGCCTTGCCTATAGCATCAAATATCTCAGCAGCTTCCTTAAGAATGGTATTGGCCTCTACAGGATTTGAAGTCCGCATACGATCAGCTATAGCTTTAAGGCCAGCAGCTTTGGACCTTCTTTCCCAATAAGTATCACCAGCTCTTTCAAAGCACATTGTGGCCATTTCATAGTTATGTTCGTGGTATAGCTGCAACAAACAAAGAGAGGATTTTGTCAATATTACTAGAAAATAATGGCGTTACAACATAAGTAATTATGCAAACCTTAATGCCTCGTGATTTCCACTCCTCGGGGCTGCTTGCAACTTGCATTGCTTGTGCAAGGGAATCATCCAGTTGCCTAACTTGTACAAGACATTTCTTCTTCCAATAGTCAAACATTGGTTTGGAAATCTCTTCTGCATTCTCGCAAACCCACAACCTCTGTCTTGTCCGAGTAACAGCAACATATAATTGTTTGAGTTCAGAGCATAAGATGTTGTGTTTGGCTTCACTGAACCTTGGAAAGCGTTGGGGCAATGTGGAGTCAAGTAAATCTTGGTCCTTCATATAATCATATATCACCCTCCATTTCGTTTTCATTGGTGATGAGCCAAAAAAGTTGTATAAGAGTACATCCTACAAACAAGTCATAAATTTCATAAATGAAACCAAATATAAACTCAAAAAACATATCATGATCCAACAAACTGAAAATATCATAAGTAAAGCGGGCAGCAGGAAAAAAATTCACAAGGAAAAAAAGGGGATATAGATGAAAAGAAGAAATCACGCTTCTAGTGATTAGAGCTGTCTTACAATTAAAATAGTAAGTAAACAAATAGAGTAATCACCTGGAATTCAAGCCCCTTGCATTCCACTATGGTCAGAACAAGAGCATGCTTCCCAACAAATTTGGAAACTTCTTTCCTAGCATCGTCATCACGGACCAAAATAACTTGCTCTGCGCCGAAGCCAACTATATTTGCACTATCAGTTCCACTATTCCCAAAAATTTTTATGATTGCATTTTCATCTTCTCCGGATTCAAGCACTACCGGAGCTTCCCCATATATCAGACTGGTTTCAGGTACCAAAATATCAATAGATAGGGGGAAAAAACGATAAAGTAGTTCAACAATGCTCTGTGATAACTTCAATACACCAGCATGGGTACGGAAGTTTTGAGTCAATTGTTTAACTTCTGATATTTGTCCCTTTTCTTTTCTTTCGTGAGGCTCATTCCCTCTAGCTTCCAACACAAACTTCTTGTAAAAGAGATGCCGTATATCTTGGAACCTGAAATCAATACCCCTAGCAATTGTTTGTGCTGTATCACCAGAAAAGACAAAGCCTTCTTCAACATTGTTGCTCACATACTTAAACAGAGCAATTTGACTCATTGTGAGATCCTGAACCTCATCGATATAAACAAAATCCATTTGGTCACCCACAAATTTTCCATGCCTGAGACGATTGTGAAGATCAATTACAAAATCAGCCAGATCAAATTCACCTTTTTCCATCTTCATTTTTTCATAAGCCTCAAAAATATCGTATATTTCTTCTCTCTTTTGCTTGCTTAAAATGGAACCCCGGCCCTCTGACAGGTGAACATAATCCTCCCGGCTGAGTTTACCATCACCTGCTTCTATGGCTCCAATACCACCTTTAATATGAGATATTATCTCTGTGAAGACTCTGGAAGCATCAAGCTTCTTCGTTAACTGCGTATTGAAATGGGGCCAGTAAGACAAACTGAATCTTTCATAATTAACCTCCTTTGTCCTTATAAACGTCTGCAATGCAACGGATCTTGAGCCTCTTAATTGACCGTGAGTAAGTGTCCTAGCCTCCAGGAATCTATCAAAGTATGAATTACTCAGCGTTCCATCAAGCATCATCAAGAACTTATGAAATGTTATAACAAGAGGGTAAGATTTGGGAGAAATATCCTGAAATGAATCCTTGATATCCTTGAATTGAGACTCCTCTTCATCAAAATCAGCCATATCAATCGAACTTTTCACAGTTGAATCACTACCACCACATGCAAAACTGTAGACATACAAAAGTTTAGTAACTTAAGGTGGCTGATGTGACGTTTGAAATTTACAGAACAATAATGTAAAATAAGACGGATAAGAACAGAACTTTTGTTGAATAATCCACATACCTTTTCAAGTGTAGAACATGTTGCTTGATGGCAAAACATAGCTTAGGACTCACGGTCACAAAAAGCTGGTGTAGAGTTCTTTCCTGAGTAGCTGAAGAACTCTGCCCAACATTGCTATTTTGACTACTAAGGCATCCTTGTTCTGCCAACTGAAAACATTGTTCTTTTTGAAATAATTTCATGGTTAAAACAGTGGTTTTCCCTGTTCCCGACCTTCCAAGTATAAAGCTACTTCTCTGATAAAGGATAATCTCCATTTCCTGGTCAGTAACTTCAAATGGAAGATCCAACTCTCTACCCTCGCGGTCAGACAGCAAGTGATTCACAACACCAGATGACAATGAGTAAAACTTCATGAGCAATAAACTCTCGTTGACCTGTGAATTCTCAACATAACTTCTACCATCAGAAGCGTCACCAACTAAGTCACTCTCAGCCTCAGTGTTGCTAAGGTCCTTAAACCGGGGAATATCCAAAGTGGGTGGCCAGCTATTCGGAACTTCTAAATTACTGTTCAAATGATAAAGAAGCACAAGAATTACTTGAGAATTTCAAAAAAATTAGGAAAAGTTTGTATCTTCATATGACTACAGAAAGAGAGCATTTACTACTACAAATTCACGCTTGTCCAGAAAAAGAAAAAGAAAAGGCCTAGAATGCACATACCCTTCAAGACACGTCTCATCGCAACGATTGAGGAAATCATCTGTATATCTATTGAAAATACTCTCCAAGCGATTTTTCAATTTGGGGATATCCTCTAGAGGCAATATGTCCCAAATCTTTAATACTTGAATGTATTTCATCTCCTTCACAATGTCAATTGAGCAGACAACATATAGACCTTCAACTTTATACTGCCTCAAGATTGCTGATGAGTTTCCAGTAATAGTCTGTACATTTCGCTTTCTTGGTCTCCAGCCACCAGAAAGCTTAAGTAGAAGATTAAGCACTGACTTCTTCAAACGGATCGACTTCAGTTTTTTGAACGACTTCAGGAAAATATCACTGAAAAGTACCTAAAGATAACAGATTGGGGGTACAAGAAATTATGAAAATGGTTACAGAAAAGCTTCAAGAAACCAGCAATTCCAATTTCAGAACAGAGATTGATAACTTCAAACTATAGGGAGTACTCGAAAATTAAGGCTCATAAAAACAAACATAATAAAACCTAGAGCATTACCTTCCATATTTTATTGCTGAAAAGTAAGCTGTCAGGATTAAGCAAATCATCAAATTGCTCAAACTCTTTCTTCACCTCTAATATGGATTTTGCCAAATCCTTGTCTTCATCAGCATTAAAAAAACATTGACGAATTTTGGCATCAAGGACCAAGGTCTCCCAAACAGATTCACTATTAGATAGCGTTCTTTCATTCCCCAAAATCCAGAGACACTGCCTGAAGTCAATAGCGGAGCTGAAGTTATTAATAACAAGTAACAAGGATGCAATAAATAACACAACTTTGAATCGAACCATACCTAGCTCGTGTAAGAGAGACATTAATTCTTTGAGGTTTCGATATGAATTCAAGAGATTGGTCTTTACTGGATCGTACAGTGGACATAATAATTATGTCTTCTTCCCCGCCCTGAAACCCGTCAACTGTCTTCACCTTCACTGTAAAGCCATCAAGCTTATCATACTTCTTTCCAAGTTTTTCCTGAACTTCAACTACCTGTGCAGCATAAGGAGATACCACACCAATACTGAGCTTCTCTTTTGAGACAACCCATTCTGCATACAAAGAGAAATGTTCAGTTCTATCGAAAGCAAGAAGTAATTAGCCATTAAAAAAAGAATGAGGACCGATAACTGTTCTGAAAAGAAAACATCTGGAAATTGAAATTATTGAAATACTGAAAAAAAGAAAATAAGCATGACTCCCGAGCTTGACATACTTTTGTACAGATTCCGTAGTATTTTCAATACAATGGCAACCTCAACCATATTCTTTCGACTACGTCCATCCTCATCCTTCTCCTCTCTTCCACCAACAACATTAATAATAGAATATGGACCGAACATTGACCCTGGAAGATAGTGTTTCTCATAGCTTCTATTTTGAACATTTGGAGCGTCCCAGAGCAGCTTATAATAGAAATTTGTATTTGGGAAGAAACTTATTGATGGATGCATTCTGTATTGCATATTTAGAAGGTGTTTTGAGTGACCCATTAAGCTCAACCTCTCAAACAAGCTTCTTGCAAAACCAGCTTCATCAGACACCTATGCAAGAAAATAAATTTATCCATAAACGCAAAATCATACGAGCGAAACAAAAAATTGCAATAAGATAAACAGAGGATGTAGATATGTGTGTGTGTGTGTGTGTAACCAAGTAGCATCAACGTACATTGCTTTGCACTGTAGCTGGTAACTGACATTCATCACCAACAAGAACAGCGTGCTTTACACCTCGAAGTTGCAGCGGTATAGTTGATTCGCACTCTTTCAGTTGTGCAGCTTCATCAATAACAACAAGGGTCAGTGGATCCATTGCCACTCTATGCAGCTTATATGAACTGGATGCAGTGCAAAATATTAAGGAAGCTCTTTGAAAACAGAACTCCATCAGAGATTCTTGGTTCCTAACATTTGGAAGACTAAGCGCTCTAAGAGAATCCTGTACAACATGTAATACTGAAAGGCATTCTCTTCTCTTCGTGTACAAAAGATTATCCATAAATGGCTCAGGCACATCTTCAACTTCTGAATGAGAGAAAATCTCTTCCA